>CM033634.1:4286003-4664918 GCA_019453435.1 Rhinogobius similis | reverse complement strand
TTTATGTTGTACTTGAGGCTTTGGCACATCTGTTTAATATGTTTTTGAAAAGTGAGAGTGGAATCTAAAGTGACACCTAGATAACGGAACTCTGTAACGTTTTGTACCGTTTCTCCGTTCACAAAGACATTGGGGAAAGATGATTTTTTGCATTTGCTGACAAATACATAGTGGCGGTTTTCTTTACATTTAAAGTGAGACAAGACTCCTGTAGCCACCTTGCATACATTTGGATATTTACATCCTCACACACAGATGGCAGGTCATTTATATATAGAGAAAAAAGAAGTGGGCCGATGTTTGAACCTTGTGGTAGTCCAATGTCAGAAGCTATAGTATGAGATGTGGTATTATTGATGCGTACACACTGAGAGCGATCTGATAAGTAGGATTGAAGCCAGGCCAGAATGTTCATGGACAGTTTATATTTAGTTAGTTTTGACATTAGTATTGACCTTATTCTGCCCCGCCCACTTTTGCCGTTTTTTGCACTTTTGTCGTAAACGCACTTCCGTTTGACGAGAACTCCGTTAAAGCTAATGACGAACGAGGGAAAAGTCTCGCCGCTAAAATGTTACATAAAGTAGATTGATTTGTGTAAAATGTTTAATGAACACGAGCAACAACAAGTCACAACGCAACGATTTCCTGGTCAGTCTGAAAACGACTTTTTAGTCCGTGTAGAACTTATTTTCTGTTGAGCTCTTCTGCTCCATGTAAACTAATACAACAGAATCAAGATGGCGGCGCCCACGGTAACTTCCGGCATAAGGTCAATAGGGTGGCTAACGGTGTCAAATGCCTTGCGGAGATCTAGGAAGATAGCTCCCACAACCCCTCCATTGTCCAGATTTAATTTTATTGTTTCAATGAGCAGGCAGCAAGCAGTTTCAGTCGAGTGATTCGCTCGGAACCCAAACTGCATGGGATGCAATAGGCCTTCTGCCTCCAGATGTTGAGTGAGTTGCTCTACTACCACTTTTTCAAGGGCCTTTGATATGACGGAGGACGCTGATTGGCCTGTAGTTGTTGATGTCTTGTTTATCTCCTGCTTTATGGATTGGAGTGACAATGGCTGTTTTCAGTGCATTGGGGAAGGTGTTTTCAACTATAGATTGATTGATCAGTGTTGTTATTGGGGCAGTTAGGATGTCTTTGTATGTTTTTAAAAAGAGTGTATCCAATCCATGTATATCCTTAGACCGGGAACTCGATAGTGAGGAGAGAATTTTATTTACTTTTGATTCACTTGTTAATTCTAGGCTCAATTCATTTTGAGTGTTTATAACGACTTCATTGCTCAGTGCTTGTGAGGATTTCTTATTAAATATTTGTGCGGACTGGATAAAATTATTATTGAAATGATACCGATTTCAAAGTTACTGAAATAGAAGTGCCATTTATGTTTAGGATTATGGTTTCCTTTCTTGTTTCTCCTCTTCCTATGATTTTATCGATACTTTTCCAAAGTTGTCTGGTGTTCCCTTTTGCGGCTTTAATTATTTCTAGGTAAAAGTCAGCTTTGGCCTTCCGGAGCTGGATCGTAACTTTATTTCTTAGGCTTTTAAAAATACTTCGGTCAGTGTTTAACCCCGTTTTAATGGCTTTTTTAAGGGCAGAATCCCAGATTTGCTCGTTAAGCCACGGTACTTTGACCTTTGTACTTTGCTTGCGTGGCTGTGTTATAGTATATTTAGAAATAATTTGTTTAATTGTCAATATAATGTCACCACTGGCCTGATCAGTGTTTACCCAGTTTACCATTGTACTCCATGGGATATTCTTAAGTTCGTTTTTTAGCGGTTGTTGACTTTTTTTTAGGAATATAGGGTGAAAAATTTTGACTGTGTGTACTGTTTTGGTCCTTGTGTCTAGATTTTGACAGCTTCCGTGCGATCCGTGTTATGTTATGATCTGATAAACCTGTTAGTAGGTTGTAGGTTTTAGTGATGCGATCCGGTTTTGTGGTGAAGATCAGATCCAGTAGGGTTCTGGAGGAACTGGTTATCCTGGTGGGACGACTCATCATTTGTGTAATGTGGAGGTTATTTGCAATATCTTTAAGTTTCTTTCTGTGTGTCTTATTTATCCAATCTAAATTAAAGTCCCCCATTACAATTAATTCTTTGGAACTGTAAGGTTTGAGAGTATCTAACAATGAACTGTAGAAAGTGTCTTTGGCTGTGGGAGGTCGATAAACTACAATTACATTAAAAGACATTTCTGGTGATAGTGTAATTTTGATTCCAACACGCTCAAGATTGTCCACAGGGAGGGCAATTTGTTCACTTTTAATGTTTTCTCTTACATATATCATTACATCCCACTGGATCTATCCTTTCTAAAAATCTTAAACCCTGGGACATTAAATAAAGCAGAGGGAGTTGTTGGTGTCAGCCAGGTCTCTGATAGGCAGAGGTAGTCCAGGTTAGAGTCTGACAGTAGTAGCTGGATTTGTTCAGTTTTTTGGACAACGCTTCTTATGTTGAGATGCCCTCCGAAAATCCCCTTTGGTTTTAACTTTTGGTCCCAAAGTATTTTCACATGATTTACAGTTTTAAGAAAGATTTTAGATGCTTGTTGTTTTGGGACAGCTACATTGTTTGTAATGGCATGTCTTTGGTGTTTGGGAATAGTCTTACCAGCATTGGTTTGCGCTGGTATTCATTGCCATTTCTCATCTTGGCATCTGATCGGCTGTTGATGTCTGACTGCTGGACATCAGACTCGTGTCGTAGTCTAGGTAGATGACTTCGGATGTCGTTGATGGCTTGGAATGAGTGTTGGACACGTGTGACCCCCGCCGCCGTACCGTGTGCACTTTCAGGAGTATCCCACATCCAACTATGGAAAACCCCGGTTCCACGGGCATCCGCAGAGACGACAGTACCTCCGGAGCTTCTCGCCGAATTCGAGTGTTTTCGTGGTGTAGCTAGCGCACGCGGTGCATCCTGGATTGTCACGCCGTTCCAGGTTCTGCATGGCTCCGTGCTGTTGGCCGCCATGGTCATTGGTACCGCCACAGCGCTCATTAGGAAAGTGAGCCAAACATGTGACTGTAGCAAATACTCTGAAACAAATTAGTTCTGTATTTCATGTTTTAAAACAATTAAAATCGGGTACAGCACCTTTAAGGGTTTAAAGTCACAATGGAGTCCATGTTCATAATGCGGTCGTTTTCAGTCCAAAAACACATGTAAAACTTAAATTTCGGCAAAATGTTTCAATAACTTGGCAATTTATAAAGTTTCAGAAACAAATTTTAAATAGAATCATATGTCATGTGCTTGTTACTCACCACAAAGCTGATTGAAAATAGATTTTTCCCCCAGAATTAATATGGGAAAAATGAAAGGGAAATTTAATTCCATGTTGGGCGGTCACTGTTCATTGATTTTGTTCACCCAAATCTGAGCAAATGTGGTCATCACATGGCAAATGGCCAATGTACCATACCAAAATGGAAAACATCACTAGGGCAATCTGCATTTTCATTTAAAACAATCTCAGAATGGAATAAACTTCCAACTGAGCTAAAATTATCCAAAGACCTAAAAAAATGTAGCCTGCAAATAAAACAACATTTTCTTAAAGGGCCGACCTGTCAGCATCAGAGTTAGACACGAGATACAGGGGAGGTTTAGGAAGAGACAAGTTTTAATTATTTTTTACTAACCATTGAAATGTATTAACACTGTACATATCATGCATTGCATTGTCTTATGCTCTGAATCAGAATCAGAATCAGAATCAGAAACTGTTTATTGCCATTGTCAGTGAAATTCACAAACGTAGGAACTTGCTTCGGCGTAGGTGCAACATAAGTGCAACATAAACTGTGTTCAATGTTTTGTTATCGTGTGTCTCAGGAACTGCAGATGGAAATTAGCTCGGAGCTAAAGTCTGGTACAAAACATCTTTTCATATTCTTGTGATTAATGCTCCTGTACACTGTCCCTGTCAAATAAATCAAATAAATAAACATAAGCACACCACACAAATGATTTATTACTGCTTGCAAGTTTTTTTCTGTTTTTAAATGTATTTTTCTTTTTTTTTTTTTTAGATTTTTTATTAGAGAGTTCTGGTAGTAAACATGGTGTGAAATGTGTGGACAGCACAGACACAACAGATCAAAAAACAAACATTAACAAAAAACAATGGAAGAAGCAATGACTTACAAAGAGATATTTCCAAATTACATTCATAAAGATTAAAGATGAAGTGCATACAATCCATAACTCAAGTAAAAACTTATATTAAAAACTAAAATAAAACAGTAATAAAATGCAACTTTAAAAAGATACATCACACTTTAATTTTACCCCTAATCATCTTTTTGTCTCCTTTGCATTTGTATTTTATGTTTTCGAACTTAAAATAATGTCTTTATTTTAAAAGATTTGTAAGAGGATGTGAACCAGTAATCAGATTTTTGTGAAATCAGAATCAAAAACAGTTTATTGCCATTGTCAGTGATCAAAATAAACATACACACACACACATAAGAACTTGCTTTGCCGTGAGGTGCAACATAAACAATGCTCAAAGCTCCCACTGCTGACAGCAATGGGCTTCACTCATGAAAAAACAACAAAACAAGCATCGGGATGAGGGATTAGAGCTAAAACAGCTAAAACCAAGTCAAACTGGCATTAAAAAAGCCTACGGGTGAAATAAAATATCTAATTCATTCATTCATCCACTTTTTCAAAAAGATAAGTAGCTCTGTATACAGTCAATGCATGCGCGCACACACAAAAATAAAAATCCTACAGATACAGTGCAACATTCAAGCATCCTGGGCCACTTATTTTGCACGTGTATGTTCCAAAGTAAGATTCATTTTATTTTTTTCCACCAGATAAAAGCAAATGTAGCATTAACCCAGAATACTCAACATGACAGATGTTTATAAATCACTCATCTTGGCGTGTCCTTTTCCTCCAGAAGATTCTGTATCAGGTCTTTTAGTTCTTCCTCTTGTTCTTCAAGTGTTGCATCTTTTTCTCCTTCATTTTCCACACTTTTTATTTGTTCTTCATGTTTTGCCAATAAATTGAGTATCTTTTTCACGTTGTCTGGGTTTTTGGACACACATTTTACAATATTAGTGATGTCTCGCTGACGCGCCTCCATCTTATGATTTAAAAGTGCCTTTAACAGGTCGTAGTTTTCATCCTTATCTTTGAGATGGCGCTCATATTTCTCCTTCCATTTCTTTAACGCTCTCTTGTGCTTCTTTTCAAACTCATTAACTTCCTCAGCTTTTGCTCTGGCCTCCTCTTTGTACTTATTCTTTTCCTTCTCCATTTGTTCTAGTTTTGTTTGATACTCCTCCTCTAAAGCTTTAATTTTTTTCTCCTCTTCTTCACGCTTAAGTTGTTCCTCCTCCAGTTGTTTGTTTAGCTGCTCTCGTTCTTGTTCATATTGTTCTTGTTTTTGTTGTTCTGCTCGTCGTCTTGCTTCATCTTCCAAGTGTCGCTGTTCCCACCATTCTTGCCTTTCTTTTTCCCACTGCTCTTTCTGCCTCCTGCTCTCCTGGAGTTCAGACTCAATTGCTTCTTTGGACTTTTCTTCTGATCTGATTTTTTCCATCAGTTCTTTACATTTTTGTTCCCATTCCTGACGCTTCTGCTCGTCTTCTTCCCTTCTTTTTCTGTCTTCTTCTCTCTGTTCTTGCTCAATCTTCTGCACTTTCTCCTGTCTAATCTTTTCTTCAAGCTGTTGTTCTCTTTGCAGTTGCTTCATTTCAAATTCCTCCTTTTGTTTGTCCATTTTATGTTTTAATTCTTCCAAGGCCTGTTTATGTATTCTCTCCATCTCCTCCTTCTCTTTCTTCATTTCTTCTTCCTTCTCTTGAAGCAGTCTCTCTGTTTCTTTGTTGATGGCTGCTTCAGCCTCTTGCAGCATGTCGTTGGTGTAGAAGCGTCCTCTGTTCTGCTTCACCATGTCGTCAATCTTCTGCAGCAGCTCTGTGACCTGAGTACGGTCCGTCTTGTTCCGGTTGTTAAACACATGGTACCTGTTCCCACAATCAGCGAGGAGCTGTTTAAAGGAATCATGAGCTCCCTCTATGTACTGTTCAATGGACATTTCATGTTCATCCAGTTCATCACCATGAGTGAAAAGAACTATTATAAACTGATCAGCGTCTCTCCCAAAACCTTCTTTTATGAGTCGTATTGCTTCTCTTTCTTCTGGTGTAAATCGGTCGATTTTTATGACTAACAGAAAGACGTGTGGCCCAGGAGCCAGCAGACTGATGCATTTCACCATTTCCTTATTGATCTCTTCATGAGACAAGTTTGTATCGAACAATCCAGGAGTGTCCACAACTTCAACACGACGTCCATCCACTTTTGTACTTACTTTTTTGCAGAATTTGGTGACTGAGTTTCGACTAAGTTCAACAGTAAACTTCTTCTCTCCCAGAATAGTGTTTCCTGAAGAACTCTTTCCACAGCCAGTTTTTCCAACTAACACAATCCGGAGGCAATCAGAGCTTTGGATATCGTTGCCTGTAAAATTCACATTATATTACATATAAATTATCTACATATAAATATTACATAGATTGAATTCAAGAATACTTACTTCTGACAATGGTCATGGACTGCAGATCCTGTATTTCCTGATGCAGGGCCTTCTCAAACTGTCCTTGTACCAGTGTCTCTGTTGTGAATCCCTCTGGTGCATTCTTGGCACTTAATTTCTCAATATAATGTAAAAGCTCAGAGACCTGCTGCTGGTCCCTCGTGTTGAAGATATAGTTTCCTCCTCCACATTTCTCATACAACTTCTTGACATCTGTGTCTCCTCTGACAAAGTTAACCACAGCTGGAGCAGAAGGATCTGAATCCACAGCAAACAGAATCAAAGAGAAACGCTGGACTTGTGGGCTGAACCTGTCCTGGATGATCTTTAGCTCGACCTTGTCTTCGTCAGTGAGGGGCCCCACAGGTACAACCAGGATAAAGGCGTGGACTCCCTCTGGACCACAGAGGGAGATACAGCTGAGGCACTGCTCCGTCACTGCCTCCAGAGGTTTTCCAGACAGATCCGGCAGCTGCACCAGAGTCACCAAACACCCACACACCTCTGTCTGATGTTTGACACACTGCCCTGAGCTCGGGAACTCTGCTCTCCCTAAAATGGACTGAGCCACTGAGGTCTTCTCTGCTCCAGTCCTCCCACACAGAACCAGGTTCAGAGGTGGTTTCTTCCCATCAGTGAAGATGAGAAATGACTGATTTTTAAGCACAATTAACTCAGTCTTCCCCATTAACTCATCGAGATCTTGATTTGACATGTTGTACTGTTTGCCTTCACAGTCACCAATGAGATCATCAACACATTTGTTTGTGTTTTCATTGTGTGTGAGAATAACCATGGAGTGTTTAAAGACGTCTGGACCAAAATGTTTGAGGATGGACTTTAGTTTTTCTTTGTCACTCTCAGTGAAGTTAGAAGGCTTCACTAACAGCAGCAGGACATTGGGTCCAGGAGAACACAGAGACACACATCTTTTCATTTCTTCTCTCACAGTCTTCACAGAGACACTGGACAGGTCTGGGGTCCTCACTACAGTCACTCGATTCTCTCTCCACTTCCCAGAGGATACTTTTTTAGCTCCAGTGCGAACTCCAGTCATGAAGGTTGTGAGCTTTGTCTTTTCATCATCACGTTTTCCAAACAGCACAATTCTGAATTCTGTAAATACATTTTTAAAATCATTAGGACCCCCTCGAAAAGAGATTTCAGTTTCAAGGCCCTGTCCTTTATAAATATCTATTGTGCGCATTCTTGCCACTCAAGTGTACATGTTTTAGTATCTACCAGAATAAGCAAAGCATTAGCACAACTATAATTCATATAAATGCCATGTGATTGAAAATTCCAGAAAATGGTATATCAGAGATTCTCAACTCTGCCTACATGCCTAGGCAGGAAATGGCCAAAGTAAGAAATGAGACGAAGCCTGAATATATAGAATAGATACTTTGGTGGTGATGGTGGCTTACCTTTAGATGGACCAAGAGCTGCAGTGATTCCTGTAAAATAAGTTATGAATTAGTATATTGTACAACAATTACAAGCTAGGTACTTAACATATTGTTTGCTTTTTACTAAAGACTGTTCTTACCGGCCTTTGCAACTTTGGAAACAAGTGACTCCTCTTTCTTCTCAGAGGGTGGCCGTGGTGCAGGCTCAGGGTCTTCAAAAGGTTCATAGATCAGAGGTTTTCCATTTTTCTCTTTCACTATTTGGATTATTCTTGTTAATAAGTTTTTATATTTGAAGTTTATGTTTTGGTATGATTCAGTTGGATTCAGCCAAAGATATTGATATCTGCATTTGATGATCAAGTCCCTTAAATGTGGGACGTCCATGAACTTCTCCATGAAGCCTGGAGTCTCTTCTCGGGGCGTGGACATCAGCACCAGTGAACGGTCAAAGGCCTGATCACCGAACCTCTCCAGGACTGACTCTAGTCTGGTTCTGTGGTTCTCAGTGAAGTCTTCAGGCTGTAGAACCAGCAGGAACACATGAGGACCAGGGCCACAGGCTTCTGCTATCGCTCTGACTGACTCTGTGAGTCGGTCTGCTGTGAGGTCGGGCTGGAGCAGGTCTGGAGAGTTGATGACATGAATCTGCTTTTCTTGAAATTTGAAAATTGAAATTTGTCTCACTGGGGTTTCAGGTTTTTTCTTTGCTTCAAACTTAGTCTCATTCAGTAACAGGTTTCCCACGAAGCTCCTCTGAATCCAGCTGTTCCCAAGAAGAACCACCCTCAGCTCTGACACTGAAAACACAGTTACAAATGCACTTGTCAAAGGAAAAATTCCTTTGACAAGTGCAAATAGGTCTGACAGGTGTTTCTGCTGCAAGGCCTACTCTGGTGACTTTGACGCTATGTTAAAACTCAACATATCCTCTGTTATTCTTCTCCATGAAACAAGCTCAAAATCTGCAGGGTCCCTGCTTATTTATTATAGCTATTTGATTAATTGATTGAACATTTTGAATATACAATATTTGAATTTACATGGGAAAATAATTTATACTATGTGTATTATAGTAAGTATTTGTATTTAGATATTAAAGAATTGTGTACATATAGATTTATTTATTAAATTGCATGGTCCTGTTCTCTACAGCCAGGTTCTTGAAAGAACTAAAGCTCAGGAAAGTCTTCTAGCTCGATGACCTCAAGATAAATCAGCTGAACTCAGCTGTGGTACTTCCAGCCTTGAACCCAGACACCCAGCTCAGTTTGGGCCGGTCAGAGGCTCTTGCAGCCGACAGAACTCCCAAACACACACTGCTCTGTGACCCGTTACTCATCTCTTACTCACGTCTCACATGGACATGTCACATGACCTCTGAACTCACAGTCGTTTTTCATATAAACTGTCGGTCGGTGCGTGTTACACTGTGCTTTGAACTGTGCGCTAATCAAGTGCGTGTGTTCTCCGGTCAATAACGGACATCCCAAAATATTAAAACATTGTGAATATATTGCTTTCAGAATATTAGAACCTGAACGTTTGAATATTACAAATATAATGGTGTGTTTTTTGGAAGATTTGAACTTAATCATTGTAAATATTAGGTTGTACGCAAATTGTTGATCTTTCTCAAATGTCCATCCATTCATTCATTTATATGCATTGTTGTTGGCTATTTGTATAATCAATATAATGTTCCACAAAAGCAATCATCAGTTCCCTCCTCTCTTCTTGAGCTGTTCTTACACTTCTGATTACTAGAACTGTTACTAATTATTATTACTTTACATATCACTGTTTTCTTCATTTGTACTTGTTTAGTACATGGTAATAATTTCTTACGCATATGCCACACAATACTAGAAGAAGCATGTGCACTATATGTACCTGTACCATACAGTTGTGGAGTTACAGTAACGTCAATATAGCAATAGATGCCGTGGATTTAAGGACTCAGGGAAAATGTGGTAATTTAGTAGGAGTGCACCGATATATTGGCCCAGTGATATCATTTTCAGCCCAAAATAACCTATAAGAGTACTCCAATGATACGCTCCGGTGATGAAAGTGTTAACTCAGCTGTCCCTCACAGAAACACAACGAAAACTGCAGCTCCGTTCAGATAACTTCTGTAGCTTTATTCACACAGTATTCAACACTATAAACCTTCGTCCAGTCTTCATTCTGAGTCAAAAGACCCAGATCTTGCAATATTTTTTCAGTTTTTCTCCAAAACGAGGGGTGCCCAAAGTGGGGCCCATGGGCCAAAATTTGCCCGCCAGGGGGTCTAATTTGGCCTGTGAAAGGGTACTGAAAAATGTTATTGGTATCTATTTCATTAAATTTTGTGCTAAAAAGACTTATTGCAGTTGCAAAAGAGACCAAATCAAGTCTATTCACTTAAAACATGTCAATAATAAACAATTTAATCATCATATCTTTGCAAAAAACAAACAAACCCCCCCAAAAAAACTTAAATGCAAAACAAAATTAGGTTTGGCCCTTAGGACTTTAATATGTACACATTTTGGCCCGCCGAGGAAAACCTCCCCCACAAATTTTTTTGGAAGAGGTTTTAAGAAGAAGAGAAGAGCTCTCTGAACCGACAGAGGCTGTGGAGAAGCTGCTGTTACAGGGAGAAGACTGAATCTGCAGAGCCGGAGGCTGCAGATTTAAGCACCACAGACATGTGTGGTCTCTGGGTCTGAGATATGAAATAGAAATAACAAAAATTTAAAGGGGACCTAGTTTACAGCTATAGTTCTTTGTTCAAGATGGAAATACACAAGTGTTCAAAATATCCACTACAATAACACGGCAACAAAAGTTTCAGTTATCGGCTCTAACTAGACAATAACTAACTAACTAAAAAAAAAAAAGTCTTAAACGCTACATTATTTTATGTAGTTTTCAACATTAAAACATAAAATAAAGGGGATTGTTAAAATAGACATTTATAATTAAAGTCTATGGAGCTCAACACATTCATGCAAAAACAAAAATGCCCCAAAGTCCATATTCCCACTGATTGGCCCTCATTCATTTTGTGTACGCCAAAATGTGGGTGTCAAATGAACACAGGAATGTGGAGAAAACATAGATTATGATTATTTCAGCCATAATATGTCGGTCTATCACATTTTTTACTAGGGATGGGTATCGTTTAGGAGTTATCGTTACTACTACCCTCATTGATACTGCTAATCTATCTGGCATTTTAACAGTTCTGTTATCGGTACTTTTACGGCAAATTAATTAAAAAACATAAAAAAATAAAAATTTATTTCAAGTACTTTCTTTATTTTGTCCACTCATTTATGCTTGATTTATTTTAAACTTTCTAATAATAAGCAAGCCTTTTTTACAAACTACTGCCAACTAATTGAAGCTTATTTCAAAAAGATTTACACTTTAGGACACTGGTTCACATTCGCGACCCCCAAACACAAAAAATAGGCGACACACAAAGTGATAAATTAGCCTTATATCTAATGTTTGATTTTTTTTTAGAGAATATAGACCTAGAAAAATTACTCTGATTGGCCGACAAATAGGAATCTACATTCACCACTGCATTTGAAGGTGTCAGGCCTTGTTAAACACCATAGTATTAATTTTTCCTCATCATCTGGGGACCCCCGGAAATCATTTTGCGACCCCTAGTTTGAGAACCACTGCTTTAGGACACTGGAGAAGCAGCTTTATTCCATAAACTTAAATAAATGGCCAACACGTGTGCAGATTACACGTTACAGCGCGTACACAAGACCCCGTGTATGGCTGGCCATCATGATCACACTCGCGCAACTCAGTGCGGCATCTTTCCCGGCGGTCTTTCAAAATAAAAGGTTTTTTTTATCGGCACACCGACTGGCTTTCTGAAAGAAGCACCAAACTTTGGGCCAGTAGCCAAACACAAGCGCCGCTACTTATTTTAATAAGATGCTAATGATTCCAACCCATTTATTTTGTTCAGCCAGTAAGAATGCACGTTTTGCAGCAGTGCAACGAAGGAAAGACTCGGGCAATTTTTCACTGATTGTGTTTGCTACAAAATGCAGCAGGAGAGAGGGGGCTGCTTTTGCCGTATTCCGTGCACTTATGCCGTAAATCCTGCGGTGAACCCACTTGAAACATGAATATTTGGGGGCTTTTCATGCAAATGACACTAGTTTTCGTCCTCCACATTCATCACCAGCTGCTCTGCATACGGCAGTTTCAGAGCTTTGCTCACAGGTTCATCAATGTCACGCCCTCTTGTGTATTTCCAATACACACCCACCCTTTTCTGCACAATGTTGATGAATGAGGGCCATTATCTATGCTGATAGGTCACTCACACTGATTATAGTCAGAGGAAAATAAAATACATATAATAATGTATTCATTAATGTAATTTAAATTTGTATAATATAAAAATCCCAAAATAACAGAAAGTGGTATGTGACTAAACCTGGCATCTAAGGGGTTAAAAAAGTTTGGTAATTTATAAAGTCAAAATGCCATTTTAAGGATAAAAAAAAGAATCTTATGGCAGTTTAAAAATCAACATACACCCATGTTTTCTGAATACTGTAATAATTGTGGTTTGTTACATTATATGTAATATTTTTATTACATGTTCAATAAAAAGGTGAGGAGTTCTGAGAATCCATCTCACCACCAGCTCATTCCATTTACTGTTTAACTTTTCAGAACAGTTGTAGAGAAGGTTAAAGGGGTTGTCATCTGGACGCTGTTTGAAGATCGAGACATTTCAGCTTCTATCCAGAAGTCATTGTCAATCAATGAGCTGGTCTGAGAACTCAGGTTTATATAAACCCTCTGGATAGAAGTTTCGATCTTCAAACAGCATCCAGATGTCAACCCCCTGCAAAAAATAAGAATAACTAAGAATACACATACTAATAAAATAACAAATAAGTTTAAGAGCCATTTCAAGTTCTTTCCACTGAGTTCTTTGTCACATGTCAGGATATATAGTAGTGCGGATGATGCGCGCCTCTGCTTCACTATATAAAGCGCCCTCTTGCTCTTGTTGCTGTTCACATGTTTCTCTTTCTCTCCACTTCCCCTGGGGAGTGGAGACTGTTTCAGGCACTGCGGCGGCTGCTCCAGTGACGACCCCCCCACCCCCATCTGTCTGGAGGATCGATCTCTACACTGGAGGATCTGTGCACCACCCGCCTGGAGGAACTCCCTCAACCCTGGATTAGCCACACCTCGTCTGCCTGGATGAACTCCCTCTACTTTAGATGAACCATTCCAGTGCTGGGGGAGCTTTCTCTACACTGGTGGACTGCTCCTCGTCCGCCTGGAGGAACTCTTTAAAGCCACCTCCCTCTTGAGTGGTTCTGGTTCAGTCCAAGTGGATGTCAGTCCTAGTTCAGCTGCAGCCTGTCCGTCCGTGGGAGTAGGATCTCTCCTTCACTGTGGTTCTCCCCGAGGTTTCTACTTTGTCCCATGGGGTTTTTTGTAGTGTTTCCTCGTCGTGAAGGAGGGTCAAAGGACAGGGGCATTCTGGGACAGTTATCTGAACTGCTTTCTACCTGTGGCCCATCGAGGCAACTGTTGTTGTGATTTTGGGCATTATAAAAATAAATTGATTTGATTTGATTTGTTCAGCCCACCTGACCACTCCCACCTCTGATGTCAGACGGTGACAGGAGCCAAGGCATGGCGTCAAACCGCTTGGTGTAACTAGCGTTTTATGCTTACAAAATTCTGTAGTTCTGTCAGAAGTGTCAAGCCCCGACGACAGAAACGTTCAAGCAGAACTAAGTAACGTTTTTACCTCATTAAAGTCTTTCTAAGTCCGTGTGGTGGTTGTAAATGTATTTTTGGGACGTTTGAAGCCCCCACTGTCTCCCCCTGCTGTCTCTGAGCAGAAAACCAGTCTTGCAATTTTCCTGACGCCAACCCAAAGACAAAAAAAAGCAATACTGGTGAGTGGCGAAACCGTCTGATCGTAGGGTTTAATTGTGCGTAAAGCTAAGCTAAATAGCTGTTGTTTTTAGCTTGTGTATGTGTCAGTGTGGGGTGTTGGATCTATGGATGGGACGATGTACGATATTATCGCCCATCGCAATCAAAAAAGTCTGCAATTAATTGTTCGTGGCGTTTTTTAATGATCGGGATCATCGCACATGATGATAATCGCCATTACACCACTTGGCTGTTGCCTGTTCCTTCTCAATACATTGTTTACTTGTTAGTTCTGTTGTTTGACCACAAGAGGGCCCTCCAACTACAACAACAAAAAACTTGTGCTTTTTCCTGCTGCGTCAGTCCTTCACTTCACCGCGGCACCGTCATGACCAGTGGGCAGGAGGTGGATCCAGGTGACTCCACACATTTATATCCACCCCTCAAGAAAGTGAAGTCTGATGTGTGGAATTATTATGGATTTGAAAAACAAGATCAACAAGCTGACGAGCCACCGATCTGCAGAGCCTGCCGAAAGAAAGTGGCCGCTCCGAGGGCAAACACGAGCAACTTGCACGCACATTTGCGAGACAACCATCCAGCACTGTTTGCCAAACTTGAGCTGAAGAAAATGCCCAACGTAAGTAACGTAAGTAAAATTACATGTGAAATAAAATGTGTCAAGAGTGTAAAAGTGTGGGTTTATTTAAATAATGGTACGTGTTTGTGTCGTCTTTGCTAACGCTAGGTTAACACTAGAGTAGCTATGAGTTAGCACAGCGATGACTGCGATCCTTTCATAACTAAGAGTTCACTAAATCCAGGTCATCTAAAAATAAAATACTTTCTGGGGAGGATCAAATTAATTTAATTTAATATAGTTGTAATAAATTCCACAAATAATTAACCAGGTTAAAATATATGAAATCTACTGATTGACAAAAATCCATGAATAATTTTCTTTGCATTCTATTTAAATTAGGGTTTCTGAAAGTTTATAATGTTTGAGCTATTCGGTATTTCTGAAACAAGTCTATATTGTGTTAATATTTCAATCTCTATGCTATTTCTTGCCTCTTCTTTTTAAGGGTAAAGAAGCAAAGGGAATGCAGCAAACAACAATAACAGAGACTATTAATAAGAAGACTACTTATCCACCAACCTCAAAAATGGCATTGGAGTTGAATGAAGCCCTAGCCTATTTTATTGCTAAGGATATGCTTCCTTTTCAGGCTGTTGAGAAGCCTGGTTTTCTACACTTTATAAAAAAAGCAGTCCCACAATACCAAGTCTCAACTCGACAGTTTTTCTCCAGAACAGAAATCCCTTGAATATACACTAATGTCAAAGCCGAAGTGTGTGAAAGGTTGACACAGGCTACCTGGTTTGCGGCCACCACAGACCTATGGACGAGCAGTGGTGGAGGGGGTCAACCTTACATTAGTTTCTCCATTCATTTTGTCAGCGCTGACTGGGAACTACAATCAAACTGTTTAGAAACTTTACTCTTCCCTCAAGATCACGCTGCAGACAATATTCGGGAAATGGTTGAGAATATACTGCAAGAATGGGGGGTCAGCAAAGACAAGTTTGTTTGTATTACAACTGACAATGCTTCAAATATGCAAAAGGCATTTAAGAATTTTCCTGATCTATGGCTTGGGTGCTTTGGCCATAATTTGAATTTGGCTATTTCAAAAATCCTAAATCTAAAACGTGTTGAAACTGCAGTGTGCGCTTGTCGTCATCTTGTCCAAGGGTTCTCGAGGAGCTGAAAAAAAAGAAGAGAGCTAAGAGCTAAACAAACGGCTTTGCAGACCCCAGTCAAGTTGCTAATTCATGATGTAGTTACACGGTTGGGGTCTACTTTTCAAATGTTGGAGCGGTTTCTTAGCTAGCAACAGACAATTAGTGCTACTTTAGCAGGGGAAAGAGGAGCGTGGCATCTGATGCCGAGACTGACATCACTGTTATGGAGCAAGTGTGTGAGCTTCTTGGTCCTGGAGCCAGTTCACTAATGCACTTGCTGCAGAGACGAGGGTAACGCTCTCTACACTCAAACCTGTCCTGGAGCACATCAAAACTGAGATCTTGATCCAAAGCAACAATGACCCTCCACTCATAACACAAATGAAGAGGACAATGAGAGAGGACCTTGATTCAAGATATTCAGAGAGAGCACTCAAAATGATGGATGTAGCATGTTTTATTGATCCCCGCTTCAAAGGCAACTTCTCTGAAAATCCTCAAAACATTGTGAACATGACTGTACAAGAGGCACTTCGACTAGCTCTTGGAAATGTGAGACAAGAACATCAAGCTGGAGAGACCAGTAGACCCATTCCCACCTCCACACCTGCTAATGCCAGCACCAGAGGATTGACTGGGCTCCTGAAGAAGATCACAGCAACAAGGCAGCAGCGAACTGAAGAACACAGCACTTTAGAAGAACAGGTAATTTTTACAATGCAAAAGGCTGAATAAACTTAATCTGCATATTATTAATTAACACAAACATTGGTTTGCATCTTTTTTGTTTGTGTGTACAGGTGAAGGCAGAAGTAAAGATCTACATGTGTCTTCCCTCCATTGAGGCAGAAGAGGACCCGCTGCTGTGGTGGGGTGGTCATGCAGGAGAACTGCCTTATCTTTCTAGGGTGGCCCGGCGTTTTTTGTGCATACCTGCAACTAGCGTTCCCTCAGAACGAATCTTTAGTGCAAGTGGTAACATTCTCACTCCTCATCGGGTAAGACTTAACCCTGAAAAAGTTAACATGCTGACCTTTTTACACTTTAATCTACCATGAAGGACTAAATTAACTGAGATTCCCAAGGTTGGTTCATTATTTATTTTTTTATGTTTAAATATTTTCTCCAAGTCTGGGTCCCTCGGTGTGTGTTTCCTTTATTCCTCCCCCCATCTTGAGTGCCCTTGTGTTAATTAGCACCTCTATTAAATTGTGCATTTATGTTTGTTTGTATTGCTTGTAGGCTCCTGTCAATGCCGGTGTTAAGGTTCTCCTGGGGGTGCTGTGTACAAAACATGTGGGCGTGGCTTGTTAGGACCAAACTTTCACCGATATTTAGTTTTAAACAACACGTTTTTCTGACTGTTCTAGTGAATGTTTTTTGTGACATTGTGTTTTTTAATCTTATTCAACATCTCTACTATCAACAGGAAAACAGACATGGAGGATCATTTGAAGGTGAATGTAGCGCTGCGTGTTTGAAGTGCTCGCTTTGCCCAGATATGATCCAGCTCAGCCAATCTTCAAACATGAAAATAATGAAATAATGGTTAAATCCATGAAGGAGCTGTGCTGTGTATCCTGCGTGCTTATACTGTATTGGAATCTGTCATTAAACTGCTTGTACAAGTGCATGTGTTTTCTTTCAGCAAATCTGTGTTATGTTTCAATTCTTCATCTGTTATTATCATGCCCACAGGAGTAAATAACTAAGGCATTTTCTTTCTTTTTTACACACAAAATAATAATTTAAATTCAAATGATCCTCCATGTCTGTTTTCCTGCTGATACTAAAGGGATGTTAAATAAAATTGAAAAACATTCACTGGAACAGTCAGAAAAATGTGTTGTTGTTTAATTGTTTAATTTGATTTTTTTTCATTAAATGCAGAACCATTAAATACAAACAAAAACACAAAAGAGCACTGTATACTTACAATACCAAGTATATATATATATATATATATATATATATATATATATATATATATATATATATATATATATATATAAAAAAAACAAAACGTTACATAATACACAAAGAATATATATATATATATGTGTGTGTACCCGCAGGGGCAACTTAAGACACTTTACATGGCAAGTCAAGGCAAGTTTATTTGTAGAGCACAATTCGTACACAAGGCATTTCAAAGTGCTTTACATAACTGAAAAAGTTTAATTAAAATCACAAAACACAAAAAGACATACAAAATCATTTAAAAATAAAGCGCTTTAAAAGAGAAGAGTGCAGATAGATCTTTCAGTCATATGCACATCCAAACAGAGCTGTTTTAAGCCTGGATTTAAACATTGTCAGAGTGGAGGCCTGTCTCACATCTTCAGGGAGACTGTTCAGATTTTAGCTGCAAAAAACTGAATGCTGATTCCCCATGTTTAGTCCTGACTCTGGCACCAGCAGGAGGCCGGTCCATGTTTAGTCCTGACTCTGGCACCAGCAGGAGGCCGGTCCCTGAGGTCCTCAGAGTGCGAGATGGTTCATGTGGCTCTAACATGTCAGATGTTCTTTGGTGCTTGGCCGTGGAGAGACTTGAACACAAGCAGAGCTGCTTTAAAGTCTATTCTCTGAGCCACAGGAAGCCAGTGCAGAGACCTGAGCACAGACTAATGCGCTCGTACTTCCTGGTTCTTGTCAGGACTCGAGCAGCAGCGTTCTGGATGTACTGCAGCTGTTTTACAGCTCGTTGGGAGAGGCCAATGAACAGGCCGTTGCAGTAGTCTAACCTACTGGAGACAAATGCATGGATAAGTCTCTCCAAGTTTGGTTTAGACACTATACCTTTAATTTTGGCAATGTTTTTTAGGTGGTAAAAGGTTGTTGATGTTATTGATTTGATGTGGCTGCCAAAGTTCAAGTCTGAGTCCATTATTACCCCCAGATTTCTAACTTGATTTGTAGGTTTTAGAGCAAGAGACAGGAGGTGACTGCTGACACTTTCTCTCTGTTTCTGCGGCCCAAAGACGATGATTTCAGTCTTGTCTGAGTTTAGCTGGAGAAAATTGTTTTGCATCCACACGCTGATCTGTTGGATGCAGTGACAGAGTGAATCCACTGGTCCATATTCACCTGCCATCAGTGAGACATAGATCTGAGTGTCGTCTGCGTAGTTGTGATAAGACACATTTGTGCTGAGTATTAACTGACCTAAGGGCAGCATATAGAGGTTGAACAGAAGGGGTCCCAGGATTGACCCTTGGGGCACCCCACAGGTCAAGCTCATGTGGTCTGAGACACAGTTACCAATCTCAACAAAGTACTCTCTGTCCTCAAGGTAGAACTTCAACCAATTTAGGGCAGTGCCAGTGATGCCCACCCAGTCCTCTAGTCTCTGTAGGAGAATCCTATGATCGACAGTGTCAAAAGCAGCACTCAGATCTAACAGAATTAAGACTGAGGCTTTGCCCGCGTCAGTGTTCAGGCGGATGTCATTTGTCACCTTGATAAGAGCGGTCTCAGTGCTGTGATGAGGTCTAAAACCTGACTGGAAAACATCAAAGGAGTTGTTTATTAGTGAGCTGTTGGTAAACAACCTTTTCGAGGACTTCTCGAGGACTTTGCCTAAAAATGGCAGATTTGAGATGGGCCGGTAATCTTTCAGCTCTGAGGCATCAAGACTGCTCTTCTTAGAGGCTTAATGACCGCAGTTTTCAAGGCCCTTGGAAATGTTCTGGATTGAAGCGACATGTTAACTATGTGAATGAGTGGTGTTAACAAACTGCTCAGAACAGACTTTAGAAATCTGGTGGGTAACACATGTAGAAGAACTCAGACTGTGATGATCTCTTGGACAGTTTTGTCACTTACAGGTGTAAAGTGAGTCAGCTCTAAATGTGTAGGTGGTTTTAGGGTTATTAATGCACTGAACCTTGTCATTAAAGAATACTGCAAACTCATTGCACTTAGCAGTGGAAATTAGTTCTAACGGCAACAGAATTGGAAGGTTTGTTTATCTGTTTACTGTTGTAAACAGAATACGTGCGTTATTAACGCAATTTCCAATTATTTCAGAAAAAAATCCTTCCCTTATTTTACATAAAATTAGGTTGTACATGTATAACCTTTCTCTATAAGTCTCTTTATGAATCTGGAGCTTTGACCTGCAGCATTTCCTTTTCTGTGCCCTGACCAACGCCTTCTGCTTATTTTTAACCATTTTAACCTACATAGGAGCAATGGTGTCCAGAACATTCAAGACATTAGATGTAACAGAATGAAAAAAATTGTCAACATTTGAACATGATGGATTTTCAAAGTTTATCATTTCCATGAAGAGTGCACTTGTGCTGTCATTTATGTGTCTCCTCCGAACAACTGCAGGACCAGCCGGTGATTTGGGAATAACAGACAGGTCAAAGAAAACACAGAAATGATTAGACAGTGCCACATCGACCACAATGATGTTTGAAATATTAACCCCTTTAGTAATTAGCAGGTCCAGAGTGTGTCCTCTGCTGTGAGTGGGGCCACTCACGTGCTGAGTAAGACCAAAGGTTTCAAGGACAGCATCAAGCTCTTTAGCGTTTCTGTCGCAAAAAATATCCACATTAACATTGAAATCACCTGTAACTGATCACCAAACTGTCAAAGTCTGTGCATACAACTGAAAGCATCTCAGTAAAATCATCAATAAAACCTTGGCAGTGCTGGGGAGGCTTGTATAGGACAATGTAGAGTATGGAGGGAGACTGTTTTAGCTCAATTTTAAAAGACAGATGAAAACACCCCAAAAGACAACCTCTGGGTAACTATTATATCTCTAAAAACTGCACAGACACTTCCACCCTTTTTGTTTTGGCACGTTTCAGATTCAACCTTGAAGATTGGTGGAGTCGCTTCTATTAGAACAACATTCCCCGTGTTATAGTAAAGCAATGTTTCAGTTAAAAACATAAAATCAAGATTATACGAAGATATAAAATCATTAATTAAAAAAGATTTGTTACATAATGATCTGACATTAAGCACAGCAAGTTTCAGATTAGTTTCAATGTGACTGGACATTATCTGTTCACAGGGAATATGAATTAAATTTCTAAGACTGGACAGTCTAACTGTCCTTCTGTTCTCCAGTCTGTGTGACGTGACTACAGATATAACACAGGGCCCCGGGTTTGTTTGACCATTTTCATGACCATCCGTCATGACCGGGGGACGGATGTTGAGCTTGAACCCTTCACCGGCGGTGGAGATCGTTGTGGTGCTGCAGCTGATGAGCTCTTTACTGGAGGCAGTGTAGGAGATTTTGGAGCAGCTGGAGCTGAATCCTTTGCTGGGCCTGGTGGAGCTGTTGTTGATAAATCCTTTTGTGGAGTCGGCTGTTTTGTTACTGCTGATGTTGAAGCATTGACTTGGTCTCTGGCTGATTGATTCGGTGTTCTTCTCTCATTCCTCTCTTCTTGAACTATCTGTTCACGACCCTGTCCACGGCCATTCTGATGCCTGAGAGCGTGGAGGAGGTTTTCTGTCAGCGCCCTCACTCCACCTCTGCACAGATGCGGGCCCTTTCCCTTGAACAGGTCCTCTCGTTTCCAGAACAGATAGAAGTTCTCAATGTAGTGCAATCCTCTAGGTGCACACTCTTTGGACAGCCAAGTGTTCAATTGTAGCAGCCGGCTAAACTTGTTGATCTTCCTGTCAATATTTGGAAGAGGTCCACTGATGAATGTCTTGATTTCTACTTTATCAAGCTCCTCAAATAACTTCATGAAGTCTTTTTTCAAATCTTCAGTCTGCTCCTTTCGAATGTCCACTGCACCCACTTGTACAATGAGCTGTTTAACTCCTCTGTGTGTGGACAGTACTTTGTGAAGCAGTGACGTAATCTCAGAAACTGTAATGCTGGGGAAGCTGCATGTTTTCATTCTTCCATGTATGACTCCACTGATAGCACCGTCTCCTATCAAGAGTGTGTCACTGTCCATGACGTTTGGCACAGACTGTCTGTCTTTCTGCTGCTTTTTATCAACATCATGGTGGCTACAGTTTTCTCGTTCTGTAAATTCAGCCTCTGATAGCGGCAAAAATCTGTTTGTAAGCTGTATAGCAGGCGACTTTACATTAGCTTTGTATCGTTTTGGTTTTGCTCCGAGTTTGACCCAAGATGCAGCCGGCTGGTCTTTACCCAGTTTTGGGAAAGACACAGAGTCGCTCCGGTTTAAGTTGAAAGTAGCTTTTCTTGAAAGATATGTAAACTTCTAACCCCTCTGTGACACTGGAATTGTATCGTGAAGTCCTTTTTCAGATTCTAAAGCAAATATCCGTGCTTGTAGCTCAATTATTTCATGTTGATATTTCCAAGAGCGTTCACAAGAGTTTGTTTGCCTTCTCTCCCCGGACATGTCGCTGGCTCGTCAGATAGTTTGTTAAAAAGGGAAAAAATTATCTTGAAATCCTTGGTTTCCTTTCAATCCAAGATTGATAGAAAAAAAAAAAAGATTTAAAAGCAAAATAAATAAGGAAACAGCTGTAGCAAGCAGGAGCAGCAAGGAAAAGCGTCTGCACTCTTCAGTAACATGACGCAACCTACCCATAACTTCAAGTCAAATCAAAATCATATAAAAAACAATAAAAAATAAATGAAAGAGCCAGCACCTTTCTCTTCAATTAACAATGATTTGGCAAATAGACTTAGGTCATTCTTCCTGTGAGAAATATTTAGTTTTGTTTCGAAAAAACATTTGTGAATAAAATGTTTACCCAAAAGTAATAAATTATTGATACCATACTCAATTTTAAAATATTTTCAAAATATTCCAAATTTAATTTCTTTAATAGTTAGATTAACAAATTTTGTCCAGACTGTAGCCAAGATTGAAAATCAAGCCAAAATCTTTGTATAACACCACAAAAAAAGAAAAGATGTTCCAAATCTTCATCATCAGTTTCACAAAATGAACATTTACCCGTTTCAAATTTAAATTTATTTTTAAGAAATTCGTTGGTTGGATAAATTTTATTTAACATTTTAAATTGTATTTCTTTAGCCTTGAAAGGAACTGGACAGTAAAGATATTTAATTCTAATCTTTTTAATCTGTTCCTTTTGTAAATCTTTAAGAGTGTAATTCCTTTTAACAGAATTTGGAAAACAATAATTTAGTAAGGAACATCTTAGAAATTTGTTATTGCATTTCTTATCACAAAATATAACGCCTTCAATGCAAAGTTGTCTCAGTCTAGGAGAAATATCAGAATATACCACATCCTGTTCAACCATAGTCCGAATCGATATTGGGATCGCCTTTATGTTGTTTAAAACTAAATAATGGAGGAAGTTTGGTCCTAACAAGCCACGCCCACGTTTTGTAGACAGTACCCCCAGTTAAAAGCGCCCCCAGGAGAACCGTAACAGCGGGTGCCTCCCCTTTTTCTTTATCTTTTTCTTTCTTATCCTGACATCATGTTCATGTGTAAAATGGGATCTTCTGTGGAGACGCGGAACATTTGGTTGCTCTTCAAGGAACAGCACATAGACCTGCAATGACGCCTAGTGTACACTGAGTCCAGTCCGGTCACGGATGACATGAATGCCGCACCACACCGCTGCGGCGTCCGGCAAAAATAGACTTCTTGCGGATTCTTTCCGCAGACCTGCGCAGCTGCTAGACATTATGGACATTATGGACATTTCAACGTTGGACTGTGTTTATATGAATTGAAAATGGGTCACATGAACTGTTCCAATACTGGCCTCTGGGCGGAGCTTACAATCCGAGGTTAACTTAAATTAACTTATATTTAATCTGTCTCTGTCCTGTCAGTTGTTGGGAATCTGCAGGGACAAATTGTGCATTTCCCTAGTGAGCAGGGATGGCGTTGTTGAACATAAATAAAACGGGGATTTAAATGTATTGTTTTATAGTGGATTAGACTCCATCTGACCCCTCCTTACTACATGTGATGCTACACATACAGTAATACCTTTTTGAAATCACAAATCCTTGTTAAATTTGTAAATTAATTTTGAAGACTTTTTTGAGACTTTGAGTGCAATAATGTACTTACCAGGTTCAGCAGCCATGATATCAGCCTGAAGGAAACATTGGATCTGAAAAAGTGAGAAATAACTCCTCAGTAAAATACATCAAGAATAGGACTCTGCACGCTAACTATATAAAATACTTTTCAAAAGCATTTTTTGTAATTAGCTGTACATTGGCTGTACAAAGAAACATTTGGGACATTAAGGCAGGTGATTCCTTCCTAGTTTGAGAAAGTATTTTACCACATTCATAAGATATAATAATTTTATGAAACATTTTTATGACAGTATAATACTGTTCCCTTCTGCTCTACTAAAGCAAGCACATTTTAAATTTTGTAGTAAAAAGAACAAACATTTACTCACCGTCTGAACTCTAACTGCGCCACAACCCAGAAGTGAAAGTAAAAAGAAACCTGTCAGACAAGGCTCACCTTAAACTGATGCACACACCTACACCTCTGTGTTTCTCCTCCTCCAGATTTGGTTCTGTCTGGTTCTTTAGAATGAACAACAGTGTTTTTAGTTGTGAATACATGTGGATTTTTTATTTGTTTAATCCTCTATCACACCAAGGCACATTTTTGTACCTTTGTTTTTTGTATATGTAGCATGAGGGGGTGATAACTGCTGTTTTCTTTAACTTTACCTTTGCAGTAAATCAAATAAAACAAAAGCCAACAACTCCACCAAATATAACCCAGAAAATAAAATAAGGACACAGAGCTTCGTTGCAATCATTAGGAGGCATAGTATAATTAAGTCAGTTTATTAAATAAATAACCATTGTTGATAGTTGTTGAGATTCTTAAAAACATCTGTTCACAATTGCACATTTTCCCATACTTTTTCCAATTCACATGATGCGCTCATTGCATCGTTCTAGATATAATAGTCCAGTAGAAAAATAAAAGCAGTAAGGACCGGCAACATGACGAACATGGACAGGATCCAAACAGGACCCAGGCAAGAAAGAGGTGGGCCACGGCTTGACCAGCCCCCGTTACCTGAATGGTTTAAGATAATTAGCTCAATAAAAGAGATATGCAAACACACTAGTTATGATCTAACCTACTTCATTTTAGACACCAGTCGACGCGAACCCCTGACGGATGACGGTGTACTGTCCTCGCTGTAACATTAGAGGCCACAGCTTTGACAGCGAGCTAAACTCTGCTCAATGATGAGACACTTGTAGAAATTTTTTCTTTAATGCTCATTTCTTAAACAGAGTGAAACTGCAACAAAAAATACAAACGTGCAGTTAGACTGCAGAATTCGTTAGCTTATTTCAATATAAAATGATGACTGAGAATTAGCATACATTTTCAACTTGACTATTTATAGTCTTTTCAAACAAGTACACCAGTGAAATTACACTAAATATGTCAACTTATATACATACAGGCGTTGCTTCTGTAAGAGCTGAACCAACGTTGATGTTCAGCTGCTTGAGTTTGCCTTTTTCTGCCCTCAATGCCAACCATAGAACTATAATAAAACCTGGAAGATGAAACCAAAATGGCCGCCCTGTTTATCCCTATGGAGTGAGCTCATTGCCGCATGTCCTCAAAAAAGTTTCTTACTTCCGCATTTACTTCCTGATACGGAGGCGGCCATCTTTGTTTTAGGGCGCCATGTGACGACAATCCTCCACTTCATATAAAAACGGTAATTTCTGTGATTTTAGAAACGGTAGAAAAGAACATTTCCTTCAATTTTATTTAAATACCGATAATAATTAAGTACTGTCTGCAATTATAATGTGCAATTTTAGAAAAAGGCTGGTTCCAAGAGGCTGCAGTACCTCGCACGGCCACTAATCAATCTGGGACCACAGACAGAGGGGGCGTGTTTTATCCAGTTCTTTTAATACATCCATGATGCCAACTCATGCACTTGCTCTGCACACTTCCTGTTCCATGAACTGGTGTGAACCACCAAAATAAAAGCATACATTTCAACATAAAAGTCTCAACAGAGAAATCAACTCAAACTGCCTGGAAGGCAGAACAGACGGATTACAGGATGGACCCAGAGCCAGCTACACATTCGGCTGAGTGGTGTGTCTTTGTGTACGTTAACTTTTTTTTTTTTTTTTCAGTTTTGCATTTTTAACCCCTTCTAAACCATACTCTCTGGCTTCAGATTAGTGTCCTAATAATATTTTTGGATGGGTATATTTGGAGTCATTTTTACCTCATGGCCAGAGGTAGAAATTCATGTAGTTTGTTTTAGAGGGCATCGACACCAGCCCCTCCAGGGCTCAGTCACATCAGATTTATGGGATTGGGCGTGTGTTTGTGGAGCTACAGGAGTCCCAGAGAATGGTCAAAGACTGTATTTGACTTTTACATCTGCTGTGTCTGTATGTCCTACCTGTGATTATGAACAAAAACCGTTAGCAGCAGTTAGTAGTTGGTTCTAAACCAACAACTAACTTATTTGAGACAACTAACTAAGAGAAATAAGTTATAAATAAAGCCTATGTAATTATTATGGACCTTCGCCTCTTTTATCAATAATTTACCTGTGTGACCTTAAAGGGGGGTAAATTTATCTTGGTTCCCTGGTCCTTACCAAAACAGGGTGGCGTTGTTGTTCAACAATTAGGTGACTAAAGAGGATCACTTGGTTAAATTGTTAATTTGACCCCTTAACAACCGCTCGTCTTGCCACATATAGAACAGTTAACAATGATTTGATTACTTAATTAGTTCTATTTAGTACTATTTCTATAATCAATTAATTGTGATTAATCAATTAACTTGTTGCAGTCCTAATGTTAATTATTATAAGTATTAATAAAGGAGGGAAGGATATCATAAGTAAGGTAAGCAATCAAGAATTTTACAAATTAACAGCATATTCTGAATTTTAAAAAATTATTTTCTTCACTAAGTTTGAGGAAAACCACCGCATTTCTGCACCAAGAGTGCTGTGGGACGGCCCACCTGAACAGTGCATTAAAAACAAGAGTGTGGCCCCATGTTAAATAAAAAATGAATTTGTAATCAGGCACGTCAGGGGTTTCAGGCAAGGTTTTTTCCTTCCTGGTTTTAAGGCTTTTGTGAGTACTTTTTCCCACTCAGAAAATTAAAAAAATGATTTGACTGCTTTGTAATAAACCTTTGTCTGTGCCAAAAGAGGAAATTGTAGTGGCTAAGCAGTTCCTGTCGACAAGGATAGCTGGATTAGGACTTTCAGACATTGAGAGTGTGTACAAGTCGCTTGATCCTGACATGTTTTCTGACATGACATGACAGTGCCACTTTCCAAACAGCTCTCACAATACCTGTAAGCAGCTGTAGCTGCGAAAGATCATTCAGTGCTCTTCGCCATCTGCACACATGATTGAGAAGAACCATGGGTCAAGAGAGGCTCTCTCACCTTGCTGTAATGTCATTTGAGAGAAGCAAGTTGATTAACGATGAACATAACCAAATAATAGATGAGTTTGCAAAGATGAAATCCAGGAGGTACAATCTCATGATTCCACCTTCTCACAAGTAACACAATGACAGTCAATGCAGCACAGACCAATAGAGTACAAGAGAACACAGACCAAACAGAGCACAGACCGAACAGAACACAGACCAAACAGAGCACAGGAGAACAACAGAGCACAGGAGAACAACAGAGCACAGGAGAACAACAGAGCACAGGAGAACAACAGAGCACAGGAGAACAACAGAGCACAGGAGAGCAACAGAGAACAGGAGAACAACAGAGCACAGGAGAACAACAGAGCACAGGAGAGCAACAGAGCACAGGAGAGCAACAGAGAACAGGAGAACAACAGAGCACAGGAGAACAACAGAGCACAGGAGAGCAACAGAGCACAGGAGAGCAACAGAGAACAGGAGAACAACAGAGCACAGGAGAGCAACAGAGCACAGCAGAGCAACAGAGAACAGGAGAGCAACAGAGCACAGGAGAACAACAGAGCACAGGAGAGCAACAGAGAACAGGAGAACAACAGAGAACAGGAGAACAACAGAGCACAGGAGAACAACAGAGCACAGGAGAGCAACAGAGCACAGGAGAGCAACAGAGAACAGGAGAACAACAGAGCACAGGAGAGCAACAGAGCACAGCAGAGCAACAGAGAACAGGAGAGCAACAGAGCACAGGAGAGCAACATAGAACAGGAGAGCAACATAGAACAGGAGAGCAACATAGAACAGGAGAGCAACAGAGAACAGGAGAGCAACATAGAACAGGAGAGCAACATAGAACAGGAGAACAACAGAGCACAGGAGAGCAACATAGAACAGGAGAGCAACATAGAACAGGAGAGCAACATAGAACAGGAGAATAACAGAGCACAGGAGAATAACAGAGCACAGGAGAGCAACAGAGAACAGGAGAACAACAGAGCACAGGAGAGCAACATAGAACAGGAGAGCAACAGAGCACAGGAGAGCAACATAGAACAGGAGAGCAACATAGAACAGGAGAGCAACAGAGCACAGGAGAGCAACATAGCATAAGAGAACAACAGAGCAGCAGAGCTTAGTAGGTTCTTATGATTTACCTAAAAAACATTGCCAAAATTAAAGGTATAGTGTCTAAACCAGACTTGGAGAGACTTATCCATGCATTTGTCTCCAGTAGGTTAGACTACTGTAACGGCCTGTTCACTGGCCTCTCCAAACGAGCCGTAAAACAGCTGCAGTACATCCAGAACGCTGCTGCTCGAGTCCTGACAAGAACCAGGAAGTACGAGCACATTAGTCCTGTGCTCAGGTCTCTGCACTGGCTTCCTGTGGCTCAGAGAATAGACTTTAAAGCAGCTCTGCTTGTGTTCAAGTCTCTCCACGGCCAAGCACCAAAGAACATCTGACATGTTAGAGCCACATGAACCATCTCGCACTCTGAGGACCTCAGGGACCGGCCTCCTGCTGGTGCCCAGAGTTAGGACTAAACATTGACCGGCCTCCTGCTGGTGCCAGAGTCGGGACTAAACATGGACCGGCCTCCTGCTGGTGCCAGAGTCGGGACTAAACATGGACCGGCCTCCTGCTGGTGCCAGAGTCGGGACTAAACATGGGGAATCAGCATTTCAATTTTTTGCAGCTAAAATCTGCAATCTGATATTTTTCTGTTTTGACGACGTTTCTATTTACATCTACACATATAATTTTCTCATATGTTCAGATGAATGTAATAACATACCAGTACTCAGAAAATCAGAATAGACCAAAGACCAACAGAGCAGACCAGAAGAAGTGTTCTGTGGGTTCCTTTGTTTGAAAAGAAAAATGACAATATTCAGTTTTTATCAAGTAGTTTTAAAGTGTACTTTTTTTCTTACAGAGATTACTAAGAGAGAGATAAGGGACAGAAGAAGAAAGTAAGACCCAGATCATCAGAGCAGGCCAGAAAAGATCTCCAACTTGTACATGTGTGTAAATCTGTGTACACGCAAACATTTCCAGGGACCTGCCTTTCAATAGACTCTTTGTAATAAAAGACCCATGTGTGCCTACTAAAAAATTGTATTCTTGAGTTGGTCAAAACTTCTCAGCAAATTCTAGAAACGCCCCTGACGCACGGCAACTTTCAGAATAAGGCGACTAGTAACCAACGTCCAGGTCCAGCTCCATGTAGTGTTGGAACTGATGTCACCACCAGTTTACTGATTCCTGTATTTTTATGTATGATATGATGATGTCTTCATAAAACTCACAAAACCTTCAAGAGTGTTGTCTGTGCAACCTGAGTGAAAGTTCAGGGGTTACAAAAGCACCATCAGAGGAGCCGTCTGCACCAGGAGCAGAGTCACCTGCAGCCACAGGACACAGACTCAGGGCCCAGGGAGAGATGAGGCACAAACCAAACCTCCACCAGGGGTCCATGAGCCAGGGCCCAGCAGCCACACATGAACACCGCTCCTGGTACAGAGGGCTCCACAGAGGAAACACTGGAGAGTCTAAAATGGATAAAAGAATTCAAATAAATGATAAAGATATACGTAAAAACTAAGACCTAAAGTTTACAATAAAAACATAAAATCAGAACCTAAAATAAATTAATATAGTAAATACAGACTAAAATAAGGTCTGCTGTTGTTTTCAGTCCAAAATACATTATGTAAAACATTATGCTCTTTACTCACCACAGAGCTGATTAGCCAAGAGCAAACTTTCAAACATTTAATATACTTTTTCAGTCAATATGGGAAAAAATTATGGGAAATTTACTACCGGAACTAAGTGTTGCTCAATCACTGTTGAGATCTATTGAGCAGCTTTGTTAACCCAAATCTGAGCAAATTTGTGTTCAC
This sequence comes from Rhinogobius similis, assembly GCA_019453435.1. Classification (NCBI taxonomy): domain Eukaryota; kingdom Metazoa; phylum Chordata; class Actinopteri; order Gobiiformes; family Gobiidae; genus Rhinogobius; species Rhinogobius similis. The sequence continues at coordinate 4,634,942 of CM033634.1, read as the reverse complement.
GGTCATCACATAAGGACACCAAACTCACTGACTTAAGCAAATTATTTATTACAAAGAGCATTTTCTCCAACAATTTCTGCTTGCAAGATTTTTTTTCTTTTTTAACGAAATGTATCATTGGCGAGATCCAGTAGTAAACATGCTGTAAACTGTTCACACAGACAACAGATCAACGGATAAAAAACACAGTCGTTTTACATTGATAAAAACAACGGAAGAAGCAACAACGTTAAAAACAAAATTAAGTAAACATTTCAAATATATTCATAGATATTATAATGTACAATTCTTTTTATCAATCTCGTCATGTGGTTAATATTTCCTCTCCGATAGCTACAAACACAAAAATTGCACAAAATTGCATAAAATCTATAACTCAAGTGAAAAATTGAGTAAAATAACTAATGTAAACGGCAATAAAATGCAGCCAGGTACTGCACAATCCATGGGAGCCCTGCCTAAAAGAACACATGTTTTTTATTGTATATGGTAATAAACTATTACAAAAGGTTTACTATAAACTGAAACAGTGACCTGAAATAACTTTTAAAAACATATTTTATTGGCCCCACACATCTTTTTGTCACCTTGGCAATTGTATTTTACATTTTAGGAATTAAAATAATGCATTTATTTTAAAACATTCTTTAAAAGCAAGAGGTTGCAATCAGATTTGTGCAGGAGCTCCCTCTGCGCTCCCTGTCTAACAGCAATGGGCTTTACTACTTTTACGTTGTTTCTGGTCATGCCCCAAAATACAGATACCGGGAGACCTCGGGCTACCTATTAGGAATATTTGAAACAAAACAGCAGCAAATTGTTCAATATTTTGACTTGGAAAAACGTTCTTCTTCAATGGATATCTCATAAGGCCCCTACAATTTCTGGGTGGACAAAGTTAATATTAGAACACATTCTACTTGACTTTCTGACATGTTTAGTTCACTCCAAATGTCATATGGAGATCCTTCTTACACTACTATTTTGTCTATAGATTTAGTTTGCCCTTAAAACATGCATACATACATATGTATGTATGTACAGTCATGGCTGAAAGTGGTTGGCACCTCTGAATTTTTTTTCCAGAAAATGATTATTTCTCCCCAAAAAGTATTGCAATTTCACATAAAAAGCAAATGTGACATAATTTCACAACAGACTCCAAATATGGGCTGGACAAAATGATTGGCACCCTTTTAAAATTGTGGCTAAATATATAGATAACTATTTAAGCGTGTGATGGTCATTTGAGCAAGTAAGAGCTGCTAGCAATAGAAAGCCAATCCACTTAATTTATATTGCACATTTTACAAACTGAAATGTTTCCAAGTGCTGCACACAAAAAAACATCAAATACACTTGCTCATGACTCCCATGATAATAAAATATAAACCAGCAAATACAGCAAAAATAATGATAAAAGAGTAAATGATCTAAAACCAATAGTGGGTATAACAATGAATAAATAAAAACAAGAAATAGAACAAAATAGTAAAAGATAAATCAAAGTAAAATAAAACAATAAAAACACAGAGGACCACACACTCACACGGTGTTAATAGCCAGAGAATAAAAATGGGTCTTAAGACGACACTTAAAACACTCCACTGTGGGGGCCGTTCGAACATGGGGAAGCAGAGCGGTCCAAAGTTTGGGGCAGCCCAAAGAAGGCGCTGTCCCCCCTGGTTCTGAGTCTGGTCTTAAACACCAGGAGCTGGAGCTGGCCCTAGGACCTCAGAGCGCGCTGGAGTGTAAATCTGGATGAGGTCCGAGATGTTCTGTGGGGCCAGTCCATTCAAAGCGTTAAAAAAAAAAAAAAAAAAAATCTTATAATCAGTTCTAAAATTAATTAATTAATAAGGAAGCAAGTGCGAAAACGCAAGAATTGGAGTAATGTGATCGCGTTTCTTGGTTCCAGTTCAAAGTTGTGCCGCGGAGTTCTGGACTAACTGTAAGCGAGAAAGTACAATGAAAAAAAAATTCATTACTTTAAAAAAATCACACCTGAAAGCAGATAAGGCGAGAGACGTCGACTCAGTCTTCGCATTGTGTCTGTATATGCGGAGAACAGAAAGAGGAGAAGAGAACTGTCTGAGGACAAGAGAACCAAAATTGTGAAAAAAATCAACAATCTCAAGGTTACAAGTCCATCTCCAGACATCTTGATGTTACTTTGTCCACAGCATTGCAGCATATTCAAGAAGTTTGCAGCCCATGGCATTGCATCTAATCTCCCTGGACGTGGACTGATGAAACAGCTGCAACGCAGGAGCGTTGGTGCCTATAATTTTGTCCAGCCCATTTTTGAAGTTTTGAGTGAAATTATGTCAGATTTGCTTTTTTGTGTTGTATTTTGTGTTATTGCACACAAAGGAAATAAAAATGTACAGCAAAACATGTGTAATTTCAATACTTTTCAGGAAGAAATACTTCATTTTCAGGAACAAACAGGTGCCAACACTTTTGGCCATGACTGTATGTCGGGGTACATGTGCAGCCACAGGGTCACGAGTGCAAACCAGCGCTGACAATGTGCTGTATGTCCTTCACTCTCATCCTTATTTCACAATGTCCTGTCTCGTAAAGCTTACGGGCAAAACAAAATATCTTAATAGATCCATTCGTCCTCTTTTTCAAAAAGATAAGTAGCTTCTCACAGTCAATGCGTGCCCAAAAAAGTTTTTTGTTTTTTTTAATTAGATACAGTGCAACATTTCAGGCAGCAGGGGCCACTTAATTTGTAAACTTATGTGTATGTTCTGAAGATCCCCCCCAGATAAATGCAAATTAGTGCAGAGTTAGTACTAACAGAGACGGGGAAATTGTATGAGCACATGTCTGAGGTCAGCAGGATCACGGAAATGTGAAGCTCTATTACAACATGATTAAAATGAATGTTAGAAAACAGGTTTGGGTAAAGCTGGGATACCCAATTTTACAATTAGAGAAAGGAGGAAGTAGATATTTAATTATTTAACTAGTCCCTAGCTCTAACAAACTTTTTCATGCAGTAAAGTGATAATGGGGTTTACCATCAAAGTTCAGTCAACCCTAAGGCTGCTGTCGGCTCTTACCTCTGGGTTTGTGGAACTTACGTACTTTATTAGATGCAGACGTCACACTTTGGTCTCATTTTGTAGCAAAGTGCTGCTTTTACAATGTAGGCTACTCAAGGAGAAAAAAAAAATCCTTAGCCAACGGTCAAACTTTGATTACATTTAAAAACAGGATTATGGTTAAAATAAATGTAAAACTATCAACAAAACATAACAATTAGGTCTGTTACCGTGGCAACCTGTGGAGCTGGCCGTAGCCCTATCCCAGAATACTCAACATGACAGATGTTTATAAAATCACACATCTTGTTGGCGTGTCCTTTTCCTTCATAAGATTTTGTACCAGGTCTTCCAATTCTTTCTCTTGAAATTTGAGTATTGCTTCCTTTTTTCCTTCATTTCCCTCATTTTTCATTTGTTCTTCATGTTTTGCCAGTAACTTGTGTATCTTTTCCACATTGTCTCGGTTTTTGGACACACATTTTACGATATCATTGATTTCTCTCTGATGCGCCTCCATCTTTTGTCTCTCCTTATGAGCTGAAAGTGCCTTTAACAGGTCATACTTTTCATCCTTATCTTTGAGACTTCTCTCATATTCCTGCTTCCGTTCCTCAAACTCTCTGTTGAGCTTCTTTTCAAACTCATTAAATTCCTCAGCTTTTTCTCTGGCCTCCTCTTTGTACTCATTCTTTTCCTTCTCCATTTGTTCTAGTTTTGTTTGATACTCCTCCTCTAAAGCCTTCATCTTTTTCTCCTCTTTTTCACGCTTAAGTTGTTCCTCCTCCAGTTGTTTGTTTAGCTGCTCTCGTTCTTGTTCATATTGTTCTTGTTTTTGTTGTTCTGCTCGTCGTCTTGCTTCATCTTCCAAGTGTCGCTGTTCCCACCATTCTTGCCTTTCTTTTTCCCACTGCTCTATCTGTCTCCTGCTCTCCTGGAGTTCAGACTCAATTGCTTCGTTTGATTTTTCTTCTGATCTGATTTTTTCCTCCAGTTCTTTATATTTTTGTTCCCATTCCTGACGCTTCTGCTCGTCTTGTTCCTTTCTTTTTCTGTCCTCCTCTTCTCTCTGTTCTTTCTCTCTCTTCTGGACTTGCTCCTCTCTAATCTTTTCTTCAAGCTGTTCTCTTTGTAGTTTCTCCATTTCAAATTCCTCCTTTTGTTTGTCCATTTTATGTTTTAATTCTTCCAAGGCCTGTTTATGTATTCTGTCCATCTCCTCCTTCTCTTTCTTCATTTCTTCTTCCTTCTCTTGAAGCAGTCGCTCTGTTTCTTTGTTGATGGCTGCTTCAGCCTCTTGCAGCATGTCGTTGGTGTAGAAGCGTCCTCCGTTCTGCTTCACCATGTCGTCAATCTTCTGCAGCAGCTCTGTGACCTGAGTACGGTCCGTCTTGTTCCAATTGTCAAACACATGGTACCTGTTCCCACAGTCAGAGAGGAGCTGTTTAAAGGAATCATGATCTCCTTTCTCTATGTACTGTTCAATGGACATTTCATGTTTTTCCAGTATATCACCATGAGTGAAAAGAACTATTATAAACTGATCAGCACCGCTCCCAAAAGCTTCTTTTATGAGTCGTATTGCTTCTCTTTCTTCTGGTGTAAATCGGTCAATTTTTATGACTAACAGAAAGACGTGTGGCCCAGGAGCCAGCAGACTGATGCATTTCACCATTTCCTTATTGATCTCTTCATGAGACAAGTTTGTATCGAACAATCCAGGAGTGTCCACAACTTCAACACGACGTCCATCCACTTTTGTACTTTCTTTTTTGCAGAATTTGGTGACTGAGTTTCGAGTAAGTTCAACAGTAAACTTCTTCTCTCCCACAATTGTGTTTCCTGAAGAGCTCTTTCCACAGCCAGTTTTTCCAACTAACACAATCCGGAGGCAATCAGAGCTTTGGATATCCTTGTCTATAATTATAAAATATATCTTAGTCAAATTAGGAATTAGAAAATTAAGGAAAAAAGACACCTCAATATAAATATTACATTTCAATGCAATGTAATCATAATTACCTCCGACAATGTTCATGGACCTCAAATTCCGTATTTGTTGACGTTGGGCCATCACCATCTCCAGCTGGCCATGTACCAGTGTCTCTGTTGTGAATTCGTGTGGTGCATTCTTGGCCCTAAATTCCTCAATATAATCCAACATCTTAGAGACCTGCTGCTGGTCCCTCGTGTTCAAGATAAAGTGTCCTCCTCCACATTTCTCATAAAACTTCTGAACATCTCCGACAAAGTTAACCACAGCTGGAGCAGAAGGATCTGAGTCCACAGCAAACAGAATCAAAGAGAAGAGCTTGACTCTCAGGCTGAGACTGTCCTGGATGATCTGTAGCTCGACCTTGTCTTCGTCAGTGAGGGGCCTCACAGGTACAACCAGGATAAAGGCGTGGACTCCCTCTGGACCACAGAGGGAGATGCAGCTGAGGCATTGCTCTGTCACTGCCTCCAGAGGTTTTCCAGACAGATCCGGCAGCTGCACCAGAGTCACCAAACGCCCAAACAACTCTGTCTGATGTTTGACACACTGCCCTGTGATCGGGAACTCTGCTCTCCCTAAAATGGACTGAGCTACTGAGGTCTTCTCTGCTCCAGTCCTCCCACACAGAACCAGGTTCAGAGGTGGCTTCTTCCCATCAGTGAAGGTGAGAAATGACTGTTTTTTACGCACAATGAGCTCAATCTTTTCCATTAACTCATCAAGATCTTGATTTAACATGTTATGTTTGCCTTCACAGTCACCGATGAGATCATCAACACATTTGTTTGTATTTTCATTGTGTGTGAGAATAACCATGGAGTGTTTAAAGACGTCTGGACCAAAATAGTTGAGGATGGACTTTAGTTTTTCTTTGTCGCTCTCAGTGAACTTCGAAGGCTTCACTAAGAGCAGCAGGACATTGGGTCCAGGAGGACACAGAGACACACATCTCTTCATTTCTTCAGTCTTCACAGAGACACTGGACAGGTCTGGGGTCTTCACTACAGTCACTTGATTCTCTCTCCACTTCCCAGAGGCTACTTTTTTAGCTCCAGCACGAACTCCAGTCATGAAGGTTGTGAGCTTTGTCTTTTTGTCATCACTTTTTCCGATCAGCACAATTCTGAATTCTGTAATTAAATAAATACATTTTAAAAATCCTTAGGACCCCCTTGAAAAGAGATGATTCGTCTCAATGCACACTGTGTGTATGTTTTATTATCTACTTGCCTAGGGCATGTTGTATTATGTCCATCGACCTTTAGGCAAAGTGCAACAGGTTCAGTTTATTATTGGAAACTAGACAAATAGCAAGTGCCGTACAACGCCACTTTGCATTGGTAGCAATGCTATCGAATGTTTAAAATTTACCATTTATCGATAGGGTTAGGAGCACGTGATTTGGTTAAGTTTAGAGCTTTAGGGCTGGAAAAAAGGGCACTTTTGAAAATTTGTTACACACAATGTGGAATATTTCAAGTCTTTATTTCTTGAACTTTTGATAATTATGGCTTACAGGTCATACACAAAATTCAGTGCCTCAAAAAATGTTATATTACAGAAGATCCCTTAAAAAAGGATATTTTAAACAGAAATGTCTGACTTCTGAAAAATATGCCAGGTTGCTTTAACATCTTCAATTAGTCCTGAGCAGTCCACAGGTGGAGCCCCTCCATGCCACGCTGCCTTGATGGAGTAATTCATGCAAAAGCAGACCCAACCAAGTGTCGAGTGCATAGAAAGGAACATACTTTTTAGAAGTCGAACATTTCTGTTTTAAATATTGAGACACTGAATTTTGTTTGATATGGTCTGTAAGCCATAATTATCAAAAGTTCAAGGTTTGAAATATTTCACTGTGTGTAGTTCATCTATATCATACACCGGTTTGACATTCTTAGATGAGTTAATAAGTTAGTATTTTCCATGATATGCATAATTTAGTGAGTTGCACCTGTTTCTAGCCCTCATAAGATATATTTAGCCTATTTAATATGGATTTCAGAATGCTGAGAAATTATGTCTGTTGCCACAGCAGTTCATAATTTAAAACAAAATACTAAATGTTTTCAGTGGGACCACACCGCCACGTTAAACATGAAGCTTAAACCCATGAATCGGCCTCTTTATGGGCTTATAAAAATATTTTTCATCACCAAAATAGCATTAGCACAACTATTATCCACATAAATGCCATGTAATTTTTAAAAAGGGTTAGTTGTTCAACATCATTCCACTGTTCTTACCAGCATTTTCAACTTTGGAAACAAGTGACTCCTCTTTCTTCTCAGTGGGTGGCAGTGGTGCAGGCTCAGGGTCTTCAAAAGGTTCGTAAAGCAGAGGTTTTCCATTTTTCTCTTTCACTATTTGGATTATTTTTGTTAATAAGTTTTTATATTTGAAGTTTATTTTTTGGTCTGATTCAGCTGGATTCAGCCAAATATATTGATATCTGCATTTGATGATCAAGTCCCTTAAATGTGGGACGTCCATGAACTTCTCCATGAAGCCTGGAGTCTCTTCTCGGGGCGTGGACATCAGCACCAGTGAACGGTCAAAGGCCTGCTCACCGAACCTCTCCAGGACTGACTCTAGTCTGGTTCTGTGGTTCTCAGTGAAGTCTTCAGGCTGTAGAACCAGCAGGAACACATGAGGACCAGGACCACAGGCTTCTGCTATCACTCTGACTGACTCTGTGAGACAGTCTGCTGTGAGGTCGGGCTGGAGCAGGTCTGGAGAGTTGATGACATGAATCTGCTTTTCTTGAAATTCTCCACTTTGTCTCACCGGGGTTTCAGGTTTTTTCTTTGCTTCAAATTTTGTCTCATTGAGCAACAGGTTTCCCACGGAGCTCCTCTGAATCCAGCTGTTCCCAAGAAGAACCACCGTCAGCTCTGACACTGAAAACACAGTTACAAATGCACTCGTCAATGGAAGACCATAGGTCTGACAGGTGTTTCTACTGCAAGGCCTGCTCTGGTGACTTTGACAGTATGTTACAATCTCACAACACATCCATTGTTGTCTTATCTGTAAATCATAATTTAGATTTTACCCCGATTTGTGTTCCCTTTGTACTTTTCTATTGTCTATAATAATATATTAATAATATAATAGAGCTACACATGTAGAAATGTTCAATTGTGATTGTGATTTTGGTGCATTGACTTGCGTTTGTTGTTTGTAGGAACCTTTTTGAATGCATTTTTATCACTTTTGTTGCTTGTTCGAGAACATGTTTGTACAAATCCAAACTACAGTGTTAGCAGTTTTTATTAAAATCAAAGGAGGACATTTTGTTATTTGTTGCAGAAATTATTGCACTTCAAAAACTTCGATTCCATTGCGATTTGCTAACTAAATCCATTAAAATTGTGTTTGTGTTTAAACAAAAAGTGTGTTTGAACAGACAGCTGCATTAAAGACACAAACAGTCAATCACGACACCACCATTTCACAAAAATAGCAGATTGTCACAGGGACCAGCTCACGTGAGATTTTTATCACGTATCATCCAGCCCTACTTATCCGTGAAACAAGCAGTGACATGTCTCACCTGTGGCATTAGAGTGTATAAAATGAATAAGGAAGTGATTATTTCAATCCTGCTATTACGGTTTACAGCTCAGATTAGAGCAGCCTTTAATGGTCCATCTACTTTAGATGAACCATTCCAATGTAGGGGGAGCTCTCTCTACACTGGGTGAACTGCTCCTCGTCCGCCTGGAGGAACTCTTTAAAGCCACCTCCCTCTTGAGTGGTTCTGGCTCCACAGTCCAAGTGGATGTCAGTCCTAGTTCATCTGCAGCCTGTCCGTCCGTGGGAGTAGGACCTCTCCTTCACTGTGGTTCTCCCCGAGGTTTCTACTTTTTCCCATGTGGTTTTTTGTAGTTTTTCCTCGCCGCGAAGGAGGGTCAAAGGACAGGGGCATTCTGGGACAGTTATCTGAACTGCTTTCTACCTGTGGCCCATCGAGGCAACTGTTGTTGTGATTTTGGGCATTATAAAAATAAATTAATTTGATTTGATTTGATTGTTCCCATAGGAAAATTTGTCCTTTGCATTTGACCCATCCTTCATTTTCGCTGGGGCATCCAGGAGCGATTGGCTCCACAGTGCATCACCTGGGGACCTATCTACAGATCTACCTGGTGTTATGTTATGGGTTGATGGGGAAACCAGAGCGCCCGGAGGAGACACACAGAGAGACACATGCAAATTCCACACAAAGTCCCCACCCACGACCTTCTTGCTGTGAGGCGACACAAAGGCTACAAAGCAGAACTTGACTTAAAACAATTGGAACGTGAGTGCCAAAACTGTGTCTAGCTATATTCTCATGTCCCCCTTTTTACTGTTTTATTTGTGTGTCCTGCATGCCTTCGGTCACGTGACTCACCGTTGATTAACTCCCCTGTACAGAGGCCATCAAACAAATGTTTGCTGCTAGTAGGTTTTTTTTCTCCATTTCACCATTCTTTTATGATAACAAGTTGCCAAACTACATGTATTTAAAGTTAACTCACAGGAGCCAACGGCTGTAGCCCAAGCACCGCGAACAAGCTGCGAAAACTAAAACAACAGTAAGTCAGTGTTGTATGGGTTAGCTTAGCAGGCGAAGAATTGGCCTTTTGAAAAGCACGTCACAGAGGACTATATTCCAAGATGGCTGACAACGTAAGCGTTGGGCACAATTCAGCTCCTGTTTTTAAATGTTCTCTTTTGAAACCAGAGATTTATCAGACAGCTGATGGTAAAGTTGTGGTTGAGGATGAATTGCTGAATTTCCTCTATAAAAATGAAGACTATGATCCAGGATGAGATTGTCATTTTGGCTACTATTGCATTTGACTCGGAGTGGATTGAGTCCTCCAAGAAGGCCCTTTTTGAGCTCTGCCCTACATCACAGAGGAATGTCTCGCATAAGGGGGCACAGAAAGATGTAAACAACCTTAAAAATTGTCTCAAAGTTCTAAACAAGTGTGGAGAGAAGATTCCCAGATTTGTCTCTTACTATCTGGATGACCTGCCACCTGTGACGTTCAATAGCCTGGATGTCTCATGTTGACTATCAAAAATGGAGCAATTGAGCGTGTAGGTCGCCACGTTACAACAGGCTGTGCAATCGCAGATTGACGTTAGTAATGATGTGCGTATAGTGTCAAAAGGAATCTGTGACCAGGTGTGTGCTTTGGAGCGCACTACGGAACGGACTAATGAGGCTAGCATGGCTGTAGCAGCAGCGGCGTCATAAGCAGGGTGCCTTGTGGCCGTGGGGAACAAGGTCCTGAGTCGTGGTGACCCAGACACGGATGGTGCGGCGATTCCAGAAGAACCGGCTCTGGAAGGGGAAATTGATGAGGAGAGGACTGTTGTGGATAGGAATTTGCATGGAATACAATCACCAAAGTGCAGTCATGTGGTGAAAAGGGGCCGACGCGCAATAACAGATGACGCAAATGGATTACACAAAGGACTAAGTTGGTGAGTTTATTTGCGTCCAGATTTTCACCAGATCTGGATGAAGAAACACTTGAGGTGTATTTAAAAGACAAACTTGGTTGTGATGTCTCATGCCAAAAGATTGGCTCAGTGCATAGTTGGTTCAGCTCTTTTAAAATATCAGCTGAGTGACGTGAAGGAGATGTATGACCCCGATCTGTGGCTGGAGAGTGCTCTAGTTCGGCGGTATTATGAGCCACGATGTGTTGGCAACAGGGGTGTACCTGGTGCAATGGCACTGTTATAGTACACTAATGGAATTATGGATCTACGAGTCTTAAAGTCATAAACGGTTTCTGAAAATGAGTCAGAGAGGGGTGCCTCAGTATATATTGAAAATTTTGACCTACTGGTATGTTTACCAGGTGATGCAGGTGAAATGGGGCAATAGTGTCAGGCTCGTTCAGTGTTGGTAACGGAGTCAGACAAGGAGGAATTTTGTCTCCGATTTTATTTTGTCTGTACATGAGCGATATGTCACAAGAGTTAAATGCATGTAAAAGTGGTTGTATGATTGGGTCAACCTTAGTGAACCATCTAATGTATGCAGACGATCTTGTTTTCAGTCCAAGTAGTGCTGGTCTCTAGGAACTTCTCAACATCTGCTCTAAGTATGGTGTTAAATTTGATATAAATTATGCCAGTAAGAGTGTCATAATGATGTGTAGTCATATTGTGTCTGAGTGAGGTTTTCTTTCATTTATCAGAGCACCTCAATCTTTAATAAATGCCAAAATAATGCGTTTACACTTCTAAATAAACGTGGAACTAAATGTGTACAGTGCGTTGTGCACATTGAGCTGCTCTCCGGTGTAACACACACCCGATATGTCTGCTCTGATGCTGACTCGCTGTGAAGGAGCTGATAAGACACTTGTCACCGCTCGCTTTGATTCGAACAGCACTTAATGTGGCGCTTCCTTCACGGGAACGCCCAAATGAAGGATTAGTGTGTAGAAAAAGGGAGGAGGAAGCGGTTCGGAAAGGGCCTTAGGCTGTGGTCATAACGAGCTCTTATCGAAGCGGCCATTTTGAAAGAAGAAAAATCTTTGTAACTTTTGCAAATATTGTCGGATCGGGACGGACCCAAGATGTGTTTGTTTATTTGAATAAGATAGACATAATGATATGTGATTTGAACTTCTATCTTTAAAAATGGCTCTCCAGCGCCCCCTACAGAGTTAAAATGGAACCAAAAAAATGTGTTTGTCATAAATATAGGAAATTTGGTACACAAATCCTTTATGTGATTCTGAACAAAAAAGCCAACGAAGACCACGCCCAATCTCCACCCACATTTGCATAGCCATGGTTCAAAAAAAGTCAATGGGAAGTGAAAAAATGAAGATTGTTGAAATCCAATGAAATTTGGTACATTTGGTTTCGCGCTCGCAAGGTTTGCGAGGGCCCTTCATCACTGCTTGCAGTTTTAATTGAATATTGCAAATATACTGGTGTGTTGTTTTTTGTAAGATTTGAACTTAATCGTTAGAACATTGTAAATATTAGGTTCTATGCAAATTGTTGATCTTACTTGGCCATTCATTCATTTATATGCATTGTTGTGTGTCTATTTGTCTAATCAATATAAGGTTCCACAAAAGCAATGTTCAGTGCCCTCCTCTCTCCTTGAGCCGTTCTGATTACTGATTACTAGTCCACTGTTATTAATTATTATTACTTCGCATGTCACAGTTTTCAACATCTGTACTTGTTTAGTACATGGTAATAGTAATTTTTTACAATTTACAATTTTTATATGCTGCACAATACTAGAGAAGCATGTCCACTCAATGTACCTGCACCATACAATAATCTGGGAACCACAGAGATAAGAACACTACATGTTTGTAAACATGGACTTTTCGCACATATTTTTCGTAGCATATTCTTATTTCGTGGAGTTACCGTAATGTCCATACAATAATAAAGGCCATGATTATAATATGAAAATAATAAAGGCCAAGAGCTCAGGGAAATTGTGGTAATTTAGTAGGGAAAAAATCAAAGTCTTAAATGTTACATTATTATATGTAGTTTTCGTGAAAACATGAAAACATAAAATAAAAGGCGATTATTAAAATGGATAATGAGTGAATGGGGTTCAATACATTCATGCAAAAAAAAAAAAATAAAGCCTATAGTCCCACTGATAGGCCACTCACACTGATCATAATCATAGGAAAATAAAATAAATTATCAAAAATGTAAATGTGTAGAACATAAAAAAAACATTTAAAGATCACTGCTTCACAAGACAAATACGTTAAAAAAAAATCTTTTGGCACTTTAAAAATCAAAATATATATTTTTTTAATGTATTTTAATCAATAAATAGACAAGGATAGTATAGTTAAGCTTATTGTAAATTGTTCATATTGGGGGTTTAGTTGATTATTGTTCATTTCGGGGGTTTAGTTGATTAATAAAGACACTTTATAAGTTAAATGGGGTTGATCATTGTAGAGCTATTGTATTTTATTATTATTTTATATATATCTTATTTTGTTTCTAATACTTTACTGTCTCTACTGGTCGGTTGCACATGTAACAAAATAATTTCCCCTTGGGGATAAATAAAAGTAATTCTGATTCTGATAAATCAGTCTTTATTTATCCATCTCACCTCCAGCTCATTCCATTCACACTGTTTAACTTTTCAGATCAGTATTTGGCCCTTTGAAGGACTTGCTTTAATCATGTCTCAACCTGCATGAAATGCTGCCTGCCACAATACGATTCACTTTTTTTTTTTTTTTTTTTTCATATCATTTTAGTGTGTACTTACTGTCAGGTGGTAGGAGTGGAAAACTCCAGCAACGCTTCAATTTAAAGTCTGCAAAAAAGTAGAATAAGAAATAGGTAAATGAGCCATTTTAAGTAAAAAAAGAAAAGAAAAAAAGGTACTGTTCTTTCTGCAGAGTACACATGTCAGGACACACAATAAGACCTTTTTGAAATCACAAACCTTTGTTAAATTTGTAAATTAATTTTGAAGATTTTTTGTACTTACCAGGTTCAACAGCCATGATATCGGCCTTAAGGGAACATCACATCTGAAAAGACTGAGAAGTAACTCCTCAGTAAAATACATCAAGAATAGGACACTGTACACTAACTATATAAAACACTTTTCAATAACCTTTTTTGTAATTAGTTGTACGTAGTAAAAGTAAGAAAGAATTTGGGCCATTCGGGCAGAGGATTCCTTCCTGTTTTGAAAGCTTTTGTGAGCTGATATTTTAAAAGAGCTGAACCACATTCAAAATATATAATAATCTGATGAAAACGTCTTATTGAAACATTTTTATGACAGTATAATGCTGTTCCCTTCTTCTCTACTAAACTAGACTCTACTAAAGCACATTTAGAAGCAACATTTGAATTTTGTAGTAAATAGAACATTTACTCACCGTCTGAATTCTTACTGCGCCACAATCCAGAAGTGAAAGTAAATAGGAAACCGGTTAGACAAGACCCGCACACCTGCACCTCAGTGTTTCTCCTCCTCCAGATGACGTTCAGTCGAGCTCGTTAGAGCGAACAACAATGTTTTTTGTTGTGAATTTTTGTTTAACCCTCTATCACACCTAGGCATATTTTTGTGCATTTATAAATACAGTTCCCCAATTAGACCATGTACCAGAAAAAGTCACAAAATACATAAACTAGATGCATTTTAATTATTCACTATCATTGGATTTATATAGTGCCCTTCATCACACAAAGCTCTTCACAGTGCACTGCTCTTTTACTCCACGCCCCCCCCCAGACTGACAGGGGTGAGTCAGAGTCAGACTTGCCGCGTCACAATTTGGCTCTGTGGAGATGAAGGCAGCTCATTATTCTTGTTTTGATTCGTTAAAGCCTTTAATGAAACAACAGTGGATCGTTATTGACCTGTGACCCTTTCCTTCTCGCCCCAGTCTTTTTATTGATCAGATTCTCAATTAAAAAGGGTACTGAGGGTCCACTGTCTAACAAAGGGAAATTTGCTGGATAGATATTACAGAAAATATAATAAACTGAAAGTAGACAGTTGAGTTGAGACCTGTTGTTGGACCTTAGACTCGTATAAAATCAAATGACAGATGACAAACTGTTTTGAAAATGCATGCAGAGAGAGAAGTCTTAATAATAGATCATATAAAAATCACATGAACACAAAAACAAAAGTCTCCTGCGCAGTCCATGAACCATCAAAGGATTACTCTTTAAGGACAAATATAGTGCAAATTTGACTTTTTTGAGCTTTTAACCCTGTTCTAACAATGTTCCTGCATAATAAACACACCTGGAGTTGCATTTAGCTTCGTTCACGCTAGTTTGATAAATCCTAGTTAGAAAACCCCCTCCGACAGTCAAAAACACTCCCTGCTGAACTCCCGCAATGACGTTCTTCCGATAACTGACGTCTCTTGTCTGAGAATCCTCTGTTTTAAGTCGTAAAATGATTTGCAAGACTCGTTCTTAACATTTATGACGACAAACACAACAACTACAAACTGCAGGACTAACTCGCATTTCTTAACAAACGCTCCATGTAACATTTTAAGCTTGTGTAAGCGCTATGCAGCCAGTAGATGGCTAAGTGATGTGGGAAAAAGCTGAGATACAGATGATCATTTTGTTTTCATAAACAATTTTTTTTACTTCTAAAACATGAGATGCCAAACTTAAGATACTCAAGAGCATGTTTGAAGGCTAATCTTTTTCCTTAAAGCATTTCAATGACGTGTTGTGGCGTGTCTTGTCGCTGATTTAAACAGGTTTTGGCGCTGTCTTCACCCGTACAGGCAGGACAACAGCGCCATCTGCAGTCCAACTTATTAGAATAACTTTTTAGACAAATCATCTGACGACCTAATTGAACTAATACAATAGAAAGTATTCTAAAATGCATCTAATATGAAACGAATAAGTTTGTATTAAATGCTTTGAGACTCTACCATTAAGAATTTTACCTTGGCAACATTACCTTTGCTCCATCCCACACAGTTCGATAAATCAATTATATGTGCAGGTAAATTTAAATATAAATAATGTATTTCAAACATTGACATTTTTACATAAGAATCAATACTTTTCGATTCTTCGTCAGTATTGATAAATTGTTACCAAACAAAGGCATTATCTATATGTTTTGAAACACAAAATGCAAATGAAAAGGTGACAAAAGTACATTAAAAAAACATTTAAAAAGTCGAAATAATGCAGGATGTGCCACAATAATAATCTAAGATCCATCTGAGGCACAATACTTTGTTCCTTGCCTGTTAACTCTGCAGTAATAAAACCTGCAACCTTCAGGATAATGGGACCTGACCAACTGCAAACCAGACTAATGACGTTATTGTCGACTGATACTGCTTCTAATTCCTCAAACCATACAAAGAAATCTATCTCTAAAGTCATTTTGGAGATAATGTGCGTTAAAACTGAGATATGGAGGTGCAGTGACAGTTTTATGACCAGCAGGTGGCTCTTAACGGCCGTCTGTTCTGCACATAAAGTTAGTTTGGATCCGTTTCAAAGAGAAAAGGGTTCTGTCGAGCTCAGCGATTCTGAAAACTCACCTGAGAATTTAACAGGACGAGAAATCCACATTGTCATATTCTAAAAACAACTTAAAATGTATCTGTGAATTATGCACATGTTTAGATCAAGTTGTAACTCGAAAAAACTAAAACTGTAGTTTCAATTAGAACGTATATGAGAATTCTCTTATCAATTTTCAGTTTGTAATTTTGTGTATTTTTGTGTGAATATAAACCAGACCGTCCATTTTTCAGATGTATAGGTCCCACAAATGTGCAATTTTGAGTTTTACACATCAAATGTATTTTTTATATTTAAAAATGAAAACATGATAAGATGAAACGTTTATGCAGAACACATTTCAGACTGATCTCTCTAAATTTAAGATGTTTTCCTTTTCATCTGCAGTGTCTCACCCTATATTTAAGTTATAAAGGTTATGGTGTGTTAGGGCTGGGAGATAAATCGATTAATTGATGAATCGACTTTGGAGTTAATCTCGATTTGTCTAGAAGAAAATTGATTTTATTTCCCTACCTCCCCCTCGCCGGTTTCCGTAGCTCAGTCTCGCAACAGGAAGTTCAGCGCAAGTGTAAACAACAGAGCAACACGCAAAGAAGAGCGTTTTTCCTGAAAAGGCACACATTGGACACATGTGCGACGTCAGACACAGTGTCCTGCCGTTATGAGGGTGCTATATGTACATCAGTAAGACAAATTTTTAGGCAAAATCACCCAGCCCTGTCCTTGTGCTGGGACAGTGTGTGAAGTTACAACGTCCAAAAAAGAAAAGTTAGAGTAGGAGAGGATATGTACATCCAAAATACGTGCTGGGTCCTGAACTTGAATCAAAGTGAAAACATGAAAAAACGATCCTCACAGCAGTTAGAGCTCCCAATTTTTCATTTCGCGCCACACGTTTCAGCCCTTCATCAGATGGATATGAAGAAAGTCACATAATTCACACAAAAAAGGAAAGTTGCCATGTACTCATTTATATAGACGATGTTAATTTCCATCTGTAATTTAGGTTGATGTTACAATCTAGAAAAACGGACTCAAAATTTTAATGGATACTTGACCCTCACGTCGTACATATTTCACTTAAGACAAACAATTAAACCCACCCTTTTATCAAATATCACACTTTCTTGCACGTAAACATACACTCTCCTCTCCTCATACAAAGAAACCATTAATCATCAGTACAAACTTCTTTTTCCAGAAGTGTTAAATGACCCTTTGTTTAACCAGGCGTAAAAAACAGAAATTTAAACTTCTTTCTCATCTTTTTCAAGGGTGACCTGGGCCAAAGTGCAAAACTGCAGCACAGAATCATGAAAAGCATTTACAAAATTAAACTAAACATTACAACATTTAAAGAGGCACTAAGTGAGCTGGCTGACACCTGATTTTCTTATAAAGACGTTTTTGCTTTGCCTGTGCTACGACCCAGATGGACTGAACATGTTAAAAGACGACGCAGGAGTCAAGGTTAAAAAGGGTCACAAAATAAAACGTTTTATTATAAGTGTAATTTACTTAAAAATACAAAAAACCCCTGCTGTGCCCAAAAAACAAACTGTAGCTGTTATCAACAAAACCAAAACGCAACTTGTGCAAGAAAGGATTGTGATTGGACTAAGCCCCATAAATAATACACTGTGTTAAGGAGAAAATAACCAGAGGTGACGAATAATAATTAAGGCAGCAAAATCACGATATTTACAAACAGACATTTGTTTAATAGAGCCTCAAAACATCCACCAACTAAAATGTTACCTTTGTTTAGCATAGCTCCCAGAAAATGTCACCAACAACAGGCAATAAAAAAACTAGATACTGCATTGTCCAAGGAATTAAATTGGACAAGCCTCAAAATATACCAATAAAACCACTTTGTTACCAACAAAATGCAAAAAAGGTCACCAAAAATGAGACCTAAATTGGACGAGCCCCCAAAATAAAGTACAGAAGTTGGTTTCACAGTAAGATATAAACTTATCTATGTTTTATTTATCCAGTTAAAGCTGTTTTTATTGACCAAAAGCACTTGGTTTGCTGCTTGTCTCCAGGAGATGGCTCGGTTTTCCTCCATCTCCAGGCGAATATAATGTTTTATATGCTCCACCAGCTAAATACATAGTGACCCTTTAAAAAACAAGATATATTTCATAGGATTTTAGCTTTTGGTTTCCTAAAACAACCCCTGGAACAAACCGCAGAGTTCCAAGCTGTGGGAGCAGCATAATAGAAGGCTCACTCCCCCCAATCATTTCACACTCAAGGGAAAGATTCGCCGATGTACTCAAGGGAAAGATGACACATAAATGATAGGTCCAGACAGTTATTCAGACACTTTGTGGAGTAGTAATGTATTCCCCGCCAAATACTTTTTAAAAATTGTTAATCTTTACAACTACTTTGTATTTTATCTTATTTTAATATTTTAATCTGTCAGTTTTAGTTAAATTATGTGCTAATCCTCCTCACCATTTACCTAAACCTCAAGATCTGGAGATGCATTGTGTTTCTCTCTGCTCTTGACAGGTTTCCCCCTTCGACATATAAACTACCCAATAGTTTAATTAAAATCTGCAGCTCTTTTCTCTACAAGTCCTCACTGTGTCCACAGCAATCAAACTTTCAATCAATCCAACCCTTTTCTACGATGAAAACAAACTACTAGAACTAGCTTCTTCAGTCCAGTTAGTGTGAACCAGCCTCTCGCGCCGCTTTAATTTATCAAACCATAAAAGAGGAGCGTAATTGGAAGCGCCTTTTCCCAGTGCAGCGGTGTAGTGAGTAATCTGGTACCGTGTGTGAGAGATTGAGTATTGACCCGAGCAGACGTGAGGCAGTTTTCCCCTGAACTCATTTGTTTCGGTCTGAAATCCCACTCGAGTTAATCCAGGAACAACCAGTGACCGGGCTATCTGCGTGCCGGCGATTTGTCCTGGTTAAGCCCCAAAACCAACGCGGAGGCAGAGCTTTCGAGGAGCAAGGGGTGGTTTAGAGCTGAGCAGGTAGATATCAGTGTGTGATGAAGGTTGAAAATGAAAATAAATATCCCATCCAGAGTTTAGATGGAGAGGCTGAGGAGGCTGAAGGTTCTGCTGAGATACCAAGGATTCCAACGGCTTCCAAATCAGGCTAGAAATATCTGGAGGAATATTTCAAACATCAAGCCATGCAGCGAGATCTGGACAAGACTCATCGCAATCTGCTGATCTGCTGCGACTTAAACACTCAACGCTCAAACACCAGATTCATGGCTGAGCCCCGGTCTCCCATCCAAACGCAAACCAGGCCCAACAAGAGATAGATCAGATGAGATGGAGCATTAACAAAGAATTATGGACGAGTGGTTCCCAAACCATTTTTGACTTTAGTTACAACTTTCACCAACTTTGTAAATGAGGCAAGTAAATCTGTTCATGACAATCATTTTTACAAAAGGGTTGGTCAGGAGTACGACCTTAGCGACAGGATTTTACCAACTGTACATGTTTTAGGTTGATGTAAATAAAGGCCCAGGCATCAAACCCGAAACCATCTGACTGTGAGGCGAGACTGCTAGACACTCATCTGCCTTTAGTCCCCACAGAGGATAACGTAAATTGGATTTTTTTTCCTTCTCAAATCCCGGGTACACTTTGAGACTGATTTAAATTCCTGAGCAGAAAAAGGTGACACAGAGACGAGTCTTTGGAGCTCATTTAGATCGATCACACACCGACGAGAAGAGAGTGAACAAACCTGTCACTTACACTCACGTCTCATTTACCTCCTGTGTCTGCAGCTCCTGTCCTGGTCTCACATGGGACTGGGCTGCTCCGGCTCCAGTCCTGGTCTTCCGTGGGACCGGGCTGCTCCGGCTCCAGTTCTGGTCTCACATGGGACTGGGCTGCTCCGGTTCTTATCCTGTTCTCACATGGGACTGGGCTGCTCCTTCTTTGGGACAGGGCTGCTCCGGCTCCAGTCCTGGTCTCACATGGGACCGGGCTGCTCCGGCTCCAGTCCTGGTCTCACATGGGACCGGGCTGCTCCGGCTCCAGTCCTGGTCTTCCGTGGGACCGGGCTGCTCCGGCTCCAGTCCTGGTCTCACATGGGACCGGGCTGCTCCGGCTCCAGTCCTGGTCATCCGTGGGACCGGGCTGCTCCGGCTCCTGTCCTGGTCATCCGTGGGACCGGGCTGCTCCGGCTCCAGTCCTGGTCTTCCGTGGGACCGGGCTGCTCCGGCTCCAGTCCTGGTCTTCCGTGGGACTGGGCTGCTCCGGCTCCAGTCCTGGTCTTCTGTGGGACCGGGCTGCTCCGGCTCCAGTCCTGGTCGCGTGTCTAACTTTATTTAACCAGTTTCATGTACAAAGTCAAATCCAGCCTTTTACATTCTTGAGTTCTGTGTTCGTCTGTGAAAAAGAGCCGTGATGAGTGATTAGACGTGACACTGTAAAATGGTAAATGGTCACATTTATATAGCGCTTTTCTACCTTTTTTAAGGCACTCAAAGCGCTTTACATCAAGGAACCAGTCACTCATCCACTCACACATTCACACACCAGTGTACGCAGACACTGGGGGCGAGGTGGGTTAAGTGTCCTGCCCAAGGACACAACGGCATTATTCATCTGAAGGAGCTGAAATCGCACCACCAACCTGCGGGTCAGGGGATCTGACCACTCAACTACTCCATGTCTGGAGTGGGATTCGAACCGCCGACCTTCGGATCAGAAGGCGCCCACTCTACCTACTGCGCTACTGCCGCCCCACTGTTAAGTATGAGATCTGACAAGTGAAAAGAGCAGAACTGCACCGTGTCAGAGCCTGAGCTCGTCTGCTCTGACGCTGAGCAGGGCCTGGTTAGTGCTGAATGTGGCACAGCAGCTCGATGCATGCATCGTTGGGTATTTATGACTTTATTTTATGATATATGATTTATTTTTCACACAACATTAACTGCCAGGGGAGGAAGCCACACCAACAAAAACAAATTATCACTCTCAAATTAGGTTTTATAAACTGTAAATATAATGTGAATGAATTCCCCGGATCTGTCTGGATAACGATCATGATGGGCAAGCAAGCTTTTGTTTATCTCGCCTGTGTAATTCCCTCTGCTGCCAGTAGATGAAGAGTAATTTTGTGTTTTGAAATACAAGACAAGACTCATTGCAATCTGTGGATTCAACTTAAAACAGAAAAAGATTCTCAGATAAGTGACGTATATGAGCTGAAAAAAATGGATCGAAGGAGTTCAGCAGGAAGTGTTTGACGCTCGAAGGGAGAGGATTTTCTGATGAACATTCCTCAAAATGTGAGTGAGTACAGCTGAATACATCTTCAGGTGTGTTTTTGATGACGGAACATTATTAGAACATGATTAAAAGCTCAAAAAAGTCACTGTAGCAGAATATGTTCCCTTTAAAAACACTCCACTGCACAGGATAGTGGGGCCAGACTTTGAATAATATAGAATAATGCATCTTGTGCCGTGGTTGTTTGAAAAATACAGTTGAATTTCCATTGAGCTCAATAGAGAACCAACAATCCTCCGTCAAAGCAAAGCAGTGCAGTGGTTCAGCAGAGTGGCATTTCAGTTTAGCGGTTGTTCCAGTGTGGTCGTGTTGAGGCTGCGTGGATAATGTGGCCTTTAATCACTGCGATGGTGAACGCTGGGACGGTGTGAAAAGAGCAGACGTGACTTCGATCCCTGAAGCTTCTGAGCGCGCTCAGTCCGGTCCACTGAATACTGATGTGTGACATTTGGAACTGACACAAACATGAAGCAAAGCGGAATCAACACAGAAACCAGGTCTGAACCAGGGTCTAGACCAGGGTCTAAACCAGGTCTGAACCAGGGTCTAAACCAGGACTGAACCAGGGTCTGAACCAGGGTCTAAACCAGGACTGAACCAGGGTCTGAACCAGGGTCTAAACCAGGACTGAACCAGGGTCTAGACCAGGTCTGAACCAGGGTCTAAACCAGGGTCTAGACCAGGTCTGAACCAGGGTCTAAACCAGGACTGAACCAGGGTCTAGACCAGGTCTGAACCAGGGTCTAGACCAGGTCTGAAACAGGGTCTAAACCAGGGACTAGACCAGGTCTGAACCAGGGTCTAGACCAGGGACTAGACCAGGTCTGAACCAGGGTCTAAACCATGTCTGAACCAGGGTCTAAACCAAGGTCTAGACCAGGTCTGAACCAGGGTCTAAACCAGGTCTGAACCAGGGTCTGAACCAGGGTCTAAACCAGGGTCTAGACTAGGCCTAAAGCAGGGGCTAAACCAGGACTCAAGCATAAATAAACCAGGTCCAAACTAGGACTAAAACAGAGCTAAACCTGAGATGTAATCAGGGCAAATAGAACTTAACCAGGGCTAAAGCAAGAACTGGACCAAGACTAAATCAGGACTAAACCAAGGACTTAAACTGTGGATTGCGTGGGACAGAGTGACTTGTGAAACGGAACTTTTAAAACAATTGTTTAAACTTGGTGTTTTAGTTCTGGTTTATTCTTGAATCAGACCTGGTTTAGTCCTGGTCCAGACCTGGTTTAGTCCTGGTCCAGACCTGGTTTAGTCCTAGTCCACACTTTGCTCAGACCTTAGCTCTAACGCACATTGACATTGAAAGCCTGATGTTCTCGCTGCTGTAGAGATGACAGTATTGATCTGCTCTTCATTTCAGCTTAAACCATAGTTCGGTCTTGGTTCAGTCCTGGTTTAGTCCTGGTCCAGACCTGGTTTAGTCCCTGCTCAGGGCTGGTTTAGCTCTAACACACATTGACATTGAAGGCCCGACGTTCTCGCTGCGGTAGAGATGACAGTATTGATCTGCTCTTCACTTCAGTCGGAGGGAAATTAGCTTTGACACTTTCAGAAGGTCCGACTCAGACTCAGAGTGTGGAGGGAATACTAAACAGACCAAGAGTCCTGCAGAGGAGCAATCTTCAAATGTGCACAGGAATTTCATCTTTACAAATATTACACGCAATATTTGAGACCCTACTTTTTCCTTGTAATCTGAAATCAATTATGCTCCGTAGAGAAGGCTACAATGAAAGGAAAATACAAAATGTGACCGCTGCGTTCTGTCATAAACCATTTTTAACCATCAAAAACCTGGAAGTACACGCAGGGATTTGTAAGTGTTGTCGATTAGATTGAAATGCAACAAAAGACCGACAAATAGAGAATTATAATGTGTCTTATTTCAAGTTGCTCAAGCTCAATGGCAGGTAACTAAGCTTGAAATAAGAAGCAATTATTTTAAACAGGTTTGAGATTTCTTGACAGCAGTAAAGAAAGACGTGCTTAATCTTGCTTATTTGAGTTAAAGTATCAAAGTATCCGTTTTGAGTGTGCCTTTAGAGTAAAAAGTAAAGATATTTCACTGATTTTGACGAAAGAGGGTCAACAGAAGCAACTGAATTGATTTATATTTTACTTTAGATAAGGAGGATAAGGAGGTCACAATGAACGTGTAAAAAAGCAAGATGTTTTGTACATTTCAGTCTTGTTTAAAACGTAGTAGAAAGTACAGCTACCAGCTCATAAATGTAGTTAAAATAAAAATATTATGCATAGTTTTGTATTATTATGATTAGCATTTAAGCATGCTTTTGAGCACCTAAACTCTGGCATATCATGTTTTATAACTAAAAAACAAAGTTAATAAAAAACAACATGATCCTCTGTACCTCTGCCGTTTCAAATGGCACTTCCTGAGTTTATGCGCCATCTACTGGCTGCATGGCACTTACACAAGCTGAACATGTTACTTCGGGGCGTTTTAAGAAATGCAGGTAAGCCAAGCAGTTGTAATGATGGCGTTTAGGCAACATAAATGCACAGAACGAGTTTGGCAATGATTTGAAGACACAAACACAGTAAATTTAAACGGAAAATTACAAATTTAGTGATTAAAATAATATTCAAAAAAAAAAAAAAATTATACAATTGGTGTAATGAATGTACGAGTGCTGTGCAAATGATCATATAAAATTGTTATTTCAATTAATACTGTATTCAATTACATAAACGTAGTAATTGAAACTACAATTGCTTTCTGTTCAGAATTTTAAGGGACTCCTTTTGCCTCAAAACCTGGAGCAAAGGCATTTTTAATTAGGACTACTAAAATACATTGCGGTTTATTCTATCTCTGCAGAAAAACTTTGACAATATAGAAGTGATTGTTTAATATAGTCATATTTTAATTATTAGTCAAATAATCGTCATAATTGAGCAACTCTACACAGTAAATAGTTTATCACCTGTATTTAGTTCAGTTTATAATCTGTATTGTTTCACCAAATAGTTCTGTTTTTTCAGTTTTCAGTTTTAGTTTGTTTCAGGCCTGATGTATATTGGCCTTTAAAACTAAACATTGACAGCATCACACCAAAAATAAAGCCCGTGCACTTTTTCTCAGACTGGTACTCACAAATCTTGGTTAAATCCGTGGGCAGGTGACTCCTGGGCGTGTGACACTTCAGGGTCCATGAGCTCCGTCACAAACACAGGATCTGGACTTCAGGAGCAAAACTCACGGAGGAACGACACCAACATCCACAGCAGAGTCCAAAGAGGGGGCCTTGGTCCGCTGTGCATTAGAAAGTCTCGCTTTAGCTTCTTTAATCAAAGAAAACCTCTATACTTTGCACAGAGAATGTAACACGAGGCTAGCTTTAGCGTTAGCATGCTAGGTCGCTAACTCACGTTAGCATTTAGCAAAACGTTTTTTTTTTTTTCATGCCGTTTTGACACAAAATAAAATACATTCGATACTCACGTGATCCCAGGTAATAATAATCCCGCACAAGACGTGTAGACTCTGCATCCACGACAATTTGTGACGGTTTTACTGGACTAACGTTAATGACATTGTTGTCCACTTCCCTTCGCTGCTCTTCTTCTTCTTTTTGCTGATTTCCGGCAGACTAGGCACGGTTACCTATTAAACGGTTAACCATCGCCACAATCTTTGATAAGTCAACATTCCCAACTACTGCAATGATGGATCTGTGGTTTATATTTACAATAACATAAAATATGCCAACCATTTCCCCCCACACCCCCTCCCCCTCCTGCTCAGAGCCGAGTGCCGACGACAGTGTCACGTGTTTCCAGTACGTTTGCCGTAAGCTCACGCCCACTGCTCACTGATTGGACATCACAAGTACATCATCCAATACAAACACAGGAAACAAAAGATTGACATAACACGAGTGACACATTTAATAAACTTGCTCCAAAACAAATGGTCTCTATCAAACAAAATTGACAAAAAAAAAAAATAGTTCCATAATATTTTTAAACATAAGATATTTTAAAATGAAAGGTTAGTAATGTTTATGCGTATTTTCAAGATATTTTAACACATTTATTATACTTTCATATTTATTGTTATTTATTCAGATGACAATATCACTCTTTTACTCAGTTCAATCTAAAGTGCA
Source organism: Rhinogobius similis (assembly GCA_019453435.1). Classification (NCBI taxonomy): domain Eukaryota; kingdom Metazoa; phylum Chordata; class Actinopteri; order Gobiiformes; family Gobiidae; genus Rhinogobius; species Rhinogobius similis. Next base: position 4,609,390 of record CM033634.1, on the reverse strand, counting down.
ATTTTTACACTGGGAGAATATACAGGCCTAATAACTGAAAAATATTAACACTTGTTTGTTTGTTTTTTTTGTTGTTTTTTTTTGTTGTTTTTCTGAGAATGAAATGTCTGTACAATGCTTTGATAATAAAGATCAGCCAAAATGATCATGTGTGTCGATGTCAGCAAAATCGTGAATTAGGCTGAAATTAGGCTGGATCTAGATGCAGTCATAACATTATTGCTTTTACATTTCTCAAGACAAAATAAAACACAGAAAAAATATTAATGTCATGTGTATTTATTAGATTAAACTTGAATTAATTAAACGTATCTAAATTTAAATGTCTGTCTTCCTCCTTCATTGTCAGCAGCTGCAGTCAGATTGAAGGGTAGAACAGTAAAAGCTCCGGTTCTGTTCACCTCAGCACAGATTGTAAACCCGGGTTGTTCTGCAGACTGAGGTCCTCCTAAAGGTCTCCGTGGTCTCTGGAGACTGTGATGACCTCAGGTCTGGGAAAGGACAAGGTTATAGTCACTGAAAAACTGCTCTTTCTGCTTTCTCTCTGCAGGTTAGAACAAGAGAGAGAGAGAGTGGGAGAGAAGAGAGAACTGAAGCTGGACTACATCAGGACTAAACCAGGACTGGGACAGGACCAAACCAATCTCCACCAGGACTCAAACTGAGCCTAATCCAGGAACTTAGTCTGAGATGTAGAGGACGCTGCACTAAAGAGAAATTAGGCAAGAACAAAGAAAAATGTAAAGGCACTTTACTGTCGCTCACTGTCGTAGTGCATTCTGAACATCCTAAATATTCACTGCAATGAGTTTGTAAGCGCTTTTCACAACTCTCTGAACCCAGAGAAAGTTTTGCCGTCAAGGTAAAGCTAACAAACAGCATGCTAAGAGCGCTCTTCCTGCTTCCCAGAGAATAAAACACATTCATTATTTGTTGTTAAAGTGCGTATGACAGGTTTTCACAATTTTTTAATTTTGTCTTTATTTGGTGTATTAATAGCTGTTGTAAATATAAATTATAGTTTTACAACAATCAAGTGGCCGTTTGTGAAGAGAAGCTGAAATATCTGTAGAAAGTTACAGAAAGCAAACAGATTGATGACATCACACTAGGGAGACAAAGATTACGTATAATTTACACCAAAGAGACTACTTTTTTTTGACTCTTATTAATTAATTCAACTAAAAAAGGTGTTCACATGTATTTTTATTTGTAAATTTAAAAAAAATCTGTGACATTAGAAGAATTTGGCCCTGTTTACAGCGTGGTTGCTATGGTAATTTCCTAGTGTGATGTCATCATTTACAACCAGGAAGTGAAACAAAAAAAACTCAAAAATTGCTAAAGCAGAAGAAAATTTGTAAAGTATTTTAGCAGAATTTGAAATATATTTATCTGAACTGCATTTAAGTGAAATGAGTCGTCCAATGTCACTGTATGTTGTAGTCCATCTCCACTGCTTGTCATGAAAAATAGCGCATCTTACTGAAGATGAAAAGGGGCGAAACTTCAAGGAGACAGAAGTTTGAGGTTCTTTTCTGAGGTAAAAGCCACAAAAACTTACCACGACTGACATTTGCAGACATTTTGCTTCAGCTGCGTCTCGTCCACGGCCGCTCTGTGCACCAGAGAAACCCTGAGAGCATTCAAGAGCACGGACTTTGTGTTTGATCCTAAAATATAACACCTGGACTGTAGGAAATTAGATATGCATAAACTAGCTGCCAGCTATCTGAAACTAAGTGCTCACCTAACAGTCTGGAGTGATTTCTTTAAAGCTGCAGCTCTCTTGTGAAAATACACTGCTAGTGGAAAGACGCAAATGCTTTTTCTTTTTTTCCATTCTTTTTTTATTGAAGTAAGGAAGTACCGTACAATCACAAACAAAAACATTTCACGTTGCCAAATATAAAAAAAGAGCAAGTGTTTCTCAGGAGAGCTGTCTTCGAGTCTAATGTTGCAGCTGGTTTTCTGCCCAGAGACAGCAGGGGGCGACAACGAGCCCCAAAAATGTAACCACTGCACAGACTTATTCTCCTTATTCCGGAAGTTGCCGTACGCGTCACCGTCTTGTTTCCGTTGTAGTTCACACGGAGCAGACGAGCTCAACAGAAAATAAGTTCTACATGGACTAAAAAGACGTTTTCAGACTGACCAGGAAATTGTTGCGTTGTTGACTTGTTGTTGCTCGTGTTCATTAAACATTTTACACAAATCAATCTACTTTATGTAACATTTTAGCGTCAGACTTTTCCCTCGTTCGTCATTAGCTTTAACGGAGTTCTCGTCAAACGGAAGTGCGTTTACAACAAAAGTGCAAAAAACAGCAAAAGTAGGCGGGGCAGAATAAGGTCAATAAAGATAATTATAAGGTTAGTTCTGCTTTAAGTCCACTGGTCTCTCCTGATGTGATCAATTTCTGGTGACAAACAGGTTATTTGGGCATCGCTAGAGGAATTATCGTTTCTTTTGAGATTTGTAGCTGGCAGAGGCACAGCAGCAGCAGCAGCAGCAGCAGCTTTCGTCCTCAAAATGGCATCAGCAACGGATGTGTCACGTCACTTCGCATCCATGAATAGCCGCTTTTACAATATATCTGTACTGGAGTAAAACTGATTTTATTTTATTACAGGAAAAAATCAGATACAGCCCCTTTAATGAAAACACTGTCTTAGTTTTATTAAAAGAAAAGCTCGTTACCTGCACAGAGTGAATGCACCGCGTGAGGTGTGACCTACAGTTTCTCAGGGATGTCACGTTCTGATGAAGGTGTGAGGCGTAATTAGCAGTTAGCATTTAGCACGCCGCAGACGCAGGAAGCAGCGCCTGCAGAAATAAGAGAATCAGATATAAATAAGCCTGTGTTTGTGGCAGATTCAGAGGTTTAGCGGGTCTCAGGAAGAACCCAGCTCCAGGTTATTTATAAATGTGTGCTCGGTGACAGGGGCGTGTCGTTAGCGCAGTCACACAGGGGCACATGACGGGGTTTTATGGTTTTCTAATTTTACTTTGTGTTGGGATATACTTTTGGTATTTATTTACAAACTGTCAAAGTCATCTGATGTTCCAAACTCTCACTGTTAAATGGATAAAAGTAACAAATGATTAAAATGGCCGGTTTAATGATTAACGATTGAACATTAATCTAATAAAACGGCTGCTTTGGCTTGGTGGACATGATTGCAGATGGAAATTAGCTTAACGAGCATAATGTCATTGTACATGGTCCTGTTAAATAAATAAATAAATTTAGTGACGTTTAAGGAAATGCTAAATTTTGACAATAGTTTAAGGAGGCTGTGTTAAATAGTTTAAGCTACAGTATGTGTCAAACTGGTGCTGGTCAAGGTTAAGTAAAGAGTTAGGTTTAGGATTTGGGTAAAGGTTTAGGAACACGCTGGTTATGGTTAAGTTAAGGTTGGGAAACGGTTTAGGTTAGTTAATGTGTTGACAATAAAATCACACAAGAAAACAAGAAGAATTAAAAAAATGGTTTGGGTCTGTTTCAAGAGACAAATCGGTTACAAATGTTTGGAACTGTTCAGTCGATTTATGCCAACGTACGTCACATCAATAATAGAGTAAAATTCCAGCTTGTCGGAGATATATTGTTACTACGAGAAGCGACAAGTGTTAACTTTTTGTTAACTTGTTTCTTCTAATAACAATAATATTATAAAAGCAGCAATCTATCTATTTGCACTGCCAAATTTGCACTACTGTGTGGCTGTACCTCGTCTGCCTGGACCAACTCCATCTACTTAGATGAACTGTTCCTCATCTCCTGCTGGAGGATCTCTCTACACTGGGTGGACTGCTCCTCGTCCGCCTGGAGGAACTCTTTAAAGCCACCTCCCTCTTGAGTGGTTCTGGTTCAGTCCAAGTGGATGTCAGTCCTAGTTCATCTGCAGCCTGTCCGTCCGTGGGAGTAGGATCTCTCCTTCACTGTGGTTCTCCCCGAGGTTTCTACTTTTTCCCATGGGGTTTTTTGTAGTTTTTCCTGAAGGAGGGTCAAAGGACAGGGGCATTCTGGGACAGTTATCTGAACTGCTTTTACCTGTGGCCCATCGAGGCAACTGTTGTTGTGATTTTGGGCATTATAAAAATAAATTGATTTGATTTGATTTGATCTGTACATTTCTGTATATAGTCTATTCTATTTTATTTTACTTTATTCTTAATTTTATGCACGCTCTTTTTTATAGATTTTGCTAATAATATTTTATTCATTGTTTTATGTTGCACCTTACGCCAAAGTAAGTTCCTATGTTTGTGAATTTTGCAATAAACTGATTCTGATTCTGAAAAAAAATAATAAGGCACTTGTAAATAGTTATAAGCTCATTTCCCTGACATGTTTGAGCAGCAGGACTTCTTGACGTCTGATGGATGTCACGTGACTCTGATCAGATGTTGTTCTCAGATGAGGTCAGTTTGACAGATCTAAACTGACCACTGCCCCCTGGTGGTTGTCTCTGGAGAAGTGAGTCCCATGTGTGAGACAAAGTAAAAGCCCCTCGTCTCTGTTGATGGTCCGTGTGATCATCAGTTTGCGTGCAAGGAACCCTGTTTTCTCACGCTTTAAACATTTATTTTACAAAATAAAGGGGTTGTCATACATTTTCAAGTGTCAAATTATAATTATTGTGCACATTAGGCGGGTTTTGGCCCTTGTTTACTGTATTGTTTCTACATTTATGGAATTACCTCTCCTTATAACACTTAAACATTGTGTCTATACCTTTTATGTCACGTAAGAGTAACGTGTGAAATGTGACAGAAAAGTGCAAAGCTGCAGTTGTAGTTTAACATCCTAGAACCTGTTCTGAGGAAACTGTAGAAACACCTGGAGGGAAAACCCAAAATGGACGACAGACTCCACATATTTCTGTTCCTGCAATATTTATATCCCGAGACAGACACTGAGTCATTTATCAGAGGAATTACCCACAATGCCCTTTTCTCCATGTTCTTAAATAAGAGCTGATTCAAACATGCATAAAAGTGGGTCATTACACAGACTTTAATGACCGTATTTGAGTCATATTTATTATCTTACAGAGCCACATTAAGTAAGTCGAGCTGCAGTTGGATTATTTTTGGGTGCACTTTGTACCTGAATGTCTCAAAACCTAAGAATTAATCTTACAGAACATGATTTAGAATTTTCACTTTTGTTTCATACACATTTTTTCGGACATTTAGCTTGAAATAAGGAAGCAGTTTATTGATATTCAGATGTTAGAAATAATAATAATACATTTCAGAACAGTTCTCTGATATCATGCTTTTATTTATACTTGAAAAATATTTAGTTTGAAGTAAGACTTTCACTTAAGTTTTGGTTTCTCTTGTCACTGTGTAAATGTTACAGAGGCCAATATGAAATTATTTGAACATTTACACTTCTTACACCTACAGATGTGATTTTTGATTTTTTTTTTTTTAATAATAGTCCACTCTTTGGAGGTTCCAGAATGTGTGACTTATTTAGTGTTTTGTCTTTTTGATTACATTATGAATCATAATTTATTTTGATTGTGAACAGACCCTTCCAGGAGTGATGTGTTTAGAATAGATGTGCACACAGCCTGGTACTCGGCTGAACATTCTATTGCATTCATTTATGTGGAAGCAAAAATCTCAATGGGTTTCTTACCTTTTATTCTTGGTTGAGTAATGCAGTATTTGGGGTCACTACTTCTACTTGATTAATAATATTTTAAAATAACCTTTTAAGTTCAAATTAGGCAACTGAACCCACCTCTGTTGATTCTGTACTTCTAAAACTATGACTTTTCTTTTTCGTTTTTTTTTTCTTCTTTTTTTTTTAGCAATATGAACAATTAATGAATAAACTTAATTTAAGTTCCCTGCAAAAATGAATTTCTAGTGAATTTTATAGTGCCTGGCACCATCTACTGGTTGGATGCACTCAGTGTCATTCCAGACCGCTGAGAAAAAGTTTAATTATTTCAAATTAAAGGTTTTCATGTTTAACAATGATAATACAAAAAATGCATCATATTTTTCCTTTAAGTGAGAATATATACATGTTGTGCTGTGCTTAATGTCACATGTGTGGAATGTTCCAGGTAATGCATTAACATCTCCATGGAGACCAGCAGTAAGTGAACCCACCACCAGAAATGTTACAGAGTGCACTTTTAACAAAAGCCATTATGCCATTTAGAATTCTTCTTTAGACTTTAAATTCATGCCGTGCAGAACAAAGTAATTGACATTCTCTCTTTGGTCCCATTCACTTCTTTGCGTCTCCTGATGGATTGTGGGTAAAAATAGCAGCTTAAATGAGCGGAGCGACTGTGGGGCTGAGTCAGATTTAGGAGCGGCTCTAATTATAGCGGCTTCACTCTGAGCAGGTGGAGGACGGTGCAGGGTTTGACAAAGAAAAGCCTGATCCACCAAAGTGGTACAAAGTGTTTACACGTGTTTCCATCTGGACTGAAAATAGCACGCATTACATTCAGGAAAAGAGGAGCATAAATGAACCTGCATTTGTCAGACATTACCACTGTCAAAAAGAGAATTCCATTATCAACAGATTGAATTTGACTTGGTTTATGATTAATATCTCTGTAGTTATAGCTCGTTATATAATAGTTCTAGTTTGTAGCTCATTATCTCTGTCAGCACAAATTAACAACAGAGAAAGATGTCTTAAAGGGCGTATGACGGGTTTTTACAGTTTTCTAATTTTGACTTTCTTCAATGTATTATACGTATTGTGAATATAAATTGTAGTTTTACACCAGTCGGGTCGCCGTTTGTGGAGAAAAGTTGAAAAATCTGTTGAAAATGACAGGAAGTAAACAAACTGATGACATCACGCTGGGGAGGCAAACTTTATGCATCATTTACACAAAATAAACTACTTTTTTGACCCTTTAAACATTAATTCAACAAAATAAAGGTGTCACATGTGTTTCTCTTTGTCAAATTAACTAAATCTATGACATTAGATGAGTTTTGGCCCAGTGTACAGTGTGGTTGCTATAGTCATTTCCTAGTGTAATGTCATACTTTACAACCAGGAAGTAACATTTAAAACCTAAAAAACAGCTAAAATGGGGTAAAATTTGTAAAGATTTTAGTAGAAATTTGAATATACTTATCTTACCTGCATTTTAGTTAAATGTGTATTTCAACCTGTCAGAGGCCCTTTAACAATTGAATTCTTTAAAAATAGACGTCATCAAATTACATGAACAGTTTTACATGTATTTTTATTGTAACTCCTGTTGAAATCATCACAATTTAAGTTAAAGTCTATTTGACAGGTTCTCAAAATGTTCTAATCATGACTTAGTTTGATGGGCACCTTTGGCAATTCTTTACGAATGTTTCTACACCTGTGAAGTTGCAGTTTGTGAAGAAATTTGGAAAAATTAAAGTTTTTAAATGACAGGAAGTTGTGCTGAGTTCTGAAACAGAATCCCTTCGTGATGTCATCAAAAAGCGACGTACCTTTGAAAATACAAGGACAATTTAAACACAACTTACAGTTTAAACAGTCCTTCAACAAATTAAAGGTGTTATCGGGTATTATTGTTTGTCAAATTATAACTATTGTGTAATTAAAGGGGGGTTTTGGTCCTTATTTTCAAAATGGTTGCTATGGTAACAGTTGTAGAATTACCTCTAATGTCATATTTGCTGCTCATGTTCAACCAGGAAGTGATTTATAAACATCACAAAAACCATCAAACTGGGGACACATAGGCAAAATGTTTAGTAAAATCTAAAATATTCTGTTGCAGTGAGATGTGTCATAGGTTAGAACAGTGTTTTTCAACCTTTTTTGGGTTGTGGCACACTTTTTGGGTTTAAAAGCTCCCACGGCACACCACCTACTATGAAAACATTACCAAATCAGACCATTTAGTTCAAAAATAAAGTATATATCAAGCCAGCTGTTTATGCCACTGTCTAGTTCTTTAAATTTGGTAACAGTGATGGTTTTGGGTTATTTTTTGGTGCAGAAGTAGTTCAGGACACTCCAAAAATGTAAATTAGTCAATTACATCCACATTTGTCAATCTGTTCACTCAATTGGACATTTTTTCAAGGCACACCTGACAAAACCTCAAGGCACACCAGTGTTCCCCGGCACTGGTTGAAAATCGAGGGGTCAGAAGGCACAGTTAACAAAGTCATTATAGAACATTGCGTGTTTGAATATTTGATTTGCGCTAAGGTCTTATGAGTCTGTTGTAGACTGAGGGGAGGTTTCCTGAAGGGTTTTCTTTCAAACTGTGCCTCCTCCTGCGTAAGTATTTGACCTCATTGTCTTCAAATGTGAGTTTTGTTCAGTCATGTCAGATCCACTTGGCACATTTCACAAACAAAAGCTGTTTCTAAAAAACAAACAAACATAAATTAGGATTAAAAGGAAAAAAAAAAGAGTAAAACAGAATAAAAACAGAAAAAAACAATAAACTAAACTAATAAGCCTAAATAAAATCAAATTAAAAGAAAGAAATAAAAGACAACAGAGGACCACACAACTCAGTGTTAAAAACAGGAGAATAAAAAGTGGGGCTTAAGGTGAGACTCGACTGGGGGCTGTTTGGACGTGGCTTTTAGATGAAGGTGCACAGCCGATTGTTAAACAGAATTTGAGTGCCTCCTGACGGTCTTTTGTTGTTTAGTCATTCATAACTCACTTTGTGTTATCCTTTATTGATGAAAAGGAGGGCTGGAGGGCGAGTTACATGAGGTGGGTTCATGGCCGCAGATTTCTTCTGCTCAAAGCAATTTTAGAAGAAAGTGGATAGTGTGCGGAGGGTTTTATGAGTCTGAATATACTTTCATATAATCAGAAGGATCTGTATTGCCATTGACAGTGAACAAAATTCACAAACAGCTTGCTTTGTCGGGTTGGTGAGGCCCAACAGGTAGCAATGATTAATAATAATAGCATAGATCAAAGTATACACTAAAATAGATAAAAGGGCAATCAAAATAAAATATGTGTGGAATAAAAGTTAAAAAGAACATATACACAGTGACAATGAGATCAGAACAATAGCAAATGTGCAGTGCAGACAGTGGAATAGATGAGGTATTATTTACATTGTTAAAGTGACAGGTGTTATAAAGTGTTGTGGTCTGGACGGACCGTAGCCTCCTGCCCGAGGGGAGGGGCTTAAATAGTCCATGTCCAGGGCATTAGGGCATTAACCCCCCCATGTGCATGGGGGGGGGTTAAAGTCTATATGAAGGTTCTCATGTTTTTCTAATTCTGACTTAGATTGGTGGGAGGGCACCTGGGGTAAATACTTATTATAGTTTTACATCTGTGAAGTTGCAGTTTGTGAAACTGCAACTTTATTTTGAAAATAAAGGTTTAAAATGACAGGAAGTGGTGCTGAGTTCTAAAATGGAATCCCTCTGTGACATCATCAAAAAGCGACGTACATTTGAAAATAAAGAGACAGTTAACAGTCAACTGAAACATTTTTCATCATTCAATAGAATAAAACTGTTATCAGGTATTGTTATTTGTCAAATCATAACTTTTGTGCAATTTATACAGATGTTGACCCTCGTTTTCAAAATGGTTGCTATGGTAACAGTTGTAGAATTACCTCTGTGTCATATTTGTGCTGCTGTCCAACCAGGAATAACATAATGAAAACTGTCAAACTTGGGACACATGTTTAGTTTTCTTAAATATAATCATGTTCACTACGTTTTAGTGAAATGTGTTGTTGAACCCTGTCTTATAGACTTTAAGATGTGAGACAGGCCTCTGCTCTGACAATGTTTAACTCCAGTCTAAAACAGTTCTGCTGTGCAGACGACTGAAAGGATTTTTATCTGCACTCTGGCCTTTTAAATGTCGTTTTAATAATGATTCTATATGTTTTTTGAATCTGTTTTGTGATTTTAATGCATATTTTCCTGTAAAGCACTTTGAATTACTCTGTGTACGACGCTCTACAAATAAACTTGCCTATTGTACATGTTTTGATCTGTTTTTCTTTTTTGTTTTAAAAGTGCCTGTCACCAACTCAGGGTCATTGTTATTTTTGCCTGAGCACATTCCTCCCTCATCTCAGGAAGAAGATATCGCTCCATTAAATGTAAGAATCTCGTCACGCCAAAGCTGTCACGAGCTTGAACAATGCACTTTGAACTTTGTGTAACATGCTTTAGCAACTTAATCTTTTTCATCTTGTTTATTTCATGGTCTGAAGATGTTTCTAGGTACATTTGGTGTTTTTTGTTGTTGTTGTTTTTTACACAAATGGTAAATAAACTTACCTAACCCTCAGTCTTTGTGCCTCCACCCACAGATGCACTTTTAGATCTGAGGGCACAGTTTGTCTCTTTCCGTTCGCCTCAATCCCACGCCTTTTATTTTGAACCGTGTGAACTTCTGCGTAAAATCCTCGGAAAGTCTCGTCGCCGTGGAGCCCGAGGAGCCGACGGACGCTCTGACATTTCCCTCCTCGCGCTGTCGCCTCTCGCTTTGACACCGTGACATTTGAACCCACCAATCAGAACGCCGCGGAGGGAGGAAGCGGCCAATCAGAGCCGAGCGCCGAGCCGTGATGGACGTGAGAGCTGTGTGGAGTGAAGCGGGATCAGAGGGATTCAGTGAAGGGGGGTCAGGACCTCGCCAGGATCTCAACCAGTCTCAAAAGAGTCTTAAACAGCGTCTTTGTACCAGACAGTCACCGGTTCGAACACTAATAGATATTCAAGCACTTTTCAAGCACCTTCAAGTAGGGCTGCTCGATTATGACAAAAATTACAATCAGGATTATTTGGCTCATAATTTAAATCACAATTATTTCAAACAATTACTTCTATATTGTTTAAATTATTCTGTAGAGAAAAAAATAGACAGAATATATATTTTTTATTAGTAATGTTTTAAAAAAGTGCCTTTGCTCCAGATTTTGTGGCATAGGGAGTCACACATGAGTCATTAAATGTACTTACGACTACATAATTTTTGTAATTTACTAGAATAATGATTGAAATCACAACAATAAATACGGTTAATTGCACAGCCGTACCTTTGAGGACTCAGAGGTTAATTCCAGCACGTTTATTCACCTTATTCTGCCCCGCCCACTTTTTCCTCTTTTATGTCTCTGATCCGCACTCTTGTAGTAAAGGGACTTCCGGTTTGACACTAACGGTGTTCGCACAAATGCACTGATTTCCTGAGGCCTGAAAACGCTTTTCTTAAATTCAAGCACATTCCCAACCTTGAAAACAATGTAATAAAGCATTTTCAAGGATTTCATTACAATCCTGTTCTTCTTTTCTCGCTTTAGTCCGGATTTAGTCTTGGTTCAGTCCTGATCTTGTCCTGGTTCAGTCCTGATTTTTTCCTGATCTTGTCCTGGTTTAGTCCTGGTTCAGTCCTGATCTTGTCCTGGTTTAGTCCTGGTTTAGTCCTGGTTCCTGGTTCAGTCCTGATCTTGTCCTGGTTCAGTCCTGATTTAGTCCTGATTTGGTCCTGATCTTGTCCTGGTTTAGTCCTGGTTTAGTCCTGGTTCAGTCCTGGTTCAGTCCTGGTTCAGTCCTGATCTTGTCCTGGTTCAGTCCTGATTTAGTCCTGATTTGGTCCTGATCTTGTCCTGGTTTAGTCCTGGTTCAGTCCTGGTTCAGTCCTGATCTTGTCCTGGTTCAGTCCTGATCTTGTCCTGGTTTAGTCCTGGTTTAGTCCTGATCTTGTCCTGGTTTAGTCCTGGTTTAGTCCTGGTTCAGTCCTGATCTTGTCCTGGTTCAGTCCTGGTTCAGTCCTGATCTTGTCCTGGTTCAGTCCTGGTTCAGTCCTGATCTTGTCCTGGTTCAGTCCTGATCTTGTCCTGGTTCAGTCCTGATCTTGTCCTGGTTCAGTCTTGGTTCAGTCCTGGTCTTGTCCTGGTTCAGTCCTGGTTCAGTCCTGATCTTGTCCTGGTTCAGTCCTGGTCTTGTCCTGGTTTAGTCCTGGTTCAGTCCTGATCTTGTCCTGGTTCAGTCCTGATCTTGTCCTGGTTTAGTCCTGTTATGTTTGGCCTGTATCTGGTTCTCTGGGTCCATCTGGCTGCACTGGTCCGAGAGAAGTCCTGGACCAGAGCCCAGATCCAGGGGCTTTGTGCCATATGTCCTCAGAGTCCTCACAGAGCTCGGAAAAACACAGACTGGACCCAGACAAGAGAGAAGCACATAAACAGTAAACATAGACAGCTTTTCATCAATTATTCAGTTCAGTAAAATGAATGTTTACTTTTAAAATTTAGCTCATAAAGATAAGTCATGCTGATGAAATGATACAGAAAAGATGCTATTCACATTATTCTGGAAGTTGTCATGGGCGCCGCCATCTTGTTTCCGTTGTAGTTTATATGGAGCAGACGAGCTCAACCGAAAATAAGTTCTACATGGACTAAAAAGACGTTTTCAGACCTCAGGAAATCGGTGCGTTGTGACTTGTTGTTGCTTGTGTTCATTAAACATTTTACACAAATCAATCTACTTTATACAATGTTTTAGTGAGAGATTTTTCCCTCGTTGGCCATTTGCGCGAACACCGTTAGTGTCAAACCGGAAGTCCCTTTACTACAAGAGTGCGGATCATAGACATAAAAAGAGGCAAAATAAGGTGAATACTCTACACAAGGACAAATATACTTTTTTGAGCTTTGAGTTCAAGGATACGCCTGTTGCATTTAGCTTCATTCACGCTAGTTTGAGGAATGCAGGTTAGAAAAGTCTCTCCTTCCGACCGTCAGAAACACTTCGTACTGAACTCCCTTCGATTAATGACCTTTTTATTGATAATTGACGTCATTTATCCGAAAATCTTTGGTTGTTTTAAGTTCTTAAATCACTGCTCAGAATGAGTTTAGCGATGATTTAAGGACTTAAACAGCAAAAGATTCTCGGATAAATGACGCAGATGATCTGAAAATGCATCTGAAAATCCAGGAAGTTCAGCAGGAAGTGTGTTTGTCGCTCGGAGGGAGAGGATTTTCTAATAAACATTAGTCAAAACCACGTGAATGCTACTCCAGGTGTGTTTTTGATGATGGAACATTGTTAGAACAGGATTAAAAGCTCAAAAAAGTCACTGTAGCAGAATATATGTCCTTTAAAGGCCAATAACAGTATGAAAATGCATTTTTTATAGAGAAATCATTGCTTTGCCTGGTATAGTCCAGATATTAACATTCATGGAGACAAGCGGGTGACGTCACCAAAAGGCAAGTATAAAAAAACTGTCACTGAATAACAGAGAAATAACAGTAGCAGACCCTCAAATCAAAAAAGTTACATGTTGAACCTTTAATTATTACACGTAGAATGAAGTACCACCAGCAGGACTAAATAACATCTGACCTGACGCTCTCGACAGATCGATGTGTGTCACTCTGAATGAACTTCTGCACTTCTCTCTCCCGCTCAAAGTGATTGAATTGGTGTCACACCAGTGGAGCAACACTTTTTTTCCGAATCCAATTGATTAAAAGCACATGCAACTTTCCCGTTGTTTTGGTTTGTTTAAAGCGCGTCACCCTCATCTCTGTCCAAACCACAGCTGCGGCGCACAAGATGGATCCTCTGAAAAGTCACTCAGGATGAAATAAAGAAGAGAAATCATCAAAAATCATCAAGGTTATATTAAAAAAAGAAAAAGACAGGTTACTTTACCTTTGGGTGGATTCGTTCCGCAGTGAAATCAGACGAAATGCAACATCAGACGATAATAATGTAATAATAAAAGGGGTAAATTGCTCAGACGGCGCTCAGAGCTCCATCGATCTGGTTAAGAGAACGGACACACGTATTAGAAGTATTAGCCGATAATAAACAATAGAAATCAGACAAAAAGATGAGGAAGTTAAAAGTTAAAGTTTGTCCATTAAAGTGATAGCAGCAGGAATGAAACTGTTCATGCACCGCTGTGTTCGAGACCCAAAGCCTCTGTCCAGAGGATAAGGGGCAATAAACCAGGTCTGAACCAGAACCAGCCTCACTGTGTCCAGGTTTGGTGCAGCTCTTTCGGGAAGTTTCTGGTCGTCAGGGGTCAGTATCAGGACTGGTTTAGTCCTGGTTCATGTTTAGATCTGATTTAGAACTGATTTAGTACAGATTTTGTTGAGTGCTGGTTTAGTCCCTGGTTTTGTCCTGATTTAGTCCTGCTTTAGCAGTGATTTAGTCCTGGTTTAGACCTGGTTTATTTCTGAATTAGACCTGGTTTAATCATGGTTTAGACCTGCTTTAGACCTGGTTTAGTCCATGTTTAATCCTGATTTAATTCTGGTTTAGTCCTTGTTTATTCCTGATTTAGCGCTGGTTTAGTCATGGATTAGATCTGCTTTAGACCTGGTTAAATCCTGGTTTTGAGCTAGATTAGACCTGTTTAGTCATGGGTTAGCTTTAGACCTGATTTAGTCCTAGTTTAGTTCCTGGTTTAGCACTGGTTTAGCCCTGGTTTAGCACTGGTTTAGTTCTGGATTACATCCTCATTTAATCCTGATTTAGTCCTGGTTTAATCCTGATTTAGTCCTCCGAACTCTGATTTTATGTATCTGATCTGATCTTATATAAAGTAGATTGATTTGTCTAAAATGTTTAATGAACACGAGCAACAACAAAAGTGATAGCAGCAGGAACTAAACCGTGCACTAAACTGGCACAGGGCACTGATCCTCCAGAGTTCAGCTGTGCCCATCTGTGACGAGGTCTCCGGTTCAGGTCCCAGGAGCAGGATTATCCTCAGCCTGTGGGGATCTCCCTCTGACTGCAAAGAGCAATTAACTGTATGTGCCACCAGCCGCCCGCAGATTACAGCCTCAGATTATAATCCACCAGGGGCACAATGTAACAGAACATTTACACGGTCAGAAAAATCAGTTAACCAGTTTTAGATCTGATTTTGGTTGTGTGTTTACAGCAGAAGAGGAATAATGGCAGATAATTACTAGATTTTTGGATTAACTCTTGTATAAAGACAAAGTGATTTATTTGTGTCTTTGTCACATTATTTTGTCCTTTCCTCCATTTTCCTTGTCTAAACCTGCACATATGTGAACAATCATAAACCATCTGTCAAACCTGTCAACTCCAGTCTATTTATTGAGCATTTGATTATTTGCGCTAACACAGTGGAACCATAAAACAATAACAAATAACACCAGAAATTTACATGAGAAAAGTGCTGGTTTAGTCTTGAAATGAGGTTTAATCTTGTGGGTCCTGCGTAATTACTTTATGGTTTATTTCAGTGTTGGTTTAGTCCTGATTTAGTCTTCATTTATTTTTTCCTGGCTTAGTCCAGGTTTAGTGTTGGCTCCTGGTTTAGCCTTGGTTTGGTTTAGGTTTAGACTAGGTTTAGTCCTGGTGTAGTCCAGGTTTAGTTCTGGTTTATTCCTGGTTTAGTCCATGTTTAGTCCTGGTTTACTCCTGATTTATTTCTGGTTTAGTCCAGGTTTAGTGTTGGTTTAATCCTGGTTTAATCCTGGTTTAGCCCTGGTTCAGTCCTGGTTTATTCCTGGTGTAGTCTTGGTTTAGTCCTGGTTTAGCCCTAGTTTAGTCCTGGTTTAGTACTGGTATAGTCCTGGTTCTGTCCTGATGTAGTCCTGGTTCAGTCCTGGTTTATTCCTGGTGTAGTCCTGGTTTAGTCCTGGTTTAGCCCTAGTTTAGTCCTGGTTTAGTCCTGGTTTAGCCCTAGTTTAGTCCTGGTTTAGTCCTGGTTTAGTCCTGGTTCAGTCCTGGTTTATTCTTGGTGTAGTCCTGGTTTAGTCCTGGTTTAGCCCTAGTTTAGTCCTGGTTTAGTCCTGGTTTAGTCCTGGTTTTGTCCTGGTTTAGTCCTGGTTTAGTCCTGGTTTAGTCCTGGTTTAGTCTTGGTTTAAATGGTTTAGTCCTGGTGTATTTCTGGTTTAGTCCTGGTTTATCCCTTGATTAGCCCTGGTTTATTCCTGGTTTATTCCTGGTTTAGTCTTGGTGTAGTCCTTGTCTAGTCCTGTTTTAGCCCTGGATTAAATTGTTTGGTCCTGGTTTAATCCTAGTTTATTCCTAGTTTAGTCCTGGTTTAGTACTGGTTTAGCCCTGGTTTTGTCCTGGTGTAGTCCTGGTTCAGTCCTGGTTTAGTCCTTGTTCAGTCCTGGTGTAGTCCTGCATATATTCAGGTTTAGTTTTTCTTACTCTTCTCTGGCGCTGCTTCTCTTTTCCTTTTTCCACTTAAACAACACGTGTTTCTGGGCTGGGCGTTTCCATGACGATCTGCATCTCTGTCTCACAGACTCACTGATGTCACAGGATTCACACGTTCATCTGAACCTGAAGATAAACCTGGAAATTACACAACAAAAACACACAAAAACTACACCTAATATCACATCAAGAACAAACGCAAAACTCTGCTCCTATGGAATGTGTTTTAGTCCAGGGTTAGACCTTTAGACCTGGTTTAGTCCTGGATTAATGCCCCTCTCCTGGACTGCTCCTGGTCTGTGGTCATCAGTTTCTATCAGAGGTGCTTCGCTCAGTCCTCTGTTAGACCTGGGTTAGATCTGGTTCAGTTCTGGTTTAGTGCAGCTCTTTCGGGAAGTTTCTGGTCATCAGGGGTCAGTATCAGGACTGGTTTAGTCCTGGTTCATGTTTAGATCTGATTTAGAACTGATTTAGTACAGATTTTGTTGAGTGTTTTATTCCTGATTTAGCGCTGGTTTAGTCATGGATTAGATCTGCTTTAGACCTGGTTAAATCCTGGTTTTGCGCTAGATTAGACCTGTTTAGTCATGGGTTAGCTTTAGACCTGATTTAGTCCTAGTTTAATCCTGTTTTAGTCCAGGTTTAGCCCTGGTTTAGCGCTGGTTTAGCACTGGTTTACCGCTGGTTTAGTTCCGGATTACATCTGGTTTAATCCTGATTTTGTCCTGGTTTAGTCCCTGTTTTAGTCCTGGTTTAGTCCCTGTTTTAGTCCTGGTTTAGCTCTGATTTAGTCCTGATTTAGCGCTGATTTAGTCCTGGTTTAGACCTGGTTTATTCCTGGTTTAGTCCTGGTTTAAAGACGGTTTACAGCCCCTGCTCGTCCTAGTTTAGCTTTGATTTAGTGCTGGTTTAGTTCTGGATTATACCTGGTTTAATCCTGATTTAGTCCTGGTTTAGTCCCTGTTTTAGTCCTGGTTTAGTTCCTGTTTTAGTCTTGGTTTAGCCGTGGTTTAGTGCTGGTTTAATTCTGGATTACACCTGGTTTAATCCTGATTTAGCCCTGGTTTAGTCCCTGGTTTAGTCCTGGTTTAGTCCCTGTTTTAGTCCTGGTTTAGCTCTGTTTTAGTGCTGGTTTAGTTCTGGATTACACCTGGTTTAATCCTGATTTAGTCCTGGTTTAGCGCTGGTTTAGTTCTGGATTACACCTGGTTTAATCCTGATTTAGTCCTGGTTTAGCGCTGGTTTAGTTCTGGATTACACCTGGTTTAATCCTGATTTAGTCCTGGTTTAGCGCTGGTTTAGTTCTGGATTACACCTGGTTTAATCCTGATTTAGTCCTGGTTTATACCTGTTTAGTCACTGCTTTAGCCCTGGTTTCGTTGGTTGTTTTTGTTTTCGTCTTGTTTTGTGCAGCAGATACACTATGTTTTGAGCTAAATGACAAAAATAACAAAAGAAATTCTGATTTTTATATATTTTTCTAATATTTTTTTGTGTTTTCTGTGTCTTGTCCATATTAATATCACGTAAATATCCTTATGTTATTTTGACCTCAAATCATTTTAGCAGAAACCCAGGGATCACACACAGACCAGGTTTAGCTCCACAAAACAAACCCCCAAATCATTGTGGTCCCTGTGCATATTAATTTGCATGGATGAATAATTAATAGTCAACGCAAGGGCATGCCACACACAGAGGGAGGAGCCTGGGGGAGGGGAGGATCATGGGAAATGCACAAAGTCATGGAAAAGCAACAATTTACAGAATATTATACACTTGCAGAAATTATATTGGTTAAATTGGAGCAAATGTTGTTAAATTTAATGTGAAAAATGTGAAAATAGGAAGGGCTGTTCATTGTCTTGTGCATTTCTAGACTTCCAATAAAATTCCCAGTGATTTATTTATATATTTTCCTGGATCGGAAAAGCATTATGTCATCGATAACGAGGGAAGCTGGATAAACGTGAGTCTGTGGTTTATCGCGTTGCTCTGGCTCCATCTAGTGGCTTCATCGGAGAAGCGCAGGCAGGGTTAAGGGATGACGTCATGTGCCAAGCCACGACTTCTGAGAGAAACCTGGGGCTGTGTTTCTGTTCAATTGGTGACAGTCAGAGGGGTAGAAGATGAAGTTTATTAATGCTTCAACTTTTACAAACAAGAAACAACAGCAGCACAGTTTAGTTTCAATGTATTATTTGTTTCCATAAAGCAGATGCACTTTTACATGTCATTCTCTGTGATGGCGACCAAGAACTAAATCCTAATACGTTTCACATGGCTCTCGTTCACACAGTGACAGTTGGTGAAAGTGGCTCTAACTGTTTGATTGATTTAAGAAAACAAAAGTCTTTTTCCCCCATAACTCGTTTTGAGAGCTGTAATAAAACATGCTCATGCAAACGGTGATGCACTAAAAGCCCAAACTAACAATAAAAAAGGTTATGTGGCAAAAAGAAAAGCCACATGTAACGTCTCTGTGGATCAAAAAAGTTTATCTGAGACTGAAAGGTTCCCAGCAAAGGCAGAGTTGTACATGTTTATGTCACCAAAGGTTCCTGCTCTGACTAAAAAGTACCTGCCCCAGAGGAGGAGCTAAAAAGTCCCTAAAGTGTGACTCCAGTCCCTAGTTCCTACTTTATTGAAACAAATATCATCAAATAGAGACTGGAACAGTAACACTTTATAATAACTACACTTATTACTTAATAAACTTAATAAAGCATGAGCAAAGACTTAATTCATAATCAACAAATAGTTTATTAAGAATGATTCAGGCTTAGTAACTGTTTAACAAATATTCTAACTCTAACCTTAATTAAGAAGTTACCAAGCCTGAATCATATTTAATAAACTATTTATTAATTACTAATTAAGTCTTTGTTAATGTTTTATTAAAGCAAAATAAGATGTAGTTATTATAAAGTGGTACCACTGGAACTATGTAGCACCAGTATCTTATCTTATGAAGAGGCAGTTCTACAGTTTTGAACAGAAAATCAATGGACCAGTTTCTATTTTTAAGCCGTTTCAGATCAATAATGCGGTTTACAATGAACAAAATTTAAAACGAGGATCTACTTATGCCAAGGCTCAATACTAAACATATTATGTCGGCTTTAATGACTTCTGGTTGGAGACATTTATTTGTATTTTATTATATTTTGTGGAAAAACAAGCAACTTCTTAGTTTAAAAGTACAAGAGTCTATAATGTTGATTAGAAATAACATGAAAAGAGAGTCTAAAGTTGCGTTATGTCCCGCCTCCTGAAGTGAAGCTGTGATTGGCTGATTGGTCTCAGGTGTGTCCAGCTCCACAGACGCTTCACTCTGGGTTTGATTCACAACAAAAGAGGATCATTTGCATCTGGTACAACTGGACTCTCCTCTGAAATGGACGACAGGTGCTTAGACTTTATTGATCCACAGGAAAATGCATTTGTTTAAAGTCCATAATCTGTGGTGGATTTAGAGGCATGTCGGGTATAATGTTCATTTTCTCCTCAAAACACACCAGACCTGGAGTGTTTTGTTTCATTCACACAGAGCTGGGCTACCTGACTTTTTCTTTTGTAAATGAGTACATATTGTGTTTTCCCCAAAGAATATATTGTAAATCATCACCTTGTGACAAAATGAGACCATTGCACACTGTTTGCAACTAATAATGCTGTATTTTACTTCTCTAGTGGCAAGGGAAGGCAAGGCAAGGCGAGATTATTTGTAGAGCATAATTCATATACAAGGCAATTCAAAGTGCTTTACATAACAGAAAGAATTGCATTAATCACAAAACACATAAAGACATACAGAATCATTAAAAAAAAAAAAAAAAAAAGCTTGAAAAGAGAAGAGTGCAGGTAAATCTTGCTACTGTACATGACATACTGCACAGAGATATAGGTGAAAACATACAAAACAACTTTACAACCAGTTGCTCTTCAAACACGATTTGTTCATCTCATAACGAGAGCACAATATACTGTCGACACACCCACCAGCTGTTTATTAATTCCAAAGTCCTAAAATGCAACAGATTGAAGTGTTGTACTTCAGTGTTTATGTTTAAGCTAAAGTGCTGAACTCTTACAGCAGAGAAATGTTTTTTTAATCAATAATTATACTTGTTGCATGTATATTAGTCTTGTTTCCAGATGGATTATATATTCAGCTCTTGTTTCTTGTGTGTATTTAACTTGCTCAAAAAGCATAATACTGAAATGTGAAAACGATTCTCAGGTTCGGAGTTGCGTCAGTGCAAATCAAATCCTACGTCATGTCCTCAGCATCGCCAGTCGCCGTTTTTAATGAAGGGGCAAACTACAGTGGAAAGTGATTATAAACTTCACTCTACGCTTCAGATTCTACAGAATAACTGTCATAAACGAGACCAAATAGCACACAACAATAGAATAAACACCAGGAACCGCTATGAAGCTAAAGACACTCGCCTGGTCATGGCTCAGGTCCATGTTTCACTCTCCTGAAGTGTTTTGATTGTGTCATATGGTCAGATTATTAATTGTTCTCTCTGAAGTGCTCACATTTGTTGGACGTGAGAAGTCCATTCACAGAAACCATCGTGAGGATTCAGGTTGTGGACTTTAGCACCTGCAGCTGTTAGTTTGGCACAGTTTAGTTTGTCACAAATGTCACTGGACTAAACAGTCCCAAAGTGAAGAAAATCCCGTTGTCAGTGTTTAAAACTGACCGCTATGACACTGAAGAACTAACGACAGCATTTACAGTTGTTTGTGACTTGCTGCAGGAATATACAGTGGCAGTTAGTCGATGTAATCGCTCATTCGTCGGGATAGAAGTAAAAAACGTATCGATCTTCAAACAGCGTCTGGATGATGACCCCTGAAACCTTTTCTACAGTGGTGGTTAGTCTTTAGGAGCTAAAAGCCTTTGCTCACTTTGGTGACTCTGTCACGCATTTGGCAAAAGTTTAACTTGAGATGGGGTCAAGGAGCCTTCATATTTACACTCTGACACAGAGTTAGTTTTACAATCCTCTATTTTCAGTATTTGACCATCGACTTCAGTCATGCCGTGCTTTCCTATGGACTGCAGTCTAATGTTTTCCCCTTTTCCTGTGGTTGCAGCGTAGTGTCGTCACACGAGTTCTACTACCCGATGTCCAAACCCAAAAATTAGCATAACAACCCTTCAGTCTATGCCTTTTCTGTCATGTATTTGATTTATCCAAATTAAACACCCTGTTCTCATTTTACTGACCGAAATAAATAAATAAACAAACTAAACTAACATATTGATTTATTTAGTTTTTATTGTTATTAAATCCTTTCTCCTTTTCCTCCTCAGCCCCTCTGCCTGTGGAGCCTGTGGAGACTGTGGAGCCTGTTGGTCTAAAGTCCAGGTTTTCGTCCGGACTCTGAGCCGCAGGAAGCCCATGGACCCTGTGGGGGGCGACTCTGGGTTCCCCCGCTGCCTGACCACGGTGGACCTGGTCGGGCTGGGCGTGGGCAGCACTCTGGGTGGCAGCGTGTACGTCCTCTCTGGTGAAGTGGCTCGTGAAGTGGCCGGCCCCAGTATCGTGCTGTCCTTCCTGGTGGCGGCGGTGGCGGCCGTGTTCTCGGGCCTGTGCTACGCCGAGTTCGGGGCCCGAGTTCCCAAAACGGGGTCGGCGTACCTCTACGCGTACGTGACCGTGGGCGAGCTGTGGGCCTTCGCCACCGGCTGGAACCTGCTCCTGTCCTACGTCATCGGTGAGTGGGACTGGAACTTTAAATTGGCTGGAGTCTTTCGGTCGTTTGGTCGGTTAATCGGTTGGTGGCGTCTTGGTCATCAAGCTTTTTTATTGTTCGACTTTACTTCCACAATTCTCAAAAAAATCGGAAAAACTGTTTGCTGCCAGGCTCAATACATGTATCACCAAATACAACACTCTATCAAACAGACAGCACCAAAAACATTATTTAGCATTTGATATACTAGACCAGCGGTTCCCAAAGTGGGGGTCGCGAGAGATGAGCTGGGGGGTCGCAACATGATTTCAAGATCTAATTTTGATAAATATGACACCGTATTTGTTCTATTATTTATTTAAAAACAGTATCTTTTAGTGAAATATAGTTTAATAAGACAAATAAACTATTCAAATAACCAATATTTAACCTGATTTAACACCCTTTGGCGATTGAAATGATTCCTATGTTTATTTTCAACTCGCTTTGAGGGTCCCGAGTCGGTTGCATGGCTATTTTGGGGGTCCCAGCCAGAAAAGTTTGGGAACCCCTGTACTAGACTAGCCGCGGCCCCCTTATCAACCTGACGATAACTCAGGGCCCCCCCCACGAATAATTTGCCCTAAATTCAAAAGAATGTAATGTTTTCTCTTTAAATTTGAAAGGAATTGAAATTACTGTAGGCTTAAGATTGATTTAAAGTTGTATAAATAAGCAAATGTATTATGTAAAACTGTTTTCAGGCTCAGTTTTCTTTTATGAAAGTTATGTGGACAATTGAAGGCCCCCAGAGGGCCCTGGACCCCACTTTAGGAAACACTGCACTAGACCATTCATTATATCTGGATAAATAATAGAAGTGTGGCATTAGTGTAGCACCAGTGGATAACAACTAAATCAGTTTGTATGAATAAAATACTTTAACTCGTAAAATAAGCAGTGGAGTTCCTCAAGGGTCGATTCTTGGGCCTATACTTTTTCTAATTTATGTGAATGTCACCGTTATTGAAGTGCATTTTATTTGCAGATGATACCAGCTTGTTTAACTCTGGACAAAATATTAAGGATGTTCTAAAAAATGTAGAGCATGAATACAATATATTCTATTCCAATAGATTTTGTTGTGAAAAGGTACAAATATTATGTGTTTGATACTTCTTTCTGTTCTTTTTCATTCACATAAATGTAAAGTAAAATGTTTACCAGTCCTTCTCAGTAAAGTCATTATTATGTGAAGGAAAGACATTCAAAGTGGACATGAGTTTACGTTTTTGACTTGGATTAATCGATGCACAGAGCATGTGTTTGGTTGACGACAGCCCTAAATTACACCAATTTAGGCTTTTGATAAAGTTTAAAATATAGTTTTGACTTTCAGACATCCATGACACAGACATACTCTGGCTTAAAATGGTTCTAGTTAATTCCTTGACCTCATTAAAAAGAAAATATTCAACTGTTAAAGCTACAGAAAACATAACATTTTGATGAAAAGTAAATCTTTGACGATTGGTCTAAAAAAAAAAGTTTTTTTTTGTGGCAAAGGGTGGAGCTTTTCTTGTCTCATTCATGTTTCCCATTGATTTTTAATATAAATATAGTGTGGTCTTTAGTTACCATACCATAATGTGGTCTTTAGTTACCATATTGATGTCCATGTAACGCCATCATAATTGTTTTTTTTTATTTATTTTTTTTTACAATATGGGAAAGTAGTTCCTTGATATAGATATTGGCATGAGTGGACTTTTCTGAGGGGAAAAACATCTCTCAGTTTAGGCAAAACACTGTGTGAACTGGCTTTGATAAAGATAAACTATATTATACCATCTTTTAAAACACATACTTGATTCTGTAAATGGTGACTCTTCCTCTGCTCACCCCCTTCTCTCCTCAGGAACCTCGAGCGTGGCCAAAGCCTGGACCGGGGCGTTTGATGACCTCATCGATAACGTGATCGGTCGCACTCTGGAGCGGTTCACGCCCATGGACTCGCCTGGACTCGGCCCGTACCCGGACTTCTTCTCTGCGGCGCTCATCATGCTTCTGGCAGGTGCGGACATGACACTGAACGCACCACTATTACAGACGAGTAGAGGCGGGTCTTATGTCGTCTGTGGAATCAGAGGTTTCAAAGATGTGCAAAATTATAACGTCAGGTACATCATAAAAAGCAGCCAAAAGAGTTGACCACTAATCAAAACTTTCTTTACAAAAATGTTGACTTTAAACAATGATTTTTGACGACTTTTATTCAAACTAAACATAATTATTTGACTGAATCTTGACTATAACTAAAAATACAGTAATTTTGGCCATAAGACTAAAGCTAAATTAAAATTTCTTATCAAAATTTTCACCAAGTTCAATGTCCTCTGTCAGCTTTAATAAACAAAAGGGGAATAGCTTTTTCATAACCGTGGAGTCATTTGTCAACCCCAAAGACATGATTGTTGTCTGTTGAAAGGACTTAAATCCGTAAGATTAACATTTAACAGTTTGTGGAGCCGATCCCTAACAATCTGTGTAAGAGCTGCAGACGTTACTGTAATCTTTATTGTGCAACACTTGAACTTCAGCCACAAAATATAAATGTGCAATTGTGAAAATGTCACCTGATTATTGTGTAACCTACAGAGAAATGTAAATACTATAACAATAAAACATTGATAAGTTTATAATAAGTAACAATGAATGCATAGTTATAAGTTAATTAATGTCTTTAAAGATATTTAAAATCACCTGGTAATATGTTAAAAGATGTTGTCTCTTAGACTACAGCATTAGCAGTTTTTCTGCAGATTAAAACAGGATGTTTTGTTGTTTGTGGAGGAAATTATTGCAATTTCAGCCATTACTGTTGTGTGTCAGGAGTGCTGGTGTGTGACTGAACCGTGTACCGTCCCGTTGTGTGACTGAACCGTTGATTGTCCTGTTGTGTGTCAGGAGTGCTGGTGTGTAACTGAACTGTGTACCGTCCCGTTGTGTGTCAGGAGCTGGTGTGTGACTGAACCGTGTACCGTCCCGTTGTGTGTCAGGAGTGCTGGTGTGTGACTGAACCGTGTACCGTCCCGTTGTGTGTCAGGAGTGCTGGTGTGTGACTGAACTGAACCGTGTACCGTCCCGTTGTGTGTCAGGAGTGCTGGCGTACGGCGTGAAGGAGTCTGCGATGGTGAACGCGGTCTTCACGGGGCTGAACGTGGCCGTGCTGCTCTTCATCATCATCGCGGGGTTCGTTAAAGGAGACGGCGCCAACTGGAGACTGAGCCGAGCGGAACTGAACGCCACGGCACACGCCAGGTGAACCGTGTGGATCATTCACCTGATTCCGGAGGTTGTCGTGGGCGCCGCCATCTTGTTTCCGTTGTATTAGCTTAAATGGGGCAGACGAGCTCAACAGAAAATAAGTTCTACATGGACTAAAAAGCTGTTTTCAGACCGCCCAGGAAATCTGTGGAGTGTGACTTGTTTTTGCTCGTGTTCATTAAACATTTTAGACAAATCAAAACAAAACGACAAAACAAAACAGCAAAAGTGGGCGGGGCAGAATAAGGTGAATTGTCCAAAAAAAGCATATATATCACATTTCAAAATCAAGTTGGACATTTATATCGTAACACTCGATGCTCATCTTAAAAAGGCATAAAGACTTTTCCAGGGCCAGGGACGTACAAACTATGGACCAACTATTGCTGGTCCTCAAGCTTTTTGCTAAATTGCCCCAAATTTCCCAAATAGTACTTTTAGTGTAAGATTTAGCAATCATTACCTAAAAAACAAAAATGTTGATGTTATCCACCTTATTCCTGAAGTTGTTGTGGGCGCCGCCATCTTGTTTCCGTTGTTTGCATGGAAATAAGTTCTACATGAACTAAAAACCGTTTTCAGGCCTCAGGAAATTTTAAAAAATTTTACACAAATCAATCTTCTTTATATAATGTTTTAGTGAGAGACTTTTCCCTCGTTCGCTGTTGAATCAAACCAGAAGTCCCGAGTGTGGATCATAGACATAAAAAGAGGCAAAAGTGGGTGGGGCCGAATAAGGTGAATGAACTCAAAAGTATTCACCTTATTCCTGAAGTTGCCTTACACGCAGCCATCTTATTTCCGTTGTAGTTTACACGGAGCAGACGAGCTCAACAGAAAATAAGCTCTACTCGACTAAAAAGCCGTTTTCAGACTGACCAGGAAATCGGTGCGTTGTGTCTTGTTGTTGCTCGTGTTCATTAAACATTTTACACAAATCAATCTACTTTATGTAACATTTTAGCGGCGAGACTTTTCCCTCGTTCGTCATTAGCTTTAATGGAGTTCTCGTCAAACGGAAGTGTGTTTACAACAAAAGTGCAAAAAACAGCAAAAGTGGGCGGGGCAGAATAAGGTGAATAGATGATGAAAGTATGTTTTTTCCGTTTTCGTGACCGATGCCCTCTCCTGGGCCCAAGGTCATTCCACATCTGGGTCAGATAAGATCAAAGGCCCTTTGTGTCCCTCTTAATCACCTTATTCCGGAAGTTGTCGTGGGCGCCGCCATCTTGTTTCCGTTGTTTACATGGAGCAGACGAGTTCAACAGAAAATAAGTTCTACATGGACTAAAAAGCCGTTTTCAGGCCGCCCAGGAAATTGGTGCATTGTTGACTTGTTGTTGCTCGTGTTCATTAAACATTTTACACAAAACATTTTAGCGGTGAGACTTTTCCCTCGTTCGTCATTCGCTTTAACGGAGTTCTCGTCAAACGGAAGTGCGTTTACAACAAAGGTGCGTATCTGTGGCAAAAAGAGGCAAAAGTGGGCGGGGCAGAAGGTAAATAAACAACCTTCGCACTCAAGGACCGCTTTGATTGACATGTGTTTGGACGCCTTTGGTTGTTAGAAACATATGTTCTGTACTTTGAACTCTATATGCATGCCTACTTTTACTTAATTAGCATAAAGGTATATCTGGCATGTTCCTTATGTTCGACCTTTGTGTGGAGCTTCACCGAGGACGGGACGGGACACACCCTGATCGATCAGTAAAGGCCTTTTTACACCTACGACCTGAGTCCTGGTCCTTTGTACTGCATGTCACAGATGAAGAGGACAGCAACGGACTGAGATGAATTGATCTGAAAATTATAAAACGGAAATGATTAAAGTCTATATGACAGGTTCTCATATATATTCTCTTATACTGACCTGGTTTAGTGGGAGGGCACCTGTGTTTAATATTTATCATAGTTTTACATCTGTGAAGTTGCAGTTTGTGAAGACATTTTGAAAAATAAAAGTTTAAAATTCCAGGAAGTAGTGCTGAGTTCTAAAACGGAATCCCTCCAACTGTGATGTCATCAAAAAGAGACATACACTTGAAAATAAAATTGACAGTTAACACTCAACTGAAGCATCTTTCTGACAGTTTAAACAATCATTCAAGAAAATAAAGGTGTTATCAGGTATTATTTATTATCATAATTCTTGTGTATATGGATTTTGGACCTTGTTTACAGTCTGGTTGCTATGGTAACAGTTGTGGAATTACCTCTTACTGTGTCATTTGTGCTCATGTCCAATCAGGAAGTAACAAACATTACACAAACTGTCAAACTATAAACAAAACGACAAAATGTTTAGTCAAATCTTAATTATCACGTTCAGTTTAGGATTAAGCCCATCTATCTTGTATTCATTACATTTTTAAGCTAATAAATAAGACTTGTAACTTTGCCTGATGGCGTTTCATGCTTGTCTCCATGGAAAAAGTCAAAGATAGCGTTCAAAACATACATTTCCACGGTTAAAATGTCATGTAAATTAGCTTTTGGAATATTTTAAAGTTATATTCTCGTCATTCTACTGTCCAATGAAATGGTTACAAGTCAGTAGACAGAGCATGACAAAAGTGTAAATACTGCATCTTCAAATCAAATCAAATCAAACTTTATTTATAAAGCGCTTTTCATACATAGCATGTAACACAAAGTGCTTTACAGTGCATTAAAACATTCCCACACATGGCCATTCCCCGCCCAACCGCCTCCCACCAGCCAAGCAACCCACCCACAGTCACATAGACACCCGTACATCCACACACACACACATATGCACACACACACGCACACACACACACATACACATCTATGTGCATATGCACACATACACACGTATTTACACACACATACCCTAAGATACAATAGGCTGGGTGCAGATACACCAGTTGAAGAAGCACCATCAGAGGAGCCGTCTGCACCAGGAGCAGAGAGTCGCCTGCAGCCGCAGGACACCGACTCAGGCCCCAGAGGAGAGATGAGGCACACACCAAACCTCCACCAGGGACCCATGAGCCAGGGCCCAGCAGCCACAGACGACCGCCACTCCCAGTACAGAGGGCCCCTCAGAGGAAACACTGGAGAGCCTAAAATTGATAAAAGAATAAATAAATAAATATGGGTAATTAATAAATAGAACTAGAGTAAAACTTGGAAATAAATACATATAAAACAGTAAGCCTAAAATAAGTAAACACAATAAATAGGAAGGATAAATATAACAAATACATAAATTAAATATTAATCAAAAGCTAGACTAGAAAGGTGGGTCTTGAGCCTACTCTTAAAAACCTGAACGTTCTCTGCGGCCCTGAGGTTTTCCGGCAGGCCGTTCCACAGACGAGGGCCATAGGACTGAAAAGACGCCTCGCCGTGAGTGTGTGTCCTGACTTTGGGAATGACTAGGAGCCGGCTGCCGGAGGAGCGCAGGGGCCGCGAGGGTTCATATGGTAAAAGCAGTTCTGAAAGATAAGAAGGCCCAAGACCATTAAGACATTTATAAACCAGTAAAAGAACCTTAAAATCGATCCTGAAACACACAGGGAGCCAATGCAGTGATTTTAAAACCGGTGTAATGTGGTCCCGCCCCTTGTTTTGATGTTGATTATGGCATTAAAATCTTTGCAAAGCTGCATTAAAAAGCATTAAATTTGACTCGCTGAAACCTGCATAAACCCTGAATAACATCTCCATGGATACAGGGACTCATCTACAGAAAATTATACTGTTAAATGGATTGCAGTTGTGTTTTAATACTGCAAAGACAGCAGAAATATTACATTAAAATGGCAAATTTGACTAAACAATTTCTGATTTTCATTAACACACTTTATTCTTTACAACATTCTCTCTCTAGAAGCTTTCAGTCCCCATATTTCAACTTTTATTTGCTTTAAAATATATTTAATCTCAGTGTGCAATAGAAATAATCAACTGACATGTCGTCTAATCAAAAAAGAAACAGTTGCAGCATAAGATTTTTTTTATAAATAATAATTGCACAGTGGGTTTTGTGAGTTAGACATTCTTCCTGTCAAATACTCTGCATAAACTGTCAACACAAACGAACAAAGAACAGCTGCTTATCCAAAGTTCTGGTCCTTTTCAGGAACCTGTCGTTTGCTCAGAGCTCCACGCACTCGGTCTTTGGGGCTGGAGGGTTTTTCCCGTTCGGATTCGAAGGCACTTTATCTGGAGCTGCCACATGTTTCTACGGCTTTGTGGGCTTTGACTGCATCGCCGCCTCAGGTACATCATAAACTAGAGCTGCAACACGTTCATCCATCAATCAATCGATTATAGAAATGTGGTCAAGTAATTAAGAGAACTGGTTCTAATTGAGAACCAGAGATGCACACACTGAGCACAAACTTGCACACTATTATTCGAAATATGTGTATGTGGTTTAATGTAATTAGTATAGTATAGTCTTGTCTTAGCTCCTTTTATAAACTAATTTAAAAGTGTATTAGCTTTAGTGCCATCTAGTGGCTGGGTGTGCTCAGTAAGTGTGTTTTGACAAAGGCTGATTAAACCTGTCATTTAAAGAATAATAAACTTTTTTTAAAAATATAATATGGCAAATTTAAGGTCCTCAAGAGCATGTTTAAAGGCTAAAAACAAAATGAAAAATGCATTATATTTTTCCTTAAATCATCTCCAGACTCGCTCTGAACATTTCTTCCGTCTAATCACGAGAACTACAACTTTGTTAGATCCACTCTTTACTGCAATGCATTGTGGGTATGTATTTACATGGGTGTAATTGCCTCTACGGCCAGGAGATGGAGCCACAGTGAAGTCAAAATGGCATCTCCCAACGCAGGGATAAAGTTATGTTTTTTTTAATGTAAAAGCATTTTATTTTTGGATCTAAAACATGAGACGTCAAACTGAAGACACTCAAGAGCAGGTTTAAAGGCTAAAAACAATATATAAAGTGCATAATATTTTTCCTTTGAACAGGTTGTTGTTGTGTGTGCTGGGATTGCTGTGATAAGGAATGAAAAACAAAAAAAGGTTTTGTTGTAACAGTTATGGAATACCCCTACGTTCGTCGGCTGCCCTTGTCCAATCAAATACTATAACCCTCACGACTAAAATGATAAACTTCACCAAAAAAGTCTCAGCAGGGAAAAATGGTGAGCTTTGTAGACCGAGGCGGGAAATGTATTTCGAAAAAATAGATACAGTAATACTGATAATGTTGTTTTTGAGATTTTAATATTGTCTTCCTTGATGCTTTATTAAGGCAATAAAAAGTGTAGTTATGAAGTGGTATTGCTATATTTTTCTGTCTTTTCTTTAAATGATGGGGAGCTGCTGCAGTGACTTTAGGGTAATTTTAGTTCATACT
Organism: Rhinogobius similis; assembly: GCA_019453435.1. Classification (NCBI taxonomy): domain Eukaryota; kingdom Metazoa; phylum Chordata; class Actinopteri; order Gobiiformes; family Gobiidae; genus Rhinogobius; species Rhinogobius similis. The sequence goes on along the minus strand of CM033634.1, from coordinate 4,578,828 downwards.
TTTGTTAACACAGTTGTACATAAAGGCAGTGATGAGTATTTGGGGTCGTTTCCACGGCAACGGGGTCATTTCGCCACAGGTTCTCGCACACACATTATAATGATGATGTAACGTGTTCAGGTCAATGAGGCAGAAAGAGCAGCTTGTTCTTCGCTCCGACGACTCAGACATTTTCAGACGCAGAGAGATGATTATTTTGCTTATGATTTTTCTTAGTCTGAATTAGCCTTCATTCTCTCTGGTTTGGTACGTTTTTATTTTGAGTTCAACTAATAAATGTTTGTTTTTTGTTGTTCTTTTTTGACAACTCGAGTCAAAGTGTCCTGTATTGTACTGGGCAAAGGTAAAATGCTCCTTTTGTTAACTGTTTATATTTTAAGTCTTTGGAATAGTCGTATCGTGCATCAAAGACTTGCCAAGGCTTTTTTAAAGGAAAAAGTATCCGATTTTTATAACGTCTATAAAATATCGCCATAAATATCCGTACCGTGAGGTTTTGCGTCTCGTTACATTCCTAGTTGTCTTTTGTGAATGGTCGAAAGTCCACAAAATGGCGCCAATAAACCAAAAAACAGAAAGATGAAACCATGGATATATTAAATGAACTGGATAAGACACGCCCCCTCTGTCCGTGTCCCAGATTGATTAGTGGCCGTGCGAGGTACTGCAGCCTCTTGGAACCAGCCTTTTTCTATAATTGCACATTATAATTGCAGACAGGACTTAATTATTATCGGTATTTAAAGAAAACAGAAGGAAATGTTCTTTTCTCTTCTGACCGAAAGGACGAGATCGTGGATACAAGCGTCGAAATGAGCTTCCTCCGCCGGGTGGCTGGGCGCTCCCTTAGAGACAGAGAGGAGCTCAGTCACACGGGAGGAGCTCGGAGTAGAGCCGCTGCTCCTCCACGTCCAGAGGAGCAGCTGAGGCTCAGGCATCTGTTCAGGAGCCTCCTGGACGCCTCCCTCGGGAGGTGTTCTGGGCGTGTCCCACCGGGAGGCGGCCCCGGGGTAGACCCAGGACACGCTGGAGGGACTATGTCTCTCTGTGGCCTGGGAACGCCTCGGGATCCCCCCGGAGGAGCTGGAGGAAGTGTCCGGGGTGAGGGAAGTCTGGGAGTCCCTGCTTAGACTGCTGCCCCCGCGACCCGGCCCCGGATAAGCGGAAGAAGATGGATGGATGGATGTTCTTTTCTACCATTTCTAAAATCGCAAAAATATTTTTTTTTATATGAAGTGACGTCACACAAACATGTGTGAGTCACGTGAACGAGCGTCGGACGATACAAACAGAAGCTCGTGGAAAAGGCTCGACTAGAGACACCTGTAAGTTGTATTTTATTTCATTTCAGACGCTTCACGTGTGTCTAACATGAAGAACACAACTACAATCACACAAGCTAACGTTAACAGAAAAACTTGCAGCTGCTGGTCGCTCACGTCACTCAAAGCATCATGGGGGATTGTCGTCACGTGGTGCCCTAAAGCAAAGATGGCAGCCTCTGTATCAGGAAGTAACCCGGAAGTAAAGAACTTTTTGGGGTCATGCACCAATGAGCTCAGGCCACAGGGAGGAACAGGGCGCCATTTTGGGTTCATCTTCCAGTTTTAATTCTAGTTCTATGGATGAATCCCACGAACGGTGTGTTTGACGTCCTATAAATCCAAATGTGAAAACCACAAAAACACGTCAGCCCAAATCGACAGTACTGTGTGTCATATGAAAATGAAAACCTCTGGTCCTCCCGTCCTTGTGCAGGCGAGGAGGTGCACAACCCAAAGCGGGCGCTCCCTCTGGGCATCGTGGTGACTCTGCTGCTCTGTTTCGTGGCCTTCTTCGGCGTCTCTGCCTCGCTGACGCTCCTGATGCCCTACCACCTCCTGGACACGCACAGCCCTCTGCCCGTCGCCTTCGAGTACGTGGGCTGGGACCCGGCCAAGTACGCTGTGGCCGTGGGCTCCCTCTGCGCTCTGTCCACCAGGTCAGTCAGATGCCCTCCCCTGTCTCAGTGTGTCCTACAGAGTCTGGAACGGCTAAGTTTGAATGTGTTTTATTGAGCAAAAAAGAGGAAAATGCAAACTCTGTCTCTCCCAGTTTTTTTTTCTGTTTATCTTTGTTTTTTGTGTCTCTGTGTTTCCTCCACACTCTTTTGTCTCTGTCTCCTCCACACTCTTTTGTCTCTGTCTCCTCCACAGTCTTTTGTCTCTGTCTCCTCCAGTCTTCGTCTCTCTGTCTCCTCCACACTCTTTTGAGTTTCTGTGTCTCCTCCACACTCTTGTCACTGTCTCCTCCACAGTCTTTTGTCTCTGTCTCCTCCAGTCTTTTGTCTCTGTTTCCTCCACACTCTTTTGTCTCTGTGTCTCCTCAGGTCTTTTGTCTCTTTCTCCTCCACAGTCTTTTGCGTCTCTGTCTCCTCCAGTCTATTGTCTCTGTGTCTCCTCCAGTCATTTGCATTCACGTTTCTTCTCCAGGTTTTTTTACTGTTTCTCTTCGTCTTTCGTCTCTGTCTCCTCTTGTCTTTTGCCTCTGTCTCCTCCAGTCTTTTGTCTCTGTCTCCTCCACAGTCTCTTGTCTCTGTCTCTCCAGTCTTTTGAGTTTCTCTGTCTCCTCCACACTCTTTTGCCTCTATCTCCTCTTGTCTTTTGCCTCTGTCTCCTCCAGTCTTTTGTCTCTGTCTCCTCCACTCTTTTCTCTCTGTCTCCTCCACTCTTTCGTCTCCGTCTCCTCCACACTCTTTTGTCTCTGTCTCCTCCAGTCTTTTGTCTCTGTCTCCTCCAGTCTTTTGCCTCTGTCTCCTCTTGTCTTTTGCCTCTGTCTCCTCCAGTCTTTTGTCTCTGTCTCAGTCTTTTGTCTCTGTCTCCTCCAGTCTTTTGTCTCTGTCTCCTCCAGTCTTTTGTCTCTGTCTCCTCCAGTCTTTTGTCTCTGTCTCCTCCAGTCTTTTGTCTCTGTCTCCTCCAGTCTTTTGTCTCTGTCTCCAGTCTTTTGGGCGTGATGTTCCCGATGGCGCGGGTGCTGTTTGCGATGGCCAGAGACGGGCTGCTGTTCAAACCCCTGAGGTTCACGAGCTCCAGACAGAGCCCGGTGCTGGCCACGCTGTCGTCCGGAGCTGTGGCCGGTCAGTGTGTTGGGTCTGGTGTGACACGTGGCTCTGGTCCGGCCCAGGATGACCCTCTGTCTGTGTCTGTGCTCAGCTTTCATGGTCCTGCTGTTCGACCTCAAAGCCCTGGTCGACTTGAGTTCTATCGGGACCATCTTCGCCTACACGCTGGTGGCCGTCTGCATCCTGGTGCTCAGGTACAGAGACCAGACCTGCCAGTCACTTTGTGTCCTTTGGCAAGACATTTCACACATCTTCTATTTGGTTTCTCTGTGTGACTTGACTTCACACTTCATTTATTCATACAATACACATTGTAATACAAAAAAATCCCCGTTAAGAAGAATACTTGAAGATCTGTTCAATTAAATGTGTTTTAATTGTTGTTGCCTCGATGGGCCACAAGTAGAAAAGCAGTTTAAATAAACAATGTTCAAAGGAATTTTGCAAATGGATAATTATCCAGGAGCCATCCTTCTCAGCAAGGAAAAACCACAAAAAACCCTGTGGGAAAAGTATAAAGCTCTGGAGAACCACAGTGAAGGACAGATCTACTCCCACAGACTGCAGACGGTCCAGGACTGACATCCATTTGGACTGAACCACTCAGGAGGAAGGATTTATATACAGAATGCTGAATACTGATTACAAATTTTACTTACATTAAAATGAATACTTTGAATACTTTACCTTTAGTTGCATTATATTAAAAAATGTGGCAGATGATTCAAATAGCTATAAGTTTGTTATCCATTTATTAATCATTGATTATGGAATTAAAAATCACACATGCACTCACCAAGTGGGGATTTCTATTGTTCTCAATAAAGTTGCTGTTCATTTAAACTCTTTACAGCAGCCCATTGTATTGCTCACTTACCTAACCCATTTATAGCATCTTAGACACTCACCGCGATTAGTTTAATAATCATTTTCACAACTTTTAGAGGCAAGAGCAGAGTTTACATCATGGTAAAGTTAAGCTAAGCTTTGTCTGTGCTGAAGGAAAATAGAATGTACTTTACTACATGAACTTGTGTTATCAAGTTTTGACATGTATTAATTCAATTTTAGAAAACTGGATATCACCAAACGGAGTTACTGTAACAGAAATGCAGTTACTCAGAATTAGTATTCTGAATAAATTTAGTACATTAGTACATCAGTATTTAGTTACTTCCCAACACTACATGTAATAACTTGTGTATATGCTACATGAGAGATGGTTAAGGGGTCATGTCGGGGTTTCTTGGAGTCAGATTATGTTATTATTATATGACGTTTCATTGTAGTTAATGAGGTTCACTGACTTAAGGGTAGTGTAAAATAAAAAGTGCAAAAAGCATCTGAAAACCTTCTTCACAGGGTGAATTGTTTGATAAAATGCTTTAATTGGTGCTGGTGTTCAAACCCTACCTCACTGTAGAGTCTTTCATTTAACTTCTACATTATAATTCACAGATACAAAGAAGACCACTTCATAATGAGGAGGGAGAAGTTCAGTGTGATGGGTTTGCTCATCCCTCCTCACAGAGCCACTCCACGGACCTCCAAGAACGTCAGAGCCATCATCGTCTGCATCTGTGAGAAACACAACCTCCTGCATGTGTCGATGAGCAAAACCAACCATCGGCCTCAGACAATAACGTACCATGTGCCTGCCTTATCCATTAAACTGTATTTGATGAGAAAGATCCAAAAGGAAAATCTAGTACCAATGTAAAATCTGGTCATTTAATTAGGACTAACAAGATTATTCATTTAATTTACAGAAGTGAGTGTAATCCCTCATTCGTTCAGGAGCGTTGCATCATAGAAGAGGGTTTAAAGGTCGTCGTCTGGACACAGTTTTGAAAATCAAGACGTTTCAACTTCCATCAGAAAGTCTGATTGAGAATGACTTTCGGACGGAAGTCAAAACATCTTGATCTTCAAAACAGTGTCCTTGATTTATAGTTTATTATTCAGGTCACACACAAAAAAAAATAATGTAATGTCAATTCAGTCTAAATTCCAACACTCTAAAAACATGAACAGAAATGTATCAGTATAATTGCAAGATCATTCTATTTAAGGTGACACACTACAGGCAAAATTAATTTTTAAAAAGTTTTTGTTTTTTGGTCAGTTTTCTCTCTCACACGTCGACTTTCACATGGAAACAACAAACGTGTCCAATCTGCTCCTAAAGATGTTTTATTCTTCCATTGAATCCACTTCATCCATAGATTTCTCTGGGACATTGTAACTTCAAAGGACGTTCTTAAAATGCATTTTTTTCCCTCTAGGGACATAAGGATCACCACTTAAAGTAGATCCTACACCAAACTGTACAATCTGGACTCAACAAGATTTAGACAAAAAGTACAGAAGGATTTTTTAATATCTAATTCTAAAACTGGTTTATTGAAGATTTAAAATGTGAAATTTTTTCGGGACAATTTTCAGTCCAATCTAGTTTACTTAAAAACTAAATAAGGAATCCAAAATCCCCTCTGTACATTTTACATTTTTTAAACTAATATGTTACAAAACGAACCAAGAAATTTAAATCTGGTTCTGTCCATTTTCCAGATTGAAATGTCCCAAATATGTGGATTTTATATACATATATATTTTATATATTTTTATATACATAACATGCCATATTTCTACATGAAAACATGACATGATGAAAAACAAATGTAAGCCTCCAGCAGCAGATGGCGCTCATGTACTGTACAACCCTCACTTCTCTTTCTGCTGTTTGTCATCACTCTCTCTTTCTTTCTCAGTGCTGTTGGTGCTGGTGCTGAGTCTGCTCTTGTCCGAAGCCCTGGTCCACCTTCAGACTCGCGAGGTCTGGTGCGTCGTCCTGGTCTCAGTCCTGGTCTTAGTCCTGGCCCTGGCCGTGGTTCTGATCTGGAGACAGCCTCAGAACACCGCCAAAGCTCCATTTATGGTAAAATAAGCGAAAGACAATCTTCAGCTCATGACAAGTTTCTGTGCTCTGTCATTTCCCCATTTTAGTCAGTTACCAACAGTTATGTTAGTCCTATATTTTAATTATTTTACAAGAAGCAAGAAACTTTTAAATGTGATTAGTGAGTTAAAGTCTGCAGTTGTGGTTTCCAAACAAAACTTCATTTGACCTCAGTATTTCTATGCACTGATCTATTTGCCCAGCTTTATTTACAGTCAATAGTTATGTTTTCACAGACTCTGAGCTCATATTAAACTTAAAACAATGTGTAAAGAGTAAAAGACACATTAGATGCAGTATGTTGTGCCGTAGTAAAAGATCTGGGCATGTGCAGGTTGAATGTTGTGTATAATGTTGATATGTTAATAGTACCAGCTCATATGAACATGACATATCACAGAATAGAATGGAATAAATCTGTTATTTGTATATTTTTATCCAGTAATTGTTTCATTGTATTGTACCTGTGTAAGTGCAGTGACATTGTTGGCAAGTTTTGACTCAAACTGGGGAATTGCATCCTCTCCTCTTCTTTCCTCTTCTGTCCTCCTCTTTCCTCTGTCCTCCTCTGTCGTCCTTTGTCCTCTTCCTCTGTCGTCCTTTGTCCTCTACCTCTGTCCTCCTCTGACTTCCTCCTCTGCCCCCCTTTTTCCACTTCTGTCTTTCTCTGTTGTCTTCTGTCCTCCTCTGTCCTCTTATGTCTTCTGTCCTCTTGTCGTCTTCTATCCTTTTTCCTCTTCTATCCTCCTCTTCTGCCCCCCTGTTTCCTCCTCTGTCCTCCCCTGTTCTTCTCTGTCCTCTTCCGTCTTCCTTCGACTTCTGTCCCCCTCCTCCTTCTCCTCTGTCCTCCTCTGTCGTCGTCCTCCTCCTCTGTCCTCTTCTGTCCCCCTCCTCCTTCTCCTCTGTCCTTCTCTTCTGTCCTCTTCTATCGTCCTCCTCTTCTGTCTTCCTCCTTCCTTCCTCTTCTGTCCTCTTCTGTCGTCCTCCTCTTCTGTCCTCTTCTGTCCCAGGTCCCGTGGGTGCCCCTGATCCCCGTCCTCAGTATCTTCATAAACATTTACCTGATGGTGCAGCTCGGAGCAGACACTTGGATCAGCTACAGCGTCTGGATGGTGCTGGGTGAGGGTTCAATGTTTTATTAGTTAATTTGGACACGTCTTTTATAGAACGGTTTGACTCAATCTCAGCTTTCACTAAAAGAAGTTGTGAGACATGGCTAAAGCTACAGTAAATTGGAAACTACTTCCAGTTTACAGTCTGCTTTTTCTACACTTTTTCTGTCTTTACATCACATTTCAATGTCGCTTTATAAAAAGCATTAGGTTTGATTGACGAAAATATCATATTTTGGGCCTTGACAAAGTGAGTGCCTTGCGTCAAACAGGAAACAGCTGTTACTAACGTGTTTTGCTAGTTTTGTTTTGCTAAGGGTTCAACATATAAGTTATCAGTGGAAATACGGTGCTTTAAAACAAGATCAAGTCAGCGTTTGAACTGATGAAGATGAACTTGTTTTGTTACATTTAGTCACTTTTAGTCACGCTTTGTTGCTTTTAGGCGCTTTCAGTAGTTCTTGTGTTATTTTCAATCAAATAAAAACTGTAACACCCAAAATCACAATTACAGTTGCCTCAATGAGTGACAAGTAGAAAAACAGTTTAAGTAAACAATGTTCAAAGGTATTGATCAAATGGATAACTGTCCTAGAGCCTCCTGTCCTTGACCTTCCTTCTCGGTAAGGAAAACTATAAAAACCCTGTGGGAAAAAGTAGAAGCCTAAGGGGAACCACATGAAGGAAAGATCCTACTCCCACAGACGGACAGACTGCAAATGGACCAGGACCGACAACCATTTGCAGATGGAGTGTGTTGCTTTAGTCCTGTTTTGTTGCGTTTGTCATGTTTTTATTGCTTTTGATTGGATTTTATTGCTTTTAGTCGTGTTTTTGTTGCTCCTCCTGAGCTTAAGCCCACCTGGTGCCCAAGAGAGTCAGACCTTGCAATGTCCGCTCCTGACCCCTTAAACAGGCCGCTAGGGTTCACTTATAACAGTGGAGACACTTTCAGATTATACCGATTAACAAGTTTAAGTGTCATTTTGTTTAACTCTCAGGGTGTTGCCATGACAGGGATTTAGCCATCCAATCAGTGGAGTTATTGTCACTTTTGAGCGTAAATGGTTTCAGAGCAAACCACCTGCTCAGAACAACCTCCATGTCATTCATCCAGATCAAAACCCACTGTTCTTTATTCTCTCTGTGCTGTCCCTTGGACTCATGTTTGCCTCTTTATCCCTCAGGTTTGGTGATCTACTTCTCGTACGGTTTTCGACACAGCGCTCAGAGAAGACAAACCCACAGCGCTCAGGAGAACTTCGCTCAGATCATGAGGAACTCTCTCCATGCACGGAACCACATCCCGGCGGCGTAGAACCAGGAACCACATCCAGGAACCACATCCCGGCGGCGTAGAACCACATCCCGGAACCACATCCCGGCGGCATAGAACTAGGAACCACATCCAGGAACCACATCCCGGCAGCGTAGAACCAGGAACCACATCCAGGAACCACATCCAGGAACCACATCCCGGCGGCGTAGAACCAGGAACCACATCCCGGCAGCGTAGAACCAGGAACCACATCCAGGAACCAGGAACCACATCCAGGAACCACATCCCGGCAGCGTAGAACCAGGAACCACATCCTGATGGCGTAGAACCAGTAACCACAACCAACAAAATGCATCATTATTTAACTCTCAGGTTCATTAAGACTTGAAAGACTTATTCATGTGTGTCTCTTTCTTAGTTTGAAACACTTAACTTTTCAAAATTTCTATTTTCAAATCCAAAATAACTTTATTTATACAGCACATTTTATAAACAAAACCATTTTAAAGAGCTGCACAGACACAAAACAATTAAAACAAGTGTTGTCAACTGCTCTGTTTGACCTTCTTGTCCTAAAACAACAAAACCAAGTCAAAGCAAAATTATAAAACCTTAAAATGTCATTTGTATTTACTCAATATGGCAAATGTCACAATTCTATATCAAACTGAAACCAGTGCAAAGATGTTTAAATCAATCCTGGCCGTCTTGTTTTGTTTAGTATAAATCTTAAAATGTCTACAACAAAAATGATTGTAAAAAGTTGAACTGTAGTAATTAAACCAGCTGAAAACCAACTTGATTTTAATAATAATAACGATAATAACAAAGACTTGGATTTAAAAACAACCTTTCCAGATTATAAGTACAATAACTGCTTTACTGCTTTATGACTAATCAATATATTTGACATTTTGGGCTTTTTAAAGAGCCGCGTCTGGCATTCCAGGTGTTTTTATGAACAGTGTCTAAAATGTTTTAAAATAGTTCAAGTTTGTTTTGTGTTCAGCTTTTAGCCAAAAGTTGAAGTGTTTGATTGTGAACTTTTGATTGAAGTGATGTGTTGTAGATGATAAGTTATAAATGTGTTTTAGATGTTTTGTCAACAGTATTCTTGACCGATCAGTCCTGGATCCTGAAGTTTAATCTGTGATGTAGAGTTTTTTAATCTGTGTAAAATAAATATGAATTTTAATTGTCAATTCAGGCTGGAACTTTGAACGGTTTTGTTATCAATAAGTCTGTTGTGCTTAAAGTAAATACTGATCATAGTTTTCCGTGGGTCTGGCTGATACAAATTGAATGTTGAGCTCGTCCCTGTGACAATCTGCTATTTTTGTGAAATCAAATTAAGCTGGTTACAGAGGTTTTTAACAAATTTAGACAGTTTCTGGTTCAATCTTTCCACTAAAATATTTTCTAGTTTTACTGGCGTTGAATTTCTTACCAAATGTGATTTTGAGTTGTCCAAATTACCCACAAAATTATCAAAGTTGCATGGACAAGTTCTCCAGTGCTGGAAATGAATACATAATCATAATTTTTTGCCCCATGATAGACCTTCGTGGAATAATAATATATTGATTAGGAAAAAATCCTTTTGAATCCATTTGAATAACGTTAAAATGCGTTCAAAAGTGATTAAAAACGCACCTACAAACGACAAACATGACTTAATGCGACAAAACGTGACTAAAGTGACAAAAAAAGTGTCAAAGCTGTGTTTAAATACAAGTGAATGTGACAAAATGCGACTAAAAGCGACAGAAACACGATTAAAAGTGTCAAAAACTTAACCAAAAGTGACAAAAACATGACTAAAAGCGACAAAAACATGACTAAAAGCGACAGAAACACGACTAAAAGTGTCAAAAACTTAACCAAAAGCGACAAAAACATGACTAAAAGCATCCAATGCGACTAATAGCGGCAATATTGTGTTTTAAAATGTGAATTTGAACAGAATCCTTTTATTAAAACATACATTGCAAATCTAATCGCATTCGCACAGAAAAATCACAATTTGTATATTTCTTTCGCCTATAATAGAGCTGCACGATTTAGGAAAATTATCTAAATGAACATGAATCGTGATAAAATCATGATCTGGCGCCAGAAAAAACTGAACATTTTTTGCCACATCACTAGTTTTACATCTGAGAAGTTGCAGTTTGTGAAGAAATTTTGAAAAATAAAAGTTTAAAATGACTTTTTCTCACAATCTTCCTCTTGTTCTTTCTTCCTTTCTTCCTCTCTATTTATTTCTCTCTCTCTTTCCTTCTCTCTTCACGTCTCCACACATCACACAGAGCTTTATCTCTTTCCCTTCCTCCTGTCCCCTCTCTTCTCCTCCGCCTCACACGGAGCTGGTTTGTCTCTCTTCTCTCTCCTCTTGTTTCCTCTCTTCTCTGCCTCACACGGAGCTGGTTTGTCTCTCTTCTCTCTCCTCTTCTTCTCTCTCTTCTTCGTTCCCTCTCTTCTCCGCCTCACACAGAGCTGGTTTGTCTCTCTTCTCTCCTGTTCCCTCTCTTCTCCTCCGCCTCACACAGAGCTGGTTTGTCTCTCTCCTCTCCGTTCCCTCTCTTCTCCTCCGTGTCCGCCTCACACAGAGCTGGTTCTTCTCTCTCCTCTTCTTCTCTCTCCTCTTCGTTCCCTCTCTTCTCCTCCGCCTCACACAGAGCTGGTTTGTCTCTCTTCCCTCTCTCTCCGTTCACTCTCTTCTCCTCCGTGTCCACCTCACACATAGCTGGTTTGTCTCTCTTCTCTCCTCTTTGTTCCCTCTCTTCTCCTCCGCCTCACACAGAGCTGGTTTGTCTCTCTCCTCTCCTGTTCCCTCTCTTCTCCTCGGCCTCACACGGAGCTAGTTTGTCTCTCTTCTCTCTCCTCTTCTTCTCTCTCCTCTTTGTTCCCTCTCTTCTTCTCTGCCTCACACAGAGCTGGTTCTTCTCTCTCCTCTCCTGTTCCCTCGCTTCTCCTCGGCCTCACACGGAGCTGGTTTGTCTCTCTTCCCTCTCCTCTCCGTTCCCTCTCTTCTCCTCCGCCTCACACAGAGCTGGTTTGTCTCTCTCTTCTTTGTTCCCTCTCTTCTCCTCCGCCTCACACAGAGCTGGTTTGTCTCTCTTCTCTCTCCTCTTTGTTCCCTCTCTTGTCCGCCTCACACGGAGCTGGTTTGTCTCTCTCTTCCTCTTCCCTCTCCTCTTCGTTCCCTCTCTTGTCCGCCTCACACAGAGCTGGTTTGTCTCTCTTCTCTCTCCTCTTCGTTCCCTCTCTTCTCCTCCGCCTCACACAGAGCTGGTTTGTCTCTCTCCTCTCCTGTTCCCTCTCTTCTCCTCCGCCTCACACAGAGCTGGTTTGTCTCTCTCTCTTCTTCCCTCTCCTCTTTGTTCCCTCTCTTCTCCTCCGCCTCACACGGAGCTGGTTTGTCTCCTTGACGGATGGCTCTGTCAAAAGCCGCTGTGATAAACTCCTCGGCTCAGTTTCACGCTGCGTCCTCCTCCGCGCTCCCTCCGAGCAGCTGAGGACCACCGCCGGCCATTTTGTGCCAACTCACGGCCCGTAATGGAGCAGGAGCGGGTCTAATCAGGTCAGGTGATTGCACCAGAGGCCTGAGTGGGACGGTTTAGTTTATTAACCGTTTGGACGAGTGATATGCTTTATGAAAATGTGCGCTCGCTTTATTTAGGGCAATTACTAAGCAGACTTTCCCCAAAATTAAGGGTTAGAAATAGCAGTAAAAACAAAAAAGAGTAAAGGCTCCGTACTCTATTATGTAAAAGGTGTCCAAACTTTTTCTCACAAGAGCCACATATTTGTAGATTCTGTTTTGTTTTCTAAAATGTCTCTTAAAGTCTGTATGGTTCTCATGATTTTCTAATTCTGACTTAGTTTGGTGCGAGGGCAACTGTAGTAAACATTCATCATAGTTTTACATTTGTGAAGTTGAAGTTTGAGAAGAAATTTAGTCAAATCTAGGTTGAAAATGACGGGAAGTACTGCTGAGATCTAAAATAAGATAAGAGATCCTTTATTTGTCCCACAATGGGGAAATTCCACTGTTGCAACACACAGTTTAGAACAGGAATGAATGAAATAGGCGCATGCAATAAAAAATAGGATAAATAATTACTAAACATGGTAATAAAAATACAATGTAAAGTATAAAGTGCACACTCTTATTTACAGTAGGTGGCTGTCTGGGAATAAATAGTAAAAATGGCAAATAAAGTGGCTTAAGTGTATGTTATATACAGTAAGTGACTATTGTGAGGTAAAAGTGTATTAATAGTATGTTAAATTATATTGCACATATTGCACATTGTATTGCAAAACTGAATCTCTCTGTGATGTCGTCAAAAAACGACGTCCCATTGAAAATACAGAGACAATTTACACACAACTGACACAATTTTTGACAGTTTACACGGTCATTCAGCTAAATAAAGTTGTTATCCGGTAGTATTATGTAATTTATATGGATTTTGGGCCCTTGTTTACAGTCTGGTTGCTATTGTAACAGTAGTAGAATTACCTCTGTCATATTTGTGCTCATGTTCAACCAGGAAGTGATATTATAAACGTTATGAAAACTGTCAAACTGGGGACAAACAGGCAAAATGTTTAGTAAAATATTTAATATAATCACATATAGACTTGTGTAAATGTTTATGTTTGTGTGCTTCTATAATTTTTCACTTTGGTCCAGTTCTCGATCTCAGTTGGTTCTTACCTGGTGATAAATAAACTAAAGGTTCATAAATAATAAATGAATGAATATTAAACATATTCAAAGTCACAGACAGATGGTCGTTGTACCTTTGATAACGCTCAGAAGTCGGAACATTATTCTTTGTTTCACAATGTCATGTTTATTATTGAGGTTTGGTAGATTTACTTTACTTTCTCTCTTTCGCTCTCATTCTTTCTCTCCTCTCTCGCTTTCTCACACTTTCTTCCCCTCCTTCTTTCTCCCTTTCTCTCTCTCTCTTTAAAGACAATTTAATTACTGTTGATTTGTTTCAAGATCATCTCTCTCTCTCTTTCCTTCTTTCTCTGTCTCTTTTTCTCTCTCCTTTCTCACACTTTCTCCCCCTCCATCTCTCTCCCTCTCTCTCCCTCTCTCTCTCTCTCTCTCTCTAAAGACAAATTACTAAATTGATTTATTTCAAACTTAGCTCTCTTTTTCTCTTTCGCTCTCATTCTCTCACACTTTCTCTTTCTTTCTCTCTCGTCTCTCTTGCTCTCTCTCGTTCTCTCTCTCATTCTTTAAAGACTATTTAATTACTATATTGATTTATTTCAAGCTTAGCTCTCTCTCTCTCTCATTCTCTCTTCCTCTGTCTCTCCCTCTTTCTCTCTGACTCTTTCTCTCTCATTCTCTTTCACTCTCTCGCTTTCTCACACTTTCTTCCCCTCCTTCTTTCTCCCTTTCTCTCTCTCTGTCTTTAAAGACTATTTAATTACTGTACTGATTTGTTTCAAGCTCATCTCTCGCTCTTTCCTTCTTTCTCTTTCTCTCCTCTCTCCTTTCTCACACTTTCTCTCCCTCCATCTCTCTCTCTCTCTCTCTCTCTCTCTCTCTAAAGACAAATTACTAAATTGATTTATTTCAAACTTGCTCTCTTCCCCTCTCTTTCTCTCTCATTCTCTCACACTTTCTCTTTCTTTCTCTCTTGCTCTCTCTCGTTCTCTCTCTCATTCTTTAAAGACAATTTAATTACTATATTGATTTATTTCAAGCTTAGCTCTCTCGCTCTCTCATTCTCTCTTCCTCTTTCTCTCTGACTCTTTCTCTCTCATTCTCTTTCACTCTCTCGCTTTCTCACACTTTCTCCCTCTCCATCTCTTTCTCTCTCTCTAAAGACTATTTAATTACTATATTGATTTATTTCAGCTTTAGCTTAGCTCTCTCTCCCTCTCTCATTCTCTCTCTTTCGCTCTCATTCTCTCATACTTTCTCTCTCCCTCTTTCTCACTCATTCTTTGTCACTCCTCTCTCTCACTTCCTCACACTTTCTCTCTTCCTTTCTTCCCATCTCTCCTCTCTCTTTCTCTAAAGACTATTTAATTACTGTATTGATTTATTTCAGCTCTCCCTCTTTTTCTCTCTTATTCTCTCTCTCTCTTTTGCTCTTATTCTCCCTCACTTTCTCTCCCTCTCTCCCACACACACTTTCGCTTTTTCTCTCCCTTTATCTCTCTCTCTTTCTAAAGACTATTTAATTACTTCACTATATTGATTGATTCATCTCAAGCTTGACACAAATTTTGACTTTCACCTTTTGTTTACAATATTCACGAGTAATTCATCCAGACCTAATCGGCATTTGTGGAAAGGAAACATGTCTTCGCTTTACTCTCAACTGTTTCACAAAAGTTTGATTTCTCTTCTCGCTCCACGTGACGCTTCATTAACTTCATCTCTATCTTTAGATTATTATTTTATTATATTTATACTTTTACACTTTAGCATCTGCATCCTGTAAAGTAAAAACAGCAGTCTAATCAATTTAGAGCTGTTTGTATTTGTATTGGCAGAAAAACGCCACTAGGGGTCAGTCATGCCACATGGTAAGATCTCAGTTCTTTTCTAACATTCATGAGAAGAAAAAAAAAAGATCTTTAGAAAATTATGAGGCAGTTTTCCAGATAAAAGATGTAGTTTCTGTCAGTCACTCCCTGCATTTAAATACACGCTTTGGAACAAAAACAACAACAACTGATCAAAATGGCCAATAGTAAACATCTACTTGAACAAAAATAAATAAATAAAGAATAAATCTAGGACTGCAGATAGAAATTAGCTTGCATAGCTATAATCTGGTGCAATCATCTTTGCCCCCGAGCATAATGTCATTGTACGTGGTCCTGTTCAAATAAATAAATTAATTAAATCTTTCGGAAACCAAAGGATAAGTAAAATATAGAATGAAACATCAGTGGCCATAGCTGTCCTAGTAACTTTCCTTATTATAGTTTACCTCTTTGGCACTTCAACTCATTATTGAACAAATTATGTAAATTATGCAAACTGTCAGGTATTTCAATAATTAAGAAATCAAAAGCAGCACAAAACAATCTCTTGATAATCATTTTCAATGCAACGAACTGATGTCTCAGCAGAGGTTTTCCAAAAAACTGAATTCAAGTTTCCACGATATGTTCTTCTTAAATACAAATTAAATAGGAGGTGTTTACCTTGTTGACATGTTTCAGCTGCTGTCAACAAGGTAAATAGATCTATTTAATTTGTCTTTTAAAAAGAAAATATTGTGGATATGACAAAAGAAGACATAATGAAAGTTGTTGGAGTGAATTTAAGTTGTGAATTTAAATTTCATTTATCTGCTACTTGTAGTTTTAAAATGGTATTAAAACATTTGCAAAAAGCTCAACGTGCACAGTGAATTATTAAAAACAAACAATTACCAAGTTACAAAACACAAACTCCCAAGAAACATTTAGACCAGGGGCGTCCAAACTTTTTCCACCGAGGGCCACACACTGAAATTTAGACCAAGCGGAGGGCCACAATTAAATCGTGAAACGTTCAAAAAAGTTGCATTTATCTGATGTTTTAAGCACCACCACACCTAAATGCAGTCTCAATGCTTTAATATCAGGTCTGTATCGCACCAAAATGTTAGTTATTTAGGTTGGAATTGTAGAAAATCTGAAATTTGCTGTAAAAAGTATGTCTTAGGACAGTGTAGGCCAATTCACCGGGAAGCTTGAGGGCCAAAAAAAAATTGGTCTGCGGGCCGCTTTTGGCCCCCGGGCCTTAGTTTGGACATGCCTGATTTAGACACTGAAATCAAAAAAACTAAAAAGATGAAGTTGCATAAAAGTTTCCGGATAACATTCCCTCCGAGTCAAACTCAATCAGAACCGTGCAATCACATATTTTTACTTCAGTGACGCAACTGAAACAAATGAGGTCACTGTTTATCATCATTTAGAACTAGATTAAACTTCTCTCACCTCAGATTGAGTTTTGCGATTCGATCATTGATTCTTCAGGAATCCGTGATGTTTTCAGTCATTTCTTTTTTCCTCGTGAGCGGCCATGTTTGTTTTGATAGGGATGGACCATCTCTGTCCCTGATTGACAGTGACCAGACTGATATTGATCTGAATAAAAAATATAGCAAGATTTCATTCATTTCTATACCTTTTCTACTTCAGAATAATATTTCTCAATTAGAAATACAAAGTAGTCCAAGAAATCACTCAGGTGAAAGTGAAAAGGTGTTTGGGCAAACTACAACTCAAGTAAAAGTAATTAGGGTTTGTATGGGTGCTTGAAATCCTTGAAAAAGCTTATTACGTTGTTTTCAAGGTATAGGGAAAGTGCTTGAATTTTGGGAGAAGCACTTGAAAATGCTTGAAATTTAAACTTACCTAAACTGTATCCGATGCATTCTGACAGCACAAAGCACCAATAAGTCTTCAGTGTGTTGTTTTGAAGTTAAAACCGTGTATATGTTGCTTCGTGCTGGTGTCAAAACGTTTTCGGGACCTTCAAAATGAGTTCCGCTGCATGAATTTTCCTCAAATTAATAACTTGAACCAACGGGGCGGAGCTAAAACAGGAAATTACTCTGATTTGCCCAAAATTTCCAACTAATAAAGCATCACCAAACCCTTTTCTTCTGATACTCTTGATCACATTTGCAAAGTGCATTTTGGGATAGAAATATATTACATTATTTTATTATTTTCAAAAACTAAGTAAAACTGAAATATACATTTGCAGGTTTGTTTCTATCAAATGCAAAAAGACAGCGTGTGGCCGAGTCAAGTATAAAGAGGCTGGAAAAAACTTGAGTTTACCTTGAAGGTGCTTGAAAAGTCCTTGAATTTTAGTTTTGAAAACGTGTACAAATCCTGTTTGTAATTTAAAATGGATGTCATTTGAAGGAGAAATTATTAAATGATGCAAATAATCTGGTGTTTTTAAAGGGCCAGATCTTTTATTCACGTAGCAGCAAAAGTATGGGGACTGAAAACTACGGAGAAGTACAATTTAATTAAAGGTATTTAAAGTGCCTATGACAGGGCGGACAAATCATTTCACAAAAACACAATTAAGATCATTACATTTAAGATTCTCATAAGGATGCTGCCAGTTTTATCCATGGATGTATTAAAAGAACTGGATAAGACACGCCCCCTCTGTCCATGTCCCAGATTGATTAGTGGTCGTGCGAGGTACTGCAGCCTCTTGGAACCAGCCTTTTTCTATAATGTCACATTATAATTGCAGACAGAACTGAATTATTGGTATTTAAATAAAATAGAAGGAAATGTTCTTTTCTACCGTTTCTAAAATCACCGAAATTACTGTTTTTATATGAAGTGACGTCACCACAAACATGTGCGAGTCACGTGAACGAGCATCGGACGATACAAACAGAAGCTCGTGGAAAAGGCTCGACTAGAGACACCTGTAAGTTGTATTTTATTTCATTTCAGACGCTTCACATGTGTCTAACATGAAGAACACAATTACAATCACACAAGCTAACATTAACACAAAAACTTGCAGCTGCTGGTCGTTCACGTCGCTCAAAGCATCATGGGGGATTGTCGTCACGTGGCGCCCTAAAGCAAAGATGGCCGCCTCCGTATCAGGAAGTAAATGCGGAAGTAAGAAACTTTTTGGGGTCATGCACCAATGAGCTCAGGCCACAGGGAAGAACAGGGCGCCAGTTTGGATTCATCTTCCAGGTTTTATTATAGTTCTATAGTTTTATCCCAGTTTGGACATTTTTCAGGTTCATAATTTTACTTCCTGGTTATAAATGATGACATCACTAGGAAACTCTTTAACCGTTACCTAGAAACCATCTTTTACTCTGGGCCCAAACTCCTCTAATGTCACAAATTATTATTATTTGACAAATAAAAATGTATGAAAACATCTGTATTTTGTTGGATTTACGTTTAAAAAATGTTGAAAGATTTCTTGTTTCTTGTGTGTAAATTGTGTCGTTTTGATACAATTCTCACTGTGATGTCGTCATGTTTTGGAACTCTGCTCTACTACCTGTAATTTCCAGCATATTTTTTTTAAACTTTTCTTCACAAACTACCTCTTGATTGGAGTAAAACTAGAATTTATATTTACAACAGTCACCAGTTACCTCAAAATTACTAAATCATGAAAACCTGTCATGTGCACTTTAACTAATTGTAAATGAGTACTGGCCACCTTTGATATCTTATGACACGTTCACGTTTGTTCAATCCATCTCTTTGTTCTTGAAAAGCGGCCCTCTCTTTCCCTCCCTCCCGTTTCCTCTTAAACGTCCCGTAAACGTCTCCGTCTTTGTTCAAACGCAGACACATGGCTTCCTTAATTCACTCCCACTTCGGTGTCACTCACTGGGTTTTGCACTTGAAGCGGCTCGTCCCATAAACCCTCCGTCTCTCGCGCGGATCACTTATCAAAATGAATGCCTCGCGTGTGATAGTCGTAAAGCCGGCAGTAAACCGTCAAGTACTCCCAACATGGCCGCCTTCTTCCTGCTCATGTTTTCAAATGGCTACTTTAGGAAATGGGCGCCGGGTTTTTTTTACAGTGTCTCAAATATTTTACGCGGCTGAACTTTGGCTCCGGCGCTGGGTTTGTTAATGGGAAAGTGAAGTCTCCAAACACTTTGAGTTTTTTTACGAGAAGAAAAGAGTCTGTTGTTAAAAGGTTGTCAGTCTGAGTTGCACTTAATTCAAACTATGGATATAATTTATCTTTCGCCGTGAGGTGACTTTAGGACTAACTTATTCATCCACAAATTACTTGGTCATAGTTGCTCAATAAAAGTGCAAAAAAGTCAATGTTTATGAACTAAATCTACTGACTTTTCCTCTGTAAATAATGCTGCGTTCCTGTTGTCTTCGGAGGTCAAAACTCAGACTTCAGAGAGACGTTTTTTCCGAGTTTCTATGTTCCAGCGTCAAGTCGGGTAAAACTATGAGCGATACATTACAGTTTTATGGACTATAACGACTCAAATCAAACAATAAAACCCAAGAAGGAGCTCAAATCAACCAAAATATTGATCCGATTATGTCAATATATGAATGCGGACAATGTTATCATATCTGTAAGTTATAAATCAACATTTGAATGTGAATTTCTGCTTTTGCTGTCATTAGCTCCGTGTACACGTTAGCAACATTTGCATAACAATGTATTTATAACTGCAGTGAGAGTGTTCTGTATGAATTTATAAGTTGGAACTCGGAAAATCTGACCTCCGAGGACGACTGGAACGCAGCATAAGTGCATTTTGTGTATTTCTCCAAAGACTGGAGTACATTCTGCCAAAATCAGACCGCTGTGCGCTGTCTGGATCGAATTAAAAACATGTTACTGATTGGAAAGTCACAATACTTTGTCTACAAAAAGGTTTGCGAAAGCTAGGAACAAGTTAAATAAATGTAAATAGCTACTTTCTCATTTCACACTTTGAAAAACAAATACCTCAGCTTTAAACAAGATTTTAAAAAATACAAATTCTGTAAGTGACTTTTATCTCTCAGAGTGCATTTAGGTTCTATTTTAGACCTACAACTCCTGGGATAATGTTGTTTAGTCCTGTTTTAGTATTCAAGATTGTCATTGTTTTCACTTTTTTGTCCTGGTTTTGACCTTTTGGCCCTAGTTTGATATAAACATGACGAAACATCACGAAAACATGATTTGTGCTTGTCCTGACTGATTGGTTTTTACTCTTGAGATGCCGTCACACTTGTCGTTATTTGGTCCTAAATTGAGCCAGTTTTAGTCCTGATGAGGATTTGGTGAGGTCCTGTTCTAGCCCTTGTTTAGTCATGAATCATGATCTAGTCCAGGTTTGGGTTTAGTCCTGGTTCAGTCCAGGTTTTAATGTGGTGAATGTGCAAGTGTGAACGCACCCTTGGTTTATCCTGTTGCAGGTCTGTCTGGATCCATACTAAGAGGGATAGTATTGAATTGTCAGCCATGATCAATTGTCTAGTCTAAGTCCTGGTTTTATTCTTGATTTAGTCCTGGCTTAGACCTAGTTTAGACCCACTTTAGTACTACTTTAGTCCTGGTTTACAGCTCTGTTTGTGTCCATTTTGAGCCACATCTGTGGCGCATGGAGGAAGCGAGTATTGAGTTGTCAGCCAAGATCACTCGCTTCTCTTTAGTCCTGGTTTGTTCCATGTTTAGACCTGATTTAGACCTGGTTTAGACCTGGTTAGACCTGGTTTACACCTGATTTAGACCTGGTTTAGTCCTGGTTAAGAGCTGTTTTAGTCCTGGTTTTGACCTAGTTTAGTCTGTGCTTTGTAGGTTTATTTGGGTCCATTTTGAGCCACATCTGCGTTGAGCGGAGGAGGCGAGTATTGAGTTGTCAGCCATGATCACTCGCTTCTCTTTAGACCTGGTTTAGTCCTGGTTTAGACCTGGTTTAGTCTGTGCTTTGCAGGTCTGTTTCCATCTGTTCTGAGCCACATTTGCAGCACGTGGAGGAGGCGAGTATTGAGTTGTCAGCCATGATCCCTCGCTTCTCTTTAGTCCTGGTTTCTTCCTTGTTCAGACACGGTTTAGACCTGGTTTACTCCTGATTTAGTCCTGGTTTTGACCTAGTTTAGTCAGTGCTTTGCAGGTTTGTTTCAGTCTGTTCTGAGCCACATCTGCAATGTGTGGAGGAGGTAAGTATTGAGTTGTCAGCCATGATCACTCGCCTCTCTTAAGCCCTGGTTTAGTCCTGGTTTAGACCTAGTTTAGTCTGTGCTTTGCAGGTTTGTTTGGGTCTGTTCTGAGCCACATTTGCAGCACGAGGAGGAGGCGAGTATTGAGTTGTCAGCCACGATCCCTTGCTTCTCTTTAGTCCTGGTTCGTTCCTTGTTCAGACACAGTTTAGTCCTGGTTTTGACCTGTTTTAGTCCTGGTGTTGACCTACTTTAGTCTGTGCTTTGCAGGTTTGTTGGGGTCCATTTTGAGCCACATCTGCGTTGAGTGGAGGAGGCAAGTATTGAGTTGTCAGCCATAATCCCTCGCTTCTCTTTAGACCTGGTTTGTTCCTTGTTCAGATACAGTTTAGTCCTGGTTTAGACCTGATTTAGACCTGGTTTAGTTCTGGTTTAGACCAAGTTTAGACCTACTTTAGTCTGTGCTTTGTAGGTTTGTTGGAGTGCAATTTGAGCCACGTCTGCATTGAGTCAGTCATGATCACTGGCATCTCTAATGCCCTGATTTAGTCTAGGTTTAGACCTGGTTTAGTCCTGGTTTAGACCTAGTTTAGTCTGTGCTTTGTAGGTCTGTTTCCGTCTGTTCTGAGCCACATTTGCAGCGCATGGAGGAGGCGAGTATTGAGTTGTCAGCCATGATCCCTTGCTTCTCTTTAGTCCTGGTTTGTTCCTTGTTTAGACCTGGTTTGGACCTGGTTCCTTCCTGTTTTAGTCTTTGTTTTACAGGTCTGTTTGGGTCTTTTCTGAGGCACATCTGCGGCGCGTGGAGGAGGCGAGTATTGAGTTGTCAGCCATGATCACTCGCCTCTCTCCGAATGTGTAATTAGCGGCGGCGGTACAAGTGTCTCATGAATATTCATCCACTTTTTAATTAGGCCGCTCTCCTCACAGCGACAGCCACCGACTCACCTCATCCTCGCCATCACAGGGGCGTGCACGTGATGGGCGAGCGTGCACGAGAGCCAGGAGAGCGCACGAGAGAGGTGAGCGTGTACGTGGTGAAGTCTGAGTGTTGTTTTCCTCCTGGTGCAAGAAAAACAAAGATGAAATGCATCGTAGGGATTGTCTTTTCCCTTCAATCGTCTTGTCATTGATATATTTTACAGTGTAACAGTCTCTTACTCGAGCAAAAGTGTGAAATTTATAAGTCACAAAAGCTTTATGTTGACAATATTAAATCATTTTAAAGCTTGTTTTATAGCACTGCTCCTTTTGATATGATTTAGTTTTTCTCATTTTTGTGTCCAGATTTTGTACTTTATTTAATCTTTTGTCTTCCCAATTTCATTCACTTTAAATTATAAATCAGATTTTACGTCAAGACTCTTTGTAGGATCCCCAAATATATACATTTTTTACTCTTTCTTGGACCATTACTTTGCACTTTAAATTGAATTATATGTGTATTTTTTCTTTCTTGTGTAATTGTAGCTCCTCCCTCCCCTTGGCAGATCCATTATTAATCGTTTGTGTGTTTAAGTAAGTCAACACTGTAATTGTGGTAAGATTTTTTGTTGCTTTTGTTGATGTAGAAAACAATACTTTTTAAATTACTTTGAGAAGTCCTGCACCAACCTCTTCACTTTAAATAAAAACCTCAAGAACCTCAAGATCTGTTTAGCACTGCTTCTAATCTTTACATTCATTCATTCGTGTGATTTACTGTTTTTATCTTTTTTCTGTACAGTTTTTTATATTACTTTGATTGTTTTGTGATGTGTGTTTGTATTTCTTGAAAAGCACTACATAAAATGTATTGTTATATTTACATCATTGGGAAAAAATCCTATCTTAAATAATACAAGTTAACTAGTGCTTGAATTAAGCAGCATTTATCTTGATAAATGAGTATGTTGTGTCTTAATAAGATTTGCCAATGGAACAAGCATAAAAACTCTTGTTTTACTCAAAATAAGACACAAAGAAGTATTTTCTCACTTGAAATGTGGTTCAAAAAAGCTACACTTAAAATATGAAAACTGCTTGTTCCATTGGCAAATCTTTAAGATGGTAAAATATACTCAAATTAAGATAAATATTGCTTAATTCAAGCACTCATTTGCAGATTATCTCGTCTTTTTTTAAAATTTTTTATTTAACATTTTGAAGTCTGAGGTCATGAGCTTTGGGTAATGACCGAAAGGACGAGATCGCGGATACAAGCGTTGAGATGAGCTTCCTCCGCCGGGTGGCTGGGCGCTCCCTTAGAGACAGAGAGGAGCTCAGTCACACGGGAGGAGCTCAGAGTAGAGCCGCTGCTCCTCCACGTCCAGAGGAGCCGCTGAGGCTCAGGCATCTATTCAGGAGCCTCCTGGACGCCTCCCTCGGGAGGAAGTGTGTGTGGAGAGGGAAGTCTGGGAGTCCCTGTTTGGACTGCTGACACCTGCGGCGCTCCCCCAGAAAAGCAGAAGAAGATGGATGGATTTTGAGAACTTTAACCCATTCAAAAGATATAATATTCAGCTTTAAATTGTTCATCGCTAAGGCAACTGTCCCGAACTCTGATATAAACCTTAAAACTTTAACGTTACAGAACTTGCTCCAGTAAAAGCGTCGGGCCCTCACTTCCTGGTGCCGTCTCATACATTTACATGGGCCTGCGCCGGATGCTAAGCGCTAACGTTAGCTCGGGCCCCGCTCTGTAATCTGTGGTGAATAAAACATGTTGTGGAGCCACGGGGGCCGAGCATTAGTGGGGCACAGCAGTGATTAGCCTCATCACACGGAGCTGGAATCCACTCACTCACACACTCCCTCTCTCCCTTCCATTTCTCTGTGCTCTCTCCGTTTTTTCTTGTTCTTTCTCCTCCTCTCTCTCTTCTCTACTATCTGTCCTCATTCCCTCTTCTCCTCCTAACTGTCCATCCTTTTCTCTCTTGGCTCTCTCCTGCTCTCTTTTAATCTCTTCCCTTCTTTCCCTCCTCTCTCTCTCCTCTCCTTTCTCTGTCACTCACTCTTTTCGCGTTCTCTCCATTCCCTCTTCTCTCTGTCCATCTTTTCCTCTTTATTTATCTTCTCTCATCTTTCTTCTGCTTCTCTCCACCTTTTCCTCTCCTCTTTTCTCCTCCTCTCTCTATCATTCCTCTCCCATTCACGTTTGTTTCCTCTTCTCTTTGCTGTCCATCCCTCACTTTTTTCACTCTCGTCTTCCTACATGTCTCCTTTTCCTCTCTCCCCTCTCGATCTACTCTTCTTTCACCTTCTTTCTGTCCGTCTCTCTTCTCCCTTCTACCCTTGTTCCTCTTATCCTTACCATCTATTCCCTTTCTTTATTTTCTCTCCTGTCATTTCTCTCCTCTTCTTTCCCTCCCCTCTCCTTTCTCTTCTCCCCCCTCTATTCTCTCTTTCCTTCTCTGTTCTCTTCCCTTTTCTACTTTTTTCTTTTCTCTCTTCCGTTTTCTACTTCTCTCTCTCACTCTAAACTCTACTCATCCACCCTCAATCCCAGTTCTCCTCCTCCTTCCTTTCTCCATCTCTTCCCTCCTCCCTTTCTCTGCTCCTCTCCCATCTACTCCTTTTCCCTCAGTCTCTCTCTTTCTCCTATTCTTCTCACCCCCTCTCTGTCTCCTTTCCTTTTCCTCTCTTCCTCCACTACTCCAACCCTCCCCCTTCTATTCTCTGCCGACTCTCTCTCCCTGTCTCTCTTCTTTTCCTCCCTTCTTAACCTCTCCCTATCTATACTTCCTTGTTTTACTCCTCTTATTCTTCCCCTCTTTTTTTCTCCACTTCTTTTCCTTTTCTCCCTTCACATCTCCCTTCTTTCTCCCACTCCTCTCTCTCCATCTATACTTCCTTTCTTTTACTCTTTCCTCTTATTCTTCCTCCCTCTTCTCTCTAGTTTCTCTCCACTTCTTTCCCTCCTTTCCTCCCCTTTCGCTCATTTCTCCCTTCACTTCTACCTTCTTTCTCCCACTCCTCTCTCTCCATCTATACTTCCTTGCTTTTACTCTTTCCTCTTATTCTTCCTCCCTCCTCTCTCTCCTCTCTAGTTTCTCTGCACTTCTTTCCCTCCTTTCCTCCCCTCTCGCTCTTTTCTCCCTTCACATCCACCTTCTTTCTCCCACTCCTCTCTCTCCATCTATACTTCCTTGCTTTAACTCTTTCCTCTCATTCTTCCTCTCTCTTCTCTCTCCTCTCTAGTTTCTCTCCACTTCTTTCCCTCCCTTTTTTTTCCTCACTCCTCTCTTTCTCTCCTTCCCCCCCCACTCCTCTCTTTCCACACTAACATTTTTGAATTCCACTCCTCCTCTTGTCCTCATTCCCTCTTTGAACTGCCCTCTCTTTCTCCATCCCTCTCTCCCTCTCTTGTCCTCCCCCCGTCCTTCTCTCTAACCTTTTCCCTCACAGCTCTTGTCCACTGGGTGTGTGAATTTGCTTAAATGCGCTGCTCTAATCTCTCCACTGAGACTTCTGTAATTCAGCACAGCCCGACTGGCCTTGTGGCTCTTTTCTCCTAAAATATCTCCATTAAAGAGAAAAAGAAAGGGACCAGAGCTAAAACCAGAGCTGAAAATGTATCAAACCAAAAGATATTCTAAGTGTAAAGTAGAGGACCGTGACTGTATTGTGTGCAAGAGATTTTCAGCTTTTAAAGTTTTGAGTAGTGCATTTTTAGAAGGTGGTTGTAATAATCTCATTTGGAATTTGGTGTCAAAAATTCAAGTGTCCAGACCAGTGTTTATCAAACTGTGCAAACGTCTTCTGGTGCTACATGGACACCTCAACTGTAATGTTTACTTCATTTGGAGAGCATTTTATTTACACTTTTGCACTTATGTTCTTTATTAAGATCTGGTTTATCCCTGATTTAGACCTGAAGTAATCCTGTTATGAACCCAATTTAGATCTGGTGGTACTCAGGAAGCCACATCTTTTCTTTTGGTGGTACTTGAGGAAAAAAGTTTGAGAACCAATGGTCTAGACCAGGGCTGTCCAAACTTTTCGAGGGCCACATATTGAAATATAGACCAAGCAGAGGGCCACAAATCAATCGTGAAACGTTCAAAAAAGCTGCATTTATCTGATGTTTTAAGCACCACCACATCTACATTCAGTCTCAGTGCCTTACTATCAGGTCTGTGCTGCACCAAAATGTTAGTTATTTAGGTTAGAATTGTAGAAAATCTAAAATTTGCTATAAAAAGAACTCAGGACAATGTGGGCCAATTCACCAGGAAGGCTAAGGGCCAAAAAAAATTGGTCTGAGGGCCGCATTTGGCCCCCGGGCCTTAGTTTGGACATGTCTGGTCTAGACTCTTCCAGGAGTGATCGCTGCTACTGAACATTCAATCTAGGGCTGCAACAAGTTAATTGCAACTAATTGATTATAGAGATGTGTCGATTAAGTCTCTGTGACAGATTAGACGACACATTTCACTAAAACTTGCTGAACTTGATTACATTTAAGATTTTACTAAACATTTTGCTTATTGAACTCATTTGACAGTTTGTGTAAAGTTTTTAATGTTACTTCCTGGTTGAACATGAGCACAAATATGACAGATAATGAGGTATAGATAATTCTACAACTGTTTGCTATTTGGAGAACAAGGGCCAAGAAATCTAATATATTTTATTGATTTATTTGATCAGGATAGTAGGTTAATGAACACGCAAATCCGTAATTATGGGCCATGGGTTCGTTTTCCTCCGTTGTCCTGCATTCACACAAACACTCTCATTCACACACCTACTGTACATGTTTTCAGAGGTAGGGGAGTCGAACCCAGGACCTTCTCGCTGTGAACCGGGAACGCTAACCTGCAACAATAATACCTAATACCTGCAAACAACTTTATTTTGTTGAATGACAGTGATTGTTATTTTTGTGTAAATCGTCCCTGTACGTTTAATGGCAAGTCGCTTTTTGATGACGTCACAGAGGGATTCAGTTTTAGAACTCAGCACTACTTCCTGTAATTTTAAGCATTGTATTGATTACCTTACCGTGTATTAATACCTCTTGTAAATATAAATTGTAGTTTTACACCAATCAGGTCGCTGTTTGTGGAGAAAAGTTGAAAAATCTGTTGAAAATTACAGGAAGTAAACAAACTGATGACATCACACTGGGGAGACAAAGGTTATGCATCATTTACACAAAAGAAACTACTCTTTTGACCCTTTAAACACTGATTTAACAAAATAAATTCAATTCAATTCAATTCAAGTTCAATTGAAAATATCTATGGCAGTCATTTTGGCCCAGTGTAAGGGATGATTTCTTGGTCATTTCTTAGTGTGACGTCATCATTTACAACCAGGAAGTAAACTTAAAACCTAGTTTCTAAAGTTCACTTATTGTATTTTTACAGAAAATTACTAGTAAACAGTATATTTATTTGTAAAACAATGCACCCAAATCTCAAGATAAAACACTCCTTTCTGCTGTTGTGAACATGAATCCTTTAAAATCTCAACCAAAACAATCAACTGACTATAAAAATGTGTCCTCTGTCAACCAATTCATTGGCAAAAACGTTTACAGCAACAGTAATTAGAGATTACAGAAACTATTGGACCTTTGCCACGTTGTGACATGAACACAAGTTTGCATATTCTCCCTGTGTCCCCCTTTTTTTTTTACCACATCCGCCTAAAACATGCACATTCTTGTTCCTTCTCCAACTCCAGCTCAAAACACAGATAATTAATTCCTCTGTAACTGCTTTCTCTTTGTTAAACTTCACCTCCTCTTGACCATAATATACTCCGATAAAAAGTGAAATTTGCAAATCACGACAGCAACATAACCCTTTTTCTTCTCCAGCAGCTTTCTGACAGGAACATTTTGAGCCCGACACACTTTCCCGACCAAAACCCGAGCGCGGGACGAGACATTTAGCAAACCGTGTGTTTTTAAAGCGTCCTCCCGAGCCGTACCACCGTGCACTAATTATTTCCGCGCTCACGTCGCACTGTCGGAGGGGACGCGGCGACCATATGGAAAAGACAATGAAGGCCAGTAATTAAAAGCGCGGAAAGAAAGGCGCGGTAATTAGAACACAGATTCATCAGCTGATAATTTTATCTTGATTAATGTGAGTGATTTTCAGTGTGTTTTGACCCCAGACAGTCGGGCCTGGTCCAATTAAATTTAAATTATGCAGAGGAATCTTTCCAGCGCGGCCGCCAAATGTATGTGAAAGACTGTCAGTTTGGAGTCTTATTTTAAAGGTTTTATGAAGCAAATGTGACTTTTCCAGATTTTAACCACGTTCTGTTTTGTTTCGTTTGTGCCTGTTTGAGAATTCTTTCAGATTAAAGGTGCTGGACATGATTTCTTTTGTAGGGCTGGGTGATATGGCAAAAAACTATAACGTTTTTTTTGGGCGCCAGATCATGATTTCGGTTTTATCATGATGTTCACTTAGATATTTTTCTTTAATCGTGCAGCTCTATTATGGGCAAAATAAATATCTAATTGTGATTTTTCTGACCAGTGCGACTGTGAATAGGTTTGTGATTTATGTTTTAATACAAGGATTCAGTTCAAATTCACATTTTACACAATTTAGTCGCTTTTAGTCGCATTTTTGTCAAATTCAGATCAAAATCAAATAAAAATGTAAAAATGTATAGCACAATTCATACAAAAGTAACACAAAGTGCTTTACAGTCATAAAAACACATTAAAAATCACAATACAATCACAATAAGAGCATAAACAAATACATTAAAATGTACATGAAACAATAAAATGCGGATCAAATTCCCTTAATCATATGCACAGCTAAACAGAACAGTTTTAAACCTAGATTTAAATACTGGCAGTGTAGGGGCCTGTCTTACATCTTCGGGGAGACTGTTAAGATAAGAGATCCTTTATTTGTCCCACAATGGGGAAATTCCACTGTTGCAACACACAGTTTAGGACAGGAATGAAAGAAATAGGCGCATGCAATAAAATAGGATAAATAAACATGGTCATAAAAAGTACAATATAAAGTATAAAGTGCACACTCTCATTTACAGTAAAAATGGTAACTAAAGTGGCTTAAGTGTATTGTTATATACAGTAAGTGACTATAGTGAGGTAAAAGTGTATTAATAGTATGATAAATTATATTGCACATGATTGTAGCGGGTGAATGACACATGTTCAGGGCTAACAGTGTTCATTGTAAAGTCTGACAGCAGCAGGAAGGAAAGACCTGCGAAACCTCTCCTTCACACAGCGAGGGTGAATCAGTCTGTCACTGAAGCTGCTCTCCAGGGCAGACAGAGCGTCCTGCAGGGGGTGGGACTCATGGTCCAGCATAGACGTGAGTTTAGCCAGGACCCTTCTGTCCCCCACCTCACGCACTGAGTCCAGAGCACAGCCCAGGACGGAGCTGGACTTCTTGATGACCTTGTCCAGCTTCTTCCTCTCCCTCTCTGTGATGCTGCTGCTCCAGCAGACCACACCATACAGGACGGCTGATGCCACCACAGAGTCGTAGAAGGTCCTCAGGAGAGGCCCTGACACTCCAAAAAGACCTGAGTCTCCTCAGGAGGTAGAGCCGACTCTGACTCTTCCTGTACAGTGCGTCTGTGTTATGAGTCCAGTCCAGTTTGTGGTTCAGATGAACACCCAGGTACTTGTATGAGTCCACTCTCTCAATGTCCCTTCCTGGATGTTCACTGGTGAGGGGCAGTGGAGTGGCGTCTGCGGAAGTCCACCACCATCTCCTTGGTCTTTCCCTGCTGATGAGGAAGTGGTTCTGCTGACACCAGTCCACAAAGTCCTGCGTTAGTCCTCTGTACTCTGCGTCATCGTCGTCCGTGATGAGTCCGATGATGGCAGAGTCGTCAGAGAACTTCTGCAGAACACAGCTGTCCGTGTTGTGTCTGAAGTCCGAGGTGTAGAGGGTGAAGAGGAAGGGCGCTAGGACAGTGCCCTGCGGCGCCCCCACACTGCAGGTCAGAGTGTCAGACACACAATCCCGGGCTCTCACAAACTGGGGTCTGTTCGTGAGGTAGTCCAGGATCCACTCTGCCAGGTCACAGTCCACACCAGCCGACTCCAGCTTGTCCCTCAGCAGCAGCGGCTGGATGGTGTTGAAGGCGCTGGAGAAATCAAAGAACAGAATTCTCACAGCGCTGCCAGGGTTCTCGAGGTGAGAGAGAGAGCGGTGCAGCAGGAAGATGACGGCATCCTCCACTCCAATGCCAGGCCGGTACGCAAACTGCAGCGGATCCATGGCTGAGCTCACGGTGGAGCGGAGGTGGTCCAGGACCAGCCTCTCCAGTGTCTTCATCAGATGGGACGTGAGAGCCACCGGCCTGAAGCTGCTGAGGTCTTTAGCGCGCGGTGTCTTTGGCACTGGTACCACACAGGAGGTCTTCCAGACCTGTGGTACCACCCTCAGCTTTAGGCTCATGTTGAAGACATGCACCATAACTCCACACAGTTCATCTGCGCAGGACTTAAGGAGCCTGGAGCTGATGCCGTCTGGTCCTGCTGCCTTCCTGGTTTTAATCCTCCTCAGCTCTCTCCTCACCTGTGCTGCAGTGAAGGACAGGGGTGGAGTGGGGTGACTGTGCGCTGGGGGTGGGTGGCGGGGATGAGTGGTGAGCTGATGGACCGAAGCAGAGGTGTGAAGAGGATCGGGTGTGGGCCATTGTCCAGCCGTGGGGGTGTGGGTTTGCAGCTGTGCGGGGGGAGGGGTGGGTGATTGATCAAATCTCAGAAAGTGAGAATTCAGATCGTTAACCCACTGAAGGGACCCGTCTGCCTGGACAGGGGGGGGCTTGAAACCTGAGATGGTTTTCAGGCTCCTCCACACTCCCTGGATGTTCTGCTGCTGCAGCTGCTCTTCCATCTTCCTCCTGTAGCTGGCTTCCCCTTGCCTGATCTTCCTCCTCAGCTTCTTCTGCACAGTCCTCAGCTCCTCCTTGTTCCCTAACCTGAACGCTCTCTTCTTCTCCTTCAGCAGAGCCTTAATGTCACGGTTAATCCACGGCTTGTTGTTTGGAAAACACCGCACCGTCCGGGAGGGTACAGTGTTTTCATAACAGAAGTTGATGTAGTCCGTGATGCACTCTGTGATGGAGTTGATGTCCTCCCCATGTGGGTCATAAAGTTCTGCCCACACAGTGGTGCTGAAGCAGTCCCTCAGAGCCTCCTCGCTCTCAGCAGACCACCGCCTCACCACACGGGCACCACTGGCTGCCTGTGCACGATGGGTTCATACACAGGCCGCAGATGTACAAGGTTGTGGTCCGATTTGCCCAGGGGGGGAAGAGGAGAAGAAGAATAAGCGTCCTTGGTGTTTGCAAAGAACAAGTCCAGGGTTTTCTTGTCTCTGGTGGGGCAGGTGACATACTGGGTGTATGTTGGCAGAACAGATGAGGGAGAAGCGTGGTTGAAGTCACCAGAGATGAGGAAGAGAGCCTGTGGGTGCTGTGTTTGTAACCTGCTGGTGCAGGACAGCAGAGCTTCACAAGCATTGTCAGCATTAGCAGAGGGGGCCACATACACTGCTATCACAATAATATGTGAAAACTCCCGGGGCAGATAATATGGCCTCATGCTAACAGCTAACAGTTCAATGTCTTTGTTACACAGCTGCTGTTTCACTGTACAGTGTCCAGACTTGCACCACTTTTCATTCACAAACACAGCCAGGCCTCCTCCTCTCCTCTTACCGCTCTCCTCTGTTCTGTCCGCACGCAGCAGATGAAAATGGTCCAGAGTGACAGTTGAGTCCGGGATTTCGGGGGTTAACCACGTCTCCGTGAAAAGCATGATGCTGCTGTCTCTGTACTCCCGCTGGTACCGCGTAGATCCCGCCAGCTCGTCCATCCCGTTGCGGAGAGATCTCACGTTTCCCGTGATGATGACGGGGAGAACAGGTCGGAAGCATCTCTTCTTTTCCCGGAGTTTACGTCCCGCGCGCCGGCCTCTGCGTGTCTTCCGCAGCACCTCCGCTGGAATCTCGTGCCGGTCCCGGGGGAGACGCACCGCGCTCCGCAGCTCCAGCAGCGTCTCCCTGGAGTAAACACGCGGGGGCCAGGGGGGAGGGGGGCCAACACACATCGCGGCAAAAACACGCAATAAAACAACGAAAATAAAGTTGAATCAACGCGGAGTCAACGCGTGTGTGTTAACCCTCACTTCACAGAAAAGGTGTGCAAAAGTTAAAGTATTTACAATAGAAAGAAAGCGAAAAAAGTTGGAAAAAGACGGAGCGTGTTGCAACCAGCAGCCGGCTCTCACCAGCGCCGAAAGATTGTTCCAGATTTTAGCTCCAGAAAACTGGAACACTGATTCCCCATGTTTAGTCCTGACTCTGGCACCAGCAGGAGGCCGGTCCATGTTTAGTCCTGACTCTGGCACCAGCAGGAGGCCGGTCCATGTTTAGTCCTGACTCTGGCACCAGCAGGAGGCCGGTCCATGTTTAGTCCTGACTCTAGGCACCTGCAGGAGGCCGGTCCCTGAGGTCCTCAAAGTCCGAGACGAGACGAGTTCGTATGGTACTAACATGTCAGAGATGTACTTTGGTGCTTGGCCGTGGAGGGACTTAAATACAATCAGTTGTTCAGTTGTGTTTATCATATTTAAACACATTTTTGTAGCTTTTACTTTGGTCTAGCCATGTCCACGTGCTTCTGTTTGTATCTTTCACGCGGCTCGCACATGTTTACTGTGACGTCAGTTAACATCATAACTGACGTTATGATGTCAATCATAACGTCTAAAATCACTGAAATAATAATTTCAGTGATTTTAGAAACTTTTTTCAAACATTCTAAACATTAGCAGTACCTCGCACGGCCCCCAGAGGGGGCGTGTCTTATCCAGTTCATTTAAAGGTCCCATAACATGCAAAATGGACTTTTCAGAGGTTTTAACCTTCCTCCAGTGCTATTTGGGCCTCGTATGTTGTGCCCAAAGTGGTTTTTTGATTGATTCCCTCATGTTTTCACTAGAGAACTGTCTTTTCCGTCCCCCTCGGCTGAGCAGACGGGGGCTCCTCACTAAGATGACGCGCTTCACCAGGATGACGCGGTGTTTAAGCCACACCTCCAGGAAGCGCGCAGCCGCAAGAATAAAAACAGCTAATGCTAATGCTACACAGTAATTACACGATGGATACGACAGATAGAAGAGTTAGCTTGTTATTTACCAAACGGCAACGTCCGTCGTCGAGGTACTGGAGCACGTCAAACTCCAGGTCAGATCCAGGACGTAGGACTCAGCACGACGCACCGTCAGGACGGATAAAATGTTTATTCCCGTGTTTGTGTATCGCTGTTTACCGGAGCACACGGCGCATGCGCACTATCTCCGCTCTAGGCTTCGGCACGGGTTGGGCGGGGGAGGCAGTCTGCTCTCTGTTCGGGGGGGTCAGATCTCAGAGTGAGCCGTTTGCTTTTGCAAGGAGGGGAGCCAGTCCAAGAAATGGGTGTTTTTTGGAAACTGTTATGTTATGGATATTACACAACGAGAAAATGTATCAACAAAGCCCTTAGGATAGACTGTGTGAAGGGGAAAAGAGCAGAATATGGGACCTTTAAGACATCCATGACACACAACTGACACCATTTTTTGACAGTTTTAGCCGTCATTCAACTAAATAAAGGTGTTATCAGGTAGTATTTGTCAAATCATAACTATTTTGTAATTTATTTGGATGTTGGCCCTTGTTTACAGTCTGGTTGCTATGGTAACAGTTGTGGAATTACCTCTAACTATGTCATATTTGTACTCATGTTCAACCAGGAAGTGACCTTAAAAACATGATGAAAACTGTCAAACTGGGGACAAACGGGCAAACGTCTTCTCTCAGTGCTCTTAATCCAGAAGCGCCCCGTCACTGCATGGTCTCCAGTTCCAGCTTCGGTCTCCTCTGCTGTTCGGGGCTAATCCCGTTAATGAATAAAAGCATCATAAATCACTGGACGTGTTGAAACGCGAACAGCCGACCTCCTGCCAGCTCCGCCCGGTTCAATTTCTGCTCCTCCGAAACGCCAAAACCCATTCCACTGACAGGCGCAAAGACAGGTGCAGTGATTTCAGTCCATTAGAGACAGAGGGGACAACAGTTGGCCCCTAAATCAAATAGGAAATGTTTAAGCTGCCAGGAGCCGAGCCAGAGACGCGCCGGAGCTTCAGGGGGCTGCCAAGGAAAGCTGGCCCAGGACGGAGGCTGGTTGTGGGGCAGAGAGGCGGGCGACACCGGGCGGCTCTCCAGGGACAGTCGGGGTTTCAGATGTGGTTAAAGCGCTGACAGATCAGATGAAAAACGAGCTGATTGGAGGAGAAAGGGCATATGTTTGAGTAAAGGACTCCACAGCCTCGTGTCAAGAGGAGCTTTGATGATAAAGGCTGCCAGTTTGGGTTCAAATGACACGGGACATTTCAACGGACTGACGGGAAGTGATGTATGCAAATGTGCACGTTTGTAATGTTTTTAATACACAATGAGCATTTGAAAAAATATACATTAATGATCTATGAAAAATTAAGCAATAGAATAAGGTATATTTAAGGTGAAACGCTGCAGGTGAATAGGAAAAAATTCTTAAATTTAAAGATATCAATTGTAAACGTCTCCTGTAGTTTAGTCACATAAATGTAAGAAACAAATATATTACATGTTTTTCATGTCATGTTTTCATGTAGAAATGAGGCATTTTATGTTTTATGTTAAAAACATATCTGGTACATTTAAATCTGAAAAATGGACAGAACCAGGTTTACATTTCTTGGTTCCTTTTGTAACATATTAGTTACAAAAAACTTTACAGAGGGGATTATTTCTTTAGTTTTTGAGTAAACTAGATTGGACTGAAAATTGTCCTAAAAATTAAAAAAAAAAAAAATCTTTTTTTTTTTTTTTTTTTTTTAACTTAAAACTTCAATAAATGAGTTTTAGAATTAGATATTTAAAAAATCCTTCTGTACCTTTCGTCAAAATCTTGTTGAGTCCAAGATTGTAAAGTTTGGTGTAGGATCTACTTTAAGTGGTGATCCTTATCTTCCTAGAGGAGAAACAAATATTCTAAGAAAACGTCCTTTGAAGTTACAATGTCCCAGAGAAATCTATGGATGAAGTGGATTCAGTGGAAGAATAAAACATCTTTAGGAGCAGATTGGACAAGTTTGTTATTTCTGAATTATTTATGAAAGTCGATATGTTGAGAGAGCAAACTGACGATGATGTTGTGTGTTGTTATTGACCTTTAACCTGCTCTTGTACCTTTTCTTTGTCGTCTCATGTTTTACAAATATTGAATGAACGGTAAAGCTCACATTTCTCAGTCAGGCGTTCCCTCGTCAGGATCCACTGTGGCCCATTGAGGCAACTGTTGTGACTTTGAGCGCTACAAAAACAAATTGAATGGAGTTTGGAGTTAGCAGTCAATCTACTGGCATCAGAGGGAATTACCATGGGTGAATAAACAATAGCTAGCTTGTTCTGACATGCTAATGTAAGCGCACATGGTAATAAAGGTGACTTGTGTCTTAAACGCTCACGACGAGTCTGTGATGATTTATGGACTTAAAGGACACATTCTGCTAAAGTGACTTTTTTGAGCTTTTAACCCTGTTTTCTGTCATCAAAAACACACCTGGAGTAGCATTCAGTTGCATTCACACTGTTTTGAGGAATGTTTATTAAAAACACTCTCCCCTCCGAGCATCAAACACACTTCCTGCTGAACTTCCGAGATTTTCTGGCGTATTTTCAGACTTCATACGTCATTTATCAGAGAATGTTCCACTGTTTTAAGTCCTTAAATCATTGTTAAATTCGTTCTGAGCATTTCTGCCTCTAAACTCAATAACTGCTGCAGCAAATCCACACAATGACGTCTTTTCAGCACTAACTTCACTAGATTGTATATAGCGCTGCCGCCATCTGCTGTCTGGATGCACTCAGTAAGTGTCATTTCATAGTGACTGGTAACATAGGTCATAGAATGAATAAGAAGATTTTTTTGTTTTAAAACATGAGATGGAAAATTTAAGGCACTCAAGAGCATGTTTAAAGACTAAAAACGATATGAAAAATGCAGAATATTTGTTCCTTTAACAGCACAGGAGAGCTCCAGATCGCTACCTTTGACGTCACGAATCTGGGAAACTGGAAAGAGTGTTTTGTGAGGCTCAAAGAAGGAGCACGGCTTTTGTTATAACTTGCTAAAAAGAAAATGTCCATTTGGCATTACATGTGTCCTTTAAAGCAGGGGTTCTTAACCTTTTTTACCTTGAGGCCTGACTTTTCCCGTATAAAGTAACTTGAGGCCCAATCTCACATTAAATGTATTATATTTTAGTGATTATGCGGCCCCTCAAGGAGGTGCTCGCGGCCCTACTTTGGGCCCCGGCCCTATGGTTAAGAATCACTGCTTTAAAGATCCACTTGAACGTTTCTCGTGGTGGAGTTACATCTTTTGTCTCCAAATAGATGTTGCTGCTTTGCCTGGAATCATCCACAATATGGCATCAAACTAATCTGCGTTTTTATTTATTTACAAACTTGAAAAACACGCATTTCTTACTTTGAGAAGGGTCCCCTCTCTGCAGATCTGACCTGTAACTTGACCTGGCGGTTCAAACTGTTTGTCGAACGCAAAGACAGACAAAATAAGTCAAATTCCAAGCAAATCAATCAAATATAACTAAAGTTGTGTGCGTTAATTTCACACATGTAGGTTACTTCTCATTTGTGTGACTTTGGTGAAGGTCTAAAACACAAAATGTCCGCACACAGCAGATGCTACGCTGAGAGGAAAGAAAAAAAAAATGCTTTTGAAAACCCAGAGATGGAGAAGTATCTTTGAGTGAAGCGCAGAGGCAGAGAGAGAAACGCAGGTAGAATGGTTTTAATAACGAGTGTGCGTGACCTCTGCTGACCTCCACATGAAACGATCCACACAAACCACAAAGATCCGAGCGCTCGTTTGAAGTGAAGCAGGGAAATCACCATCTGCTGCGTTACCTTCAGAAAAACACGGGATTTCACAGCGTCAGACTCGAGAGCAGTCACAGAAACGGGCTCGAAATGTTCCAGGCGTGGACAATATAAGTATCACAGCTATATTTAAAAGACACATATTCTGCTACAGTGACTTTTTTGAGCTTTTAACCCTGTCCTAACAATGTTCCGTCATCAAAAACACACCTGGAGTTACATTTAGCTTCATTCACACTATTTTGATGAATCCTGGTTAGAAAATCCTCTCCCAACAACAGTTAAAAACACTTCCTGCGGAGCTCCCTTAATGTATGACATTTTCCGATTTTAGACGTTACTTATCCAAGAATCTTCTGCTGTTTTGAGTCCTTAAAGGAAAAATTATCTTCCTGCATTTTTCATATTGTTATTAGCCTTTAAACATGCTCTTGAGTGCCTTTAATTTGCCATCTCATGTTTTAAAACAAAAAAAATGTGACCGGTGTTATGAGCCAGTATGAAATGACACTGATACTGAGTGCATCCAGCCAGCAGATGGCGCCAGCGCTGTATACAATCTAGTCAAGTTAGCGCTGAAAAGACGTTATGATGTAGATTGCTGCAGCAGTTATCGTGTTTAGAGGCAGAAATGCTCAGAACGAGTTTAGTGATGATTTAAGGACGAAAAACAGCAGAAGATTCTGTGATAAGTGACGTAGATTATCTGAAAATATGCTTGAAAATCCAGGAAGTTCAGCAGGAAGTGTGTTTGATGCTCGGAGGGAGAGGATTTTCTAATAAACATTCCTCAAAACAGTGTGAATGCATCTGAATGATACTCCAGGTGTGTTTTTAATGACGGAACAACGTGAGCGACCCCATGACTTCACTTTAAAACGTTACACTGTCCCCAATGTGGAGCAAACGGGTAAGGACAAAGACAACTTACAATCAGTGGCGGACTTACCATTGGGCAACAGGCCACGATTACCTTGGGCCCCCAATCTGAAGGGGCCCCCAATGAGTAGACAAGGCTTTTCTCTCAATATCACAGTAAAATGGTGCAGTTTACTTTTAAACAAGAAAAAGACGAACAAAATTGAAATTGGGATTGTCAAATGTATTAATTCTGCCCAAGCTACATCCCCTAATAAAGCTAAATAGTAAATAAATCTGAATCAGAATTACTTTTATTTATCCTCAAGGGGAAATTCTCATTGTTACATGTGCAACCGACCAGTATAGACAGTAAAGTATTAAAAACAAAATAAGATATATATAAAATAAAAATAAAATACAATAGCTCTATAATGGTCAACCCCATTTAACTTAACTTATAAAGTATCTATTAACCAACTAAACCCCCGATATGAACAATTTACAATAACTATAACTTTAACTATACTATTCTTGTCTATTTACTTATTCACATGATCATGTACAGTTTATAATATTGCACAGTGGGCTTAATATTGCACAATGACTTCACAAGCGGATTTACAGCACAGAGTTCAGAAGTTTGATGGCGACAGGCAGGAATGATTTCCTCGTCTCTCGGTGGAGTATCGTGGCAGTAACAGTCTTTTTACAATTCTGTAAAATATAACTTTACAGAATTACAAATGAATGTCATGTATTTGAATCAGCTGAACATGTGTTAAAATGCACCAACAGGAAATATGGTCTGATTTCTTATGCCGTATATTCTTCTGGGGAATGACGCACAAACCCCGTTTAAAGATGTTGCACAAATTCATTTGAATTTTCCAAAAGTTCTCTTATCAAACGTATGAAACTGTCACCACACTGTAAGAAAAAACAACAAAAACAAAAGCTTCCTTTCAAGAAAAATTCAAGAGACACAACAGAAAGTTATTGTAGTTATTAATTCTGCCTTGGGCCCCCAAACTCCTAAGTCCGCCACTGTTTATAATTAAAGTAAAACAAAAACGAAAGTTCTCTAGTCTTATTTTTGTAGAATATTAAAGGCAGAGCTGTAATATTTTATGGAGACAAGCTCTGAAAAGTTGTATCGAGACATCGTGCACCTTTAACTTTATACTCAAACTTGGTGGACGTAGCTGCGAATATTAAACACGTGATTCCCCAGGACACGAGCGAGGTGCGCCAGTGTCACGTGCACGCTCCTCCTCGTGCACTCTCCTCCTCGTGCGCGCCCCTCGTGCACGCCCGCGGGTCACAGGTGAGTGTCACGTGTGATGATCATTATTGCCATACACCTGCTCCGCTCCCGCAATTAACTCCAGCCATGCAAATGAGGCACCGCCACCCAGCAGCCACCGCGCGGGCTAATTACGACCAACGAGAGGGGGGAGAGAGGGGAGGAGGGGGGAGGAAAGAGGGGGGAAGAAAGAGAGGGGGAGAGGAGAGAGGAGAGGGAATGAGAAGAGAGAGAGGAGTGAGACAGAAAAAGAGGAGAGGATGGAGAGAGAGGGAACGAGGGCGGAGAGAGGGGAGGAGGGAGAGGAAAGGGGGGAGAAGAAAGAGAGGGGGAGAGGAGAGGTAGAGAGGGAACAAGGAGGGAGAGAGAACAAGAAGAGAGAGAGGGAGAGGGAACGAGAAGGGAGGAGAGGAGGGAGAGGAAAGAGGGGAGAAGAGGGAGAGGGGGAGAGGAGAGGTAGAGAGGGAACGAGAAGAGAGAGAGGAGGAGTGAGACAGAAAAAGAGGAGAGGATGGAGAGAGAGGGAACGAGCGGGGAGAGAGGGGAGGAGGGAGCGGAAAGGGGGGAGAAGAAAGAGAGGGGGAGAGGAGAGGTAGAGAGGGAACAAGGAGGGAGAGAGAACAAGAAGAGAGAGAGGGAGAGGGAACGAGAAGGGAGGAGAGGAGGGAGAGGAAAGAGGGGAGAAGAGGGAGAGGGGGAGAGGAGAGGTAGAGAGGGAACGAGGAGAGAGAGAGAACGAGAAGGGAGAGAGGGGAGGATTGAGACAGAAAAAGAGGAGAGAATGGAGAGAGAGGGAACGAAGGGGGAGAGAGGGGAGGAGGGAGAGGAAAGGGGGGAGAAGAAAGAGAGGGGGAGAGGAGAGGTAGAGAGGGAACGAGGAGAGAGAAAGAACGGGAGGAGTGAGACAGAAAAAGAGGAGAGGATGGAGAGAGAGGGAACGAAGGGGGAGAGAGGGGAGGAGGGAGAGGAAAGGGGGGAGAAGAAGGAGAGAGGGAGAGGAGAGGGAACAATTAGGGAAAGAGAACAAGAAGAGAGGGGAGGAGCGATATAGAAAAAGAGGAGAGGATGGAGAGAGAGGGAGAGGGAACGAGGAGGGAGGGAGGGGAGGAGAGAGAGGGAAAGTGGGGAGGAGAGGAGGGAGAGAGGGGAGGAGAAAGAGGGGGGGAGAAAGAGAGGAGGGAGAAAAAATGAGACGAGAGAGGGGAGGA
This sequence comes from Rhinogobius similis, assembly GCA_019453435.1. Classification (NCBI taxonomy): domain Eukaryota; kingdom Metazoa; phylum Chordata; class Actinopteri; order Gobiiformes; family Gobiidae; genus Rhinogobius; species Rhinogobius similis. Next base: position 4,538,381 of record CM033634.1, on the reverse strand, counting down.
GCGAGAAAAAGAGGAGAGGATGAGAGAGAGGGAGAGGGAACAACGAGAAGGGAGGAGGAGAGGAGAGAGAGAAAGCAGGGAGGAGAGGATGGAGAGGGGAGGAGAAAGCGAGGGGAGGAGAGGGAACAAGAAGGGAGGAGGAGGAGGAGGAGAGAGAGCAAGAGAGGAAAGAGGGGAGAAGAAAGAGAGGGGCGGAGAAAGAGGGGGAGGTAGAGAGGGAACGAGAGGGGAGGAGGGAGAAGGAGAGGAGGGAAGGGGAATGAGAAGGGAGGAGAGGGGTGAGACAGGGGAAGAGAGGAAAGGGGGAGAGAGAGAGGGAACGAGAAAAGAGAGGGAGGGAATGGAGGGAGAGAGGGAACGAGGAGTGAGAAGAGGAGGGAGAGGAGAAGAGAGGAGAGAAATAGGGGAGGAGAAAGAGAGGAGGGAGAGAAGGTGAGAGGAAAAGAGAGGAGGAGGAGAGTACAGAGAGGGAGAGAGAGAGAAAAAGAAGGAGAGGAGGGAGAGGAAAGGAAGGGAGAAGAGGAGGAAGAGAAGAGAGAGGGAAAAAAGGGGAAGAGAGAGAGAGACATCACAACCATCTACTTCTCAGGCTAATTACAATGAAATGAGGGAGAGGAAAAGAAGGAGAGGAGGGAGAGGAAAAGAGGGGAGAAGAGGAGGAAAAGAAGAGAGAGGGTCAGGCTAATTATAATAAAATACTGGATAGAGAGAAGAGAAAATAGGAAGAGGATGAAAGAAAGAGATGATGAGCTGTTAGCAAAAAGGCTGTTAGCTTTGAAGCTGAAGTGGTATTTGATGGACTTGAACTGAAATATTGTTTCCTCATGATTATGGTTGAAGTGGTGTTCTGTTTTTTGTTTTCGTTTGCTTCTATTTTAGCTTTAAAGGACAAATATTATACAACATTTTACTTTTTTGAGCTTTTATCCATGTTCTAACATTGTTCCTTCATAAAAAACACACACCTGGAGTAGCATTTAGCTTGATTCATGTTTGTTTGATGAATCCTCGTTTTTAAATCCTGTGTTCTGAACTCCTTCGATGTCATGCAGATGATGCTGACGTCATTTATCCCAGAATCCTCCCACCATCCAAACACATGACTGTGTAGGTTAATTGGAAACTCTAAATTGTCCGTAGTGAATGAATGTGAGAGTGAATGATTGTCTGTCCTTGTCTGTGTCTGTGTGAATGAATGAATGATAATATTCATTGGCTGGTGTATGAATGAGAGGGTTGTGAGAGTGAACGCGGGACAACAGATGGAAATTAGCCCAAGGCTACAATCTGGTGCATGTATGTCATGTATGTTCATTAACATGCACTGTCCCGACCAAAAAAAAACAACAAAAAAAACAAATTCTTTGCTGTTTTAAGTTCTTAAATCATGGCCAGACTCACTCTGAACATTTTTTCCATCTAATCACAATAACTACAACTCTGTCAGATCCACGCTTTACTGCAATGCATTGTGGGCATATATTTACATGTGTGTAATTGCCTCTGCAGCCAGTAGATGGAGCCACAGCTAAGTCAAAATGGCATCTCCCAACGCAGAGATAAAGTAATGTTTTTTATGTAAAAGCATTTTATTTTTAGTTATAAAACATGAGATGACAAACTGAAGACACAGGTTTAAAGGATACAATGCAAAAAATGCATAATTCATTCATTCATTCACCGCTTATTCCCGTTGCGGGTGACTGGATCCTATCCCAGTGACTTTGAGCCTTAGGCGGGGTACACCCTGGATAGTGGCCAACTCGTCACAGCAAACACAGAGACAGAGACAAGGACAGACAACCATTCACTCTCACATTCATACACTATGGACAGTTTAGAGTTCTCAATTAACCTACACAGTCATGTGTTTGGACGGTGGGAGGAGCCAGAGAACCCGGAGAGAACCCACGGTAACACGGGGAGGACATGCAGACTCCACCCAGAGAGATCATGTGATGTTGGGGTGGTCCGGGATTCAAACCCACGATCTCCTTATTGAGAGGCAGAAGCTCAAAGAAAGAAACAATCTCAAGAAACAAGTTATCCAAAAAAATAAATAAGTGACCCATCTATAAAGGACTGGGCTCAAAAAAAAATCTCTTTTGCAATATGTAGGACAGAATGTGGGACAGAAATGTTGAGAAACTTGCACATGCTACACACTTTTTTTTGTTTCTCTGTGTCTTCTATTTTAGTATATGTTTCTTGTTTTATATGAAAATAATAAGAATGAAAAATAAGAATGCATGTTTATCAAGGTGTTTTTGAGCAATAAACACAAACATTTAATTAATGGAGGTTAAACACACCGGTCGAAGCAATAACAACAGACCTCTACCACAAAAGTTACACAGAGCTTCTTTTAAATTATTTGTATTGCTCTTAGCCTTTAAACATTCTCTTGAGTGTCTTTACTTTGACATGTCATGTTTTAGAACTAAAAATAAAATGTTTTTTACGTAAAACAGTATAACTTTATCACTACCTTGAGAGACGCCAGAGTAACTTAGCTGTGGCTCCATCTACTGGCTGCAGACACAATTACACAAATCTGTATCTGCACAATGCTCTGTAATGCTGTTGCTAAGCTATCACACAGTTATCGTGTTTAGAGGCAGAAATGCATGATTTAAGGACATAAAACTGCAAAACATTCTCAGATAAGTGACGTACAAAATCAGAAAAACGTCATCGATCGAGGGAGGTTTTTTGTGGGAGAGTAGAGCATTTTCAGACCAGGATTCCTCAAACTTGCGTGAATGAAGCTAAATGCAGCTCCAGGTGTGTTTTTGATGACGGAACATTGTTAGAATATGATTAGAAGCTCAAAAAAAGTAACTATAGCACAATATGTGTCCATTAAAATATCCTTTCTCTTCAGTGTGGTGGCAGATTCTTAGCATCCACCTATGACTTATCTATTCACACACAAAAGGCCTAAGATATACAATATTTAACTTATACAACATGAAGTCTACGGTTTGTTTAGGATGTAGTTTCATAAAACCCTGGACAACGCCAATAGCAATCTGAGCCCACATTTCTCTCTCATCTTCCTTTAAAATTACACCTAACTGATCAATACAAACCGCACTGGGGCTTTGACGTGTAACTAGATTCCACCAGCAGGAGGCATTTTCATCAGCTTTGCCTAAACCGCTCCCGTCTCCACAAATTCTCCACTCATCGACGGAAACAGCGTGTATTTACCTGCGCACAAATCGCTCACACCTGCCCGTAAGATTTGGGAGCCTCGGCCGGCCCGGTCCTCTCCCTTAAACCTCATTTTCGTATCGTAGGCTCTGCTGTTTGCGCTGTGACTGGCCGCGGAGGTGACTGATTGACCGCTGAATTGGAAGTTTATTGGCTAGAAGAGAAAACAAATCAGGATGTAATGAGATGGAGAGAGTCGGACAGGGCTCTCGTCTCGCAGCGGGAGGGACGGAGTGAAGCAGAGGAGTGGGTTTGAGCCGGAGGAGGAGGAAGGCCGGGTCACATATGGTACGCTACACTCATGAGGTGAAACACAAACACACTTAATTTTCAATGGCATCGTCTGTAAACAAAGCAGAGTTTACAAAGTGTTGCACAAACCAACATAAAGCCTGTACAAAAAAACTATATGAGCAATTAAGGACTGGATTGACATTATCACTGACATCCAGGGCCGAAAGCGTTGGCACCTTGAAGTATTTCTTCCGGAAAAGTATTGCAATTACACATGTTTTGCTATACACATGTTTATTTCCTTTGTGTGTATTGGGAAATTACAAAAAACAGAGGGAAAAAAGCAAATTGTACATAAAACTCCAAAAATGAACCAGACAAAAATTATTGGCACCCTTTCAAAATTTTTAAACATGTGTGAGGTGTGGGCAATATTAAAATCACACCTGAAAGCAGATAAAAAGGAACAGGAAGAACAGAAACAGGAGAAGAGGAGGACTTGAGAACCAAAATTGTGGAAAAACAATGTCAAGGTTGTTATCTTGATGTTGCCTTGTCCACAGTTCGCATCATAATCAATAAGTGTGCAACCCATGTCACTGCAGCTAATCTTCCTAGATGTGGACGGAAGAGAAAAATGGATAAAAGGTTGCAACGCAGGATGCAAACTCACACCGAACAGCTCCACTAAACACGAGAATGAAATTGAGAACCATCTTGCTTCTTGTAGCTGTAAATGTTTAACCATTTTCACTCTTATCAATTCAGAGTCTGATTAATGCTTAATAACCTAAAAAAGATCCTTAAATGTTGTGCTTTTGACTTTCAGGACCATGGACAGCGCCACAGAGAACTCCTGTTTCCTTTAAAGAAGATCTATAGTGCTTTTTCTGCTGTATAGTTGGACATTTTAAATAAATAAAGTCTTGCACAAAACCAAGATAAAGGCGGTACAAATCTAGTCAATGAAAAAAATAAAAAACATATGAACAATTAAGGACTGGACTGACAATGACTGACGTAAAATGGGGGGAAAAAGTCACATTTGTACTTAATTTGGACAATTTTGAAAGACTTTGGACAAAGAGGCACACCTACTGAAACCTGCAGTGCTGTTTTGCGCTGCTTCTTTACAGTTCGTCACCGTAAACGTCATCACAACAAAGTGCTCCTTAAAGTCACTTAAAGCACAATAGGGCTCCTTCAACGTCCCCAAACCATAAAAGAAACAATTGCATAATCAGCAGTCTACAATGGTTGTTAAATGTTCCAAAAATTCTCCAACGCTGTGAACCGATTGTGAAAGACAGGGGGCACTGTTGCTCCACCTACAAGCTCACATCTCTATAGTGTCTTCTCCTCTCTCATTTTCTGTCTTCTGTGCTGTGCCCACTCTCCTGAACTCGGTCTCGTCACTCTTCCCCGCTTTCTCTCGCCTCTAGAGGGCACTGTTGCTCCATCCGCAAGCCCACATATCTACCCTTCCTCTTTTTCAATCTCTCTTACTTTCCTCTCATCTTCTCTCTCTCTGCTTCTCACCTCTCTCTAAATCTCCTACTTTAATTCTTCTAAACAAACATTAAAATATAAGCTTAACCCCTGCTTAATTTGAAGAAAACTAAAATTATGGAAAATAAGTAGCAGTTTGAGCAGATTTTTTTAATGTTAAATGATGGCCAGTTTCCAAATCTCAATTTATTTACCTTAAATTCAGAGTTGGAAATGAACCTTAATTTATTAACTTATTTTTTGTTTTCTAAATTCCAGGTCCAGAATGTGTTTTTCTCAGTTTAAAAATTCAAAATGAAAAATTAACCTATTAAATATTCATCAAATTCAACTGTCTAAATTCAGAGAGTGTAATTCAGTGTGATTTTGTAAGACATTTTTCACTTTGAATTCAAACTGCTGAATTTGAGGAAAATCAATACACTGAATATTTAAAAGGTGAACGTTTAATTAAAAACAAAAAACAAAAACACAATGAAAATGTGTTGTCTGCACAATTAGTGATAGAAATTCAGATTAAAAACAGTTCAAACATGTTTTGTCAGAGTTTAAAAAAATAAACAGAAATACAAATTAACCAGGATTTAAATAAAATAATAAATCAGATGAAGCAAATTATTTTCCTTTAAAAATGTATTCTTTTCAAAGTCCTGCGCTAAAATTGTACTCTCATTAAGATCCTTCCCACGTCATTTTCCTTCATTGTTGACTCTAATAATAGTAATAATAATAATACGTCTCATGCGTAAAGTCTGGATTAAATAACAGTAGATTCAGGGTCTATTTACAGGTGGTGCCCTTTTGACGATATGAGACGAGTTCATTGTTCTGAGCCAATAAATCCTCTTCATCCTCCTCTGTGTAATGTGTAATAAGTGTAGCTGTAATAAGAGGAAAGGTCAGGAGCAGGAGGTGAATGGGTGAGGAAGGGGGAGACGCAGAAGGTTCATTCTCCTCTGTGTATTGTGGAGTAAAGACGCAAAGGCAGAGTGTGCAAATGTACAGGGACCCACAGCCACCAGGGGGCCTCGAAAGTTTCATAAATATTGCTTTACTTTACTACAGTACTGCACTCTACACATTTGTGTGGGGGAATCCATTAATTTCAATGGAGAACTATAGAAAGTATTTGGGTTAAAATATTACATAAAGTGGGTTGATTGTGTAAAATGTTCATGCGAGCCAAAAAGGGACCCACAGCCACCAGGGGGGCCTCAAAAGTTTAATAAATATAGCTTTACTTTACTACAGTACTGCACTTCTACCTCTGACTCCTTCCGCTTGTGTTGGAATTGATATTTGTGTGGGGAATCCATTCATTTCAATGGAGAACTATAGAAAGTATTTCCGTTAAAATGTAATATAAAGTGGGTTGATTGTGTAAAATGTTCATGCGAGCCAAAAAGGGACCCACAGCCACCAGGGGGACACCAAAAGTTTGATATCTATTCCTTTACATTACTACAGTGCTCCACCTTTACTTGTAACTTGTTTCGTTTGTATCAGGATTGACATTTGTGTAGCAAATCCATTCATTTCAATGGAAAACTGTAGAAAATGTTTCCATTAAATATTATATAAAGTGAGCTGATTGTGTAAAATGACCCAATATACTTTTTTTTTTTTACATTTTTACCTTACCTTTTTACAGTCCTCCACTTCTACGTTGGACTGCTTCAAGTTGGCTTTTCTGGTTCTGGGGAAATTCCATTCATTTCAATGGAGAACTAGAGAAAAGTCTAGCTGCTAAAATATCACGTAAAGCAGGTTGATTTGGGTGAAATGCTCGATGACCTTGTGCACCAACAAGTCAACGATGCGCTGTTTCTTTGAGTGGCTTGAAAAAAGAAAGAAAAGAAAAGCATGATTCAAAGTCACACAACAGGAACCTGGAGAGACTAAAACGAAGACAATCTGCGTTGGATGATAATGAATGAGATACAACTAGAATGATTTAATGATATGTACTGATAGACATATTAGGTTTGGCGCTTTGACTCCAGCAGGGAATGATGAGCGAAGTGCAGGAGGAGCCTAGATACTGATGGTGGTGAAAATAGAAACTTGAAAGAGAATAAGAAAAAGAAAATTAGACTCTGTAAATCAGGTGCAGAGGTGGTGCTGGGGTGGAGGAGGGCTGCACAACTGTTGAATGGAGAGGCGGAGGTCTAAGTTCAAAACTAGGCTCAGCTCGGCCTATCAGGGCTGAGCAGGCGGTGAAGGGTGCGCCGGTGAGGCAGCAGGGGGAGTCTTTCAGGCTGAAACTCCACAAAAGCTTCACAAGGTGGATGTAGCACAAGCATTTAACGGTTACAAATAAAACTGTTAAGTACAAACAATAAATTAATAAGATATTTAAATCCAAAAACTCCTTGTCCAACAAAAGAAGAAGAATCTGCTTGGGTCATATCCTTATACTGCTTGCTCATCAACGTAGACCTAATAATGAAAGTTTAATTTCATTATTTCAACTGTGTGTTTAAGCCTCTGCTTTTTAAAGACCATTTGCCCTCACCAGACACTTCAGTGCTGCTCAAAGGTGGACTAAGTCACTTTTCTGGTATTGACCTTATTCGAGAAGTTGTCGTGGGCGCCGCCATCTTGTTTCCTTTGTAGTTTACATGGAGCAGACGAGCTCAACAGAAAATTAGTTCTACACGGACTAAAAAGCCGTTCTCAGGCCTCAGGAAAACGTTGCAGTGTGACGTGTTCTTGCTCGTGTTCATTAAACATTTTACACAAATCTGTCTACTTTATATAATGTTTTAGCAGCAAGACTTTTCCCTCGTTCTCCATTTGCATGAACCAAGTTTCCGCCAAACCAGAAGTGCCTTTATAACGGAAGGCCGGATCCAAATCTAAAAGATGCAAATGTGGCCAGGACGAAATAAGGTGAATAAGACGTCTGTCACCTGCTTGTCGTTGAGATCTGAATGTTCTGCAGTATGACTTGAATATTTCTAAAACATTAACTCAATTACAGGTGTTTTTATTGCTCAAAATTCCATTGAAAACATACCTCCCTGGCCGTGTCACCTGCTTGTCTCCACGGAGATAGATACATTAAAGCCAAACTGTGAAACATAATCAATGCAGTAACATCTCTATGGAGGCAAGAAGGTACCAGACCCAAAACTTACAGAATCTCAACTTAGCAACAGTTGATTTTAACTTAATTCACAGTTTCCCTTCGCACTGTGTGACTTTTTAACGCTCAAAAGCTCAGACTGATTCCTTTTACTTGTCGGATATTGCCGCAACAAACTAATTTTCCCTTTTCCTCAGATAATATTTGGCATTCAAACTGTAAAATCCTCCTTCTTTGTCTTCCATTATTGCTCACACTTAAGAAAAGACACCGCCAATGTTTTTCATCATGGCCCCAGCAGGATAACATTATTCAAATAGATCTTTATTACTCCTCCATGACGACAATCAGCTGTGAAATAACTTTGCAGGTTTTTTTCTCTCGTTTTTGTATGCGGCTTCTCAGACGGGGTCCTGTCTGCATTCAGGTCAGGCTCACAAATATCCGTCTCAATCAAAAATACAGTTTATCATAAATTAACATGAAAAGGCTTCCCACTCGGTCGCTGCTTAATTACAATCTGATTTGAATACGTTTGCATATTAATGAATTTGGATTGGGAGCGGAGAGGAGCGCGGGGGCACACAGGAGCGACCCACCGCGATAATGACGCGCGTTTAAAATGTATCCCATCTGATTGTCTCGCTGCAGACGGCTAACGGCGTATGCTAGCTGTCAGGGGTGGCCTAACGCGATTAATGGCGAGGCGCGGTGACATTAATAAAGTATAACCGAATTAGAAAGGCTTCATCAGGGCGGGCAGCGCGGCAGGCTTCGAGTCGTGTGATATTTGAGTTCGGAGGAAGACGTTTGCTTCACGGGCTCAAAGTTTAGTCTTCGCTTTGACTGATGGGAAGCGAAAATTTGACTTGGTTTGAAATAACTTTGTATTAAGCAGCTTTTAAGGAAACAGAAAAGAAGCAACATGCTGCGACGAGAAAACTCAAGCACTTTTCAAGCACCTTCAAGGAATACTTGCAAGTTTTATTCCACACTTTAAGGAAACATATTATGATTTTTTATATTGTTATTAGCTAGGGCTGTAGTCTTTTCGTCGTTTAGTCGATTCATCGGTTGATGATGTTTAGTCGACCAACAATTTTTAATCTACTAATTTTTTTATTTCGATTAAAAGGCTTTATATGACAAAAACAGCAAAAAAATGAAGATGTGGAGTGAGTTAGCTAAAGATTTTGGAGTAATGAGTGGAATCTATATCTAACATATAAATACACTGTTTACTGGTACATTTCTGTATAAATTGTTATTAGAATAAATTCCAGTGCAGTTGTATTTTGTTTTGTTTTGTAGTTTGGGTCAGATATAGAGAGACAGCCCTTGTATTAGCCTTTGAACATGCTCTTGAGTATCTTAAGTTTGCCATCTCATGTTTTGAAAAAAAAAAAAAAAAAGTTTATAATAAACTAACTCAACATCTGTGTCTCTGCTGTTTGCCCTGGCACTTACTGGGTTTAGGCGCCATCTAGTGGTTGCATAGCGTTTGCACAATTTAGTTATGTTATTACTCAGTAAGTTGCAGTAATCGTGTTTAGAGGCAGAAATGCTCAGAACGAGTCTGTGATGATTAAAGGACTTAAAAGAGCAGAAGATTCTCAGAAAAGTGACGTCAGTTTAGGGCTGGGCAGGATTCCGTTTTTACTTTGCATAATTGTATATTAAGTTGTTTTGATATATTAAGTTGTTGATACTTTTAATACATTTGGTGAGTGAGATTTATAAAGCTGGGCATCATCTGCATAATTCTGATATTGTACTTGATGTTTCTTGATAATCTGCTCAAGAGATAGTAGGTACAAATGAAACAACAGTGGGCCAAGTATAGAGCCTTGTGGAATGCCACAGCTCATCTTCAGTTTGTCAGACGAGCGATGATCCAGAGAAACAAAAAAAACTCTGTTACCTAAATAGTTGCAGAACCAACCAAACGCAGGTCCAAATCATCTAATCTTTATTTGATTTCTCTGTCATGATTCAGGGGTAAACGGGAACAAGTGCAGGGCTATGGTCTAAAAGGACGGAATCAAAAGTTTATCTAAGTCTATATTTGACCGAAGAACAAAAGCCAGACTGAAACTAATCACACAAATTATTTGATTGTAGATAATTGTTGAGCAGAGAGACGAGGGTCCAGCAGAGCAAAGGAATATAAGGAGTTTGATGGAGTAAAGGATGAAAAAAGAGGGTCAAACGGAGAAGAGGATGGAAAAGGAAGATCAAATGAAGCAGAGGATGAAAAAATAGGGTAAAATGGAGCAGAAGGTGAAAAAAAGAGAGTTTGATGGAGGAAAGGAAAAAAAAAGAGGGTTTATGAAGCAGAAGATGAAAAAAAGAGGGTCAAACAAATTAGAGGATGAAAAAGAGGGTAAAATGGAGCATAAGATGAGAAAAAGAGTTTGATGGAGCAGAGGAAGAAAAGAAAGGGTCAAACGGAGCAAAGGATGAAAAAAATAGGGTCAAACTGAGCAGAAGATGGAGCAGAGGATGAAAAAAGAGGGTCAGACAGAGCAGAGAATGAAAAAGAGAGGGTTTGACGGAGTAAAGGATGAAAAAATAGGGTTAGACGGAGCAGAGGATGAAAAAAGGGTCAAATGGGGAAGAGGATGGAAAAGGAGGGTCAAATGGAGGAGAAGATGGAAACAAGAGGGTTCGATGGATCAAAGGAAGAAAAGAAAGGGTCAGACAGAGCAAACGGATAAAAAAAGAGGGTCAGACAGAGCAGAAGATGAAAAAAGAGGGTCTGATGGAGCAAAGAAAGAAAAAAAGAGGGTCAAACTGAGCAGAAGATGGACCAGAGGTTGAAAAAAGAGGGTCAAATGGAGCAGAGGATGAAAAAAAAGATGGTTTGATGGAGCAAAGGAAGACAAAAGAGGGTCAGACAGAGCAGAGGGTGAAAAAATGAGGGTTTGATGAAGCAAAGGAAGAAAAAAGAGGGTCAGATAAAGTAAAGATTGCAGACTGGGCCTTGAGCTGTGATGCAGATTTTAATCATTGCAGTAATCACCAAACTGCTCTTCTTTTGGGGATCAGATCAAATTGTTTTTCTTTCATCAACTTCAAAAGCTGCATCTCGTCTCCTCCAGGACAAACTCGTTATAAAAAAACACCTGGATCCAACTTTGGCCCGACATCACACGGGAAAAATAAACAAATAAAAGTAAATTCTCTGTCTCTCCAAATTGTTTGCGCAGGTGAAAGAGGAGTCTGGAGGCGGAGTTTGGATCAGACAAAGAGAAGTCGTTTTGGAATTGTGAGCTGGTCCCTGGTTAGAACAAACCGAATCAATACGAGCCAGCACTCAGCTCTTTGATGAGTTTCAATGGAGTTCCTTTGTGGCTTGAAGGGAAATTATGAAAATGTTTATTGTTGTTTTGTGCAATACTCTCCTTCTGGTGCGATGTCTCCAGTTTAGTTTTTGGTTAATTAATGTTAGTTCACTACACTCTGTTAATTATTACAATGAGCAACTCTGGTAAGACTAATTACAGGGGAGCTGTTTGGATCTAAGTTATATTTTTAAGGTAATCGGACAAATGCATAAATTCACAAAGACAGACAGATTATAAAAAGTTATCCTTGAAGGTGCAAATAATACAGCATTCACAAACCAAACAGTGACAATAATTTTACTCAATGAACTGTTATCAGAATTGCTTGAAATATAACAGTAAAATGAAATAAAACTACACTCAGAGATTAACCTTGAGCAGAAAGATTTTTTTTATGCACTAGAAGGGCTAGTATGAGTGGTAACATTTATCATCAATTTACATCAGTCAACTGTCAGTTTGTGAATAGATGTTGGTGAAAAGACAGGTCTTCATGTTTCTGTAAGCTCTGGTGGCTCTTTTAGACACCTGGCTGCACCAGTAAAACATTTAAGCATTTATGGAGCCAAAGGTCCCAATAAATCGTATCATTGCGTGCAGGGATTCCTGTTCCCAAAACCCAAAACACCAGACTGAAAGGTGTAGCACTCATCCATCCATTCTCAATCGGGAAACGCTCCCACCGATGAGGATGGACTCTCAGCTGAATCTAAGCCTTTATTATTATAATATTAAAGACATTCTTCAATGTTAAAACAACATAGTTTTTGGATAAATGAATGTGTAGCACCACACCTACTCTTTCTCTTTCTAATGCTTGGTTCCTTGTAGAAAGTATTGATACTATGTCTTTTTCGGAAAATATAGGCTTTCTGCCTCGCACCAAAAGTTGTGTGGAATCACGAGGATCAGCCTCCAGCGTCTGGAGGTTTGATTTTTCAAACTCACAAGAATTCAGCTCACAGCAAAAGGTTACGATGTTGTGGAGGAAATACTTCAAAGTTCAGAGGTCAATTTAGGGCCCAAAATACAGTCTGCCAAATGATTACATCAGGGCGTTTCTTTCTGCTCAGCACCAGAGTAACCATGTGCTCAGAGTGCTCAGAGTGCTGCACACTTCAGTCTGATGTGAGTCGTGTTACCAGCAGAGAATTTGAAACATTTTCTCATCACTAATGGAATAACAAAGCTTAAAGTTTACATAATCTTAATATAACCACTTAATACCACAGTTATTCATCTTAACAACTCCATATTAACTTTAGATTATCCACTAAATTAGATATTTTTGCTGTTAACTTTTCAAACAGTTGTGTGAACTCTTTGAAATACCTTTGCAGAGAAATGTGCAATTCATGTGCGACCTTTTGTCCCATTCAGTCTTTGTTTAGTCTTTATATTTCAGTTAAATTCCTCTTGATTTGCTCATGATCTCTGCTCATTCGTTCACCTCGCTTCAAATGTTTGCGTTCTGAAATCAGCTCTTCTTTGTAAGCAGATCCTCTCTGAGACACTGAAGAACACATCACGCTCTTGACTTGTTGAACTTTCCTATTTGTTAATGTGGTGCGGGCGTTAAGTCTCGGCATACTTTGCATACAGAGATGTCATTCGCATTTTTATCGTTTCTCTCATTCAAATTACAGAGCGTCGCGGTGACCTCGAGCGCGGTGGATAAACAGCTCATCTGGATCCTGCCTGTGTGCGCTTAATTGATTTTAAAGCTTCAGAAAATGTTTAGACGAATGGCAAATATTCAAAAAGGTGAATTCAAAAGTTCAAATGAAGATAGGGCCATGTTTTTTCAATAAAGGCTTAGAAAACAAAATATGAAAAATAATAAGGAGACGCTTGGACGGAGCTACTTCCACACATGAAGATGATAAAGTATCTTAGTATTAGATCAACAACTGGACGGCCATTTACAGGGTCATTTTTCAGGACAAATAAATAGCGGCAACAAATAAAGCAACAAATAAATAGAATTAAACACTCAAGTTCTTAGTTGGTATCTACAAAGTGTCATAAACGTTATTTATTTGACCCTTATTATTGTACTACAGAAAAATAACAATGATTTCCCCACAATTGCAAAGAAAATGTAAACACTATAAATATTGAGGCCCAAAATATATTCTTCTGTCACATATTGAGAGATAAATTGGTATAGGGTCATTTTTCAGGACTTTTTGAGGACATTAGTTCTGAAATCACAGCGTCTACCACCTTAAAGGCCCTGTACCTTATTTTTATTGACTCTAGTTAAGATAAATCCTCTTTATGTCACACATTGTTTTATAGAAGCAACTTCATGAAAAGACATTGTGTTTGTGATGTATAATCTGTGCATATTATGAACACACTTTGTTTGGAAAGAACTAGTGCAGAAGTGTTTGTCAGGGTCACCTCTTTTCAGCCAATCAGGCACATTGTACACTAAGAATCATAGGAAAATAACTGCTAAAAGAGTTAGAGGAACTATATGGAAACAACTGCATCAGACGATTCCAGACAGTCGTTTCTGAGTCATGAGGCATCTTGAGTGACAGGAAGGACTAAGTGGGCGGGGCTAATGATTCAAACGAAAACATGTTCCTGTCTTGCGGTTCAAAATCAGGTACAGGCCCTTTAATGATGAAGTTTTATAACAACGCTGTAGTCTAAGTTCTGAAGTTCACAATGATTGCAAACAAGGCAAAAACACAATATTTAGATTTGTAGATCACCAAAAATATTCTTCTCGTTTGATGGTTTTGTGCGCCTGATGTTGCGCTTCCAACTCTGGAAAATAAGTTACGTATGAAACACGAGGTCATGTCCTGCAGGTGAGATAGAGAGATGAAGCAGAATTGTGTACAAAAGAGCTGCCATTTCCTGCATTTTGGTGGGTTTAAAACGTTTTTTCCTTCACAAAAAAACAACTGCTCTTTTTCTGTGATGATGAAGGCAGCTGCAGTCTCTATTAATTTCATTTTCAATAATCCAGTGAATCAAAGAGAAATTTTCAAGGACAAACTATACATTTTCCTGGACATTTGGTCTTCTTTGTCATTTTCCACGAGTTTTCCAAGTCTGGAAAACCAGCCAATTATTTTCCAGGTTTGGATGTTTGGGAACCCTAATTTAAAGATGCATTATGTAACTTTCAGGTGGAGCGAGATGTTACTGCGTTGTCTGGAATGAAGGCAGGGAAATGTTAAAGGAACATGTTCAGGCTCTACCAAATTTAATTGAAATTGAAAAATCATGTACAAGCCATTGTCCACTTATGGGTGATTTTATCTGATTTTATCCTCTGGACTAAAAAATAACACTATATAGTATTAGAATCTAACACTTTCTTTGTTGTACATTTTATGGTAACACTTTATAATAACTACACACATTCCTACCTTAATGAAGCATGAACAAACGCTTAATTCATAATTAATAAACGCTTTGTTAAGAATGATTCAGGATTAGTAACCATTTAACTAATATTCTAACCCTAACCCTAACCTTAATGAAGTATTTACTAATCCTGAATCGTGCTTAATGATTAGTTGTTCATGATGAATTAAGTCTTTGTTAATGCTTTGTTAAGGCAAAATAAGGTGTAGTTATTTTAAAGAGGTACCCATTTTATATATCTGAAAGAATCAAATCAAATCCATGTATTTTTATAATGCCCAAAATCACAACAACAGTTGCCTCGATGGGCCACAGGTAAAAGCAGTTCAGATAACTGTCCCAGAATGCCCCTGTCCTTTGACCCTCCTTCGCGGCGAGGAAAAACTACAAAAAACCCCATGGGAAAAACCGTTGAAAGGGTTTCAGGGGTTGTCATCCGGACGCTGTTTGAAGATCGAGACGTTTCGACTTTTATCCAAAAGTCATTGTCAATCAATCAATCAATGACTTTTGGATAAAAGTCGAAACGTCTCGATCTTCAAACAGCGTTTGAAGACAACCCAAGAACAACCCTTTCTACGATGAACCACACCTGGACGAATGAGGGTTTACATCGACCCATGGGAAAAAGTAGAAACCTCGGGGAGAACCACAGTGAAGGAGAGATCCCACTCCCACGGACGGAATGAAGATGAATGAAGATTATTGATGTCTGCACCTTTGAAACCTGCTCTTGACAGAAGGACATGACATGGTCAGAGTAAACTGTCAAGGATTGGGCCCAAACAACAATGGAAATTTATCAAATGGATGAACTCTCTCTACACTAGATGAGCCACCTTCCTTCTTCTTGATGGTTCTGGTCCAAATGGATGAGTCGGTCTTGGTCCATCTGCAGTCCGTCCGTGGGAGTAGGATCTCTCCTTCATGTGGTTCCCCTGAGGTTTCTACTTTTTCCCACAGGGTTTTTTGTAGTTTTTTACTTGCCGAAAAGTAGGGTCAAGGACAGGGGATGCTCCGGGACAGTTATCCCTTTGCTAAATTCTATTGAGCATTGCTTAATTGAACTGCTTTCTACCTGTGGCCCATTGAAGCAATTGTTGTTGTGATTTTGCGCACTACGAAAATAAACAGAATTGAATTGAGTCGGTCCTGGTCCATCTGCAGTCTGTCCGTCCTGGTTCAGTCCTGGTTCAGTCCTGGTTCAGTCCTGGTCCATCTGCAGTCTGTCGGTCCGTGGGAGCAGGATACCTTGAGGTTTCTACTTTTTCCCACAGGGTTTTTGTTGTAGTTTTTTCTTGCCGAGAAGTAGGGTCAAGGACAGGGGATGCTCCGGGACATTTATTCACTTGCTAAATTCTCTTGAACATGGTGGTGGTTTTGAGCACTACGAAAATAAATTAAATTGGAGAGAATCACCATCACAATTAATTTGAAAATGAATATATTTAACTTAGAGCGCTGCCCCCGCGACCCAGCCCCGGACAAGCGGAAGAAGATGGAATGGAATGGTATATTTATCAATCATTGTCATAAATGGGTTAAAGATGCTGAGGAACATATGACAGACTTTTTTTTAACTATACCAGCTACAGTTGTTTTGTTTTATACCAGCTACAGTTGTCTTTTTGGTTTGTTTCCCTCAAAATAAATGCCTGAAAATCACATACGATTAAAGTAAGAGAACTGTGACTTACTTTACTCCCTTCACGATAACAATAACTAATATTGAAACTACCTTATGTCACTGATAATAACCTTAAAGCAGGATTATCCCATTTTCTACACATACATTATTGTCAAAAACATGACCTACAACAAATTAATAACAGAATTAAACACTCAAGTACTTAGTTGGTATCTACAAAGTGTCATAAACGTTATTTATTTGACCCTTATTATTGTATAACAGAAAAATAACAATGATTTCCCCAAAATTGCAAAGAAAATGTTCACACGATAAATACTGAGGCCCAAAATATATTGTAAGTTGTTATAGTAATTATTGTGACAGGCCTAACTTTACGTAAAATAAAATAAACTTCTTTTCCTTTGCTAAACTTCTATCATTCAAAGCGAGCCCTCCGTCCACATCTTGATCTTGCTTCTGCCTGGTATGTGTATTTCATTTTATGCTTTCATTTGTTTAACTTCACTCATTCACAACTACTTTTCAAGGACACTGCACTATTTCCACTTCCACGACGAGAAGCCAAAGTTCAGAACCACATCTAGATTTGAATCCTTCACCCATTTGTTGTCTCCATTCACGTCCTTCAATCCATTTGGTCTGCAAACGTTTAACCTTTTAATAAATTCAAATTAACTGCAATATTCAAAAACACCCCGTCAAAATAACACGAAACACGGAATGAATGTGCCGTCTGAATGCGCTTGGCTGAAGACATTTTGACCTCCGCGTTTGATTTTTAAGACCGCGCGGCTACAAAAGCCACGGCGACGCCATGTGCCAACCCTTTGTCGACGCAGATGAAGGTCGGCTGTCCGTGAACCCGGCGCACAAAGACGCAGCTCCAAAGGCACGGTCAAGTTCGCCGCAGCCAAGGTGAGCCGGCTTTGTGACCGCTCCGCCGCAGTCTCTTGAATATTTTCCACAACCTCTCGTATCGCCGCTCGCATTGTCCGCGCCGCGCCGGACTTGGCCGAGGTCGAAAGAGCTGAATGCGCCGGAGTCAATGTCAAGTGCGACGCGTTCCGAAGCGGGCGACAAAAGCCGGGTCGGCGCTGGAAATGCGTCGGGTAAAAACAATGGGTTTGCGCGGCGAGGGGAGAGGCGCGCTGTGCGGATCTCGGGACCGAGGTGTCATTGACGACGGACCTTGATGAAATACAATGGAGACGTGAGGAACGCCGCACAATGGCGCCGTAAACTCTGTGAAGGTTGAATGTGACGAGTTAAAGTGTCCATAATGCTCTGGTTCAATGGTTTCTAAAGGAGGGGGTCCTCAAAGGCAATGCAAGGGGCCCCCAGAGATTGACAACACAACAAGCACAAAGAAAATTCATCTTAGATAACACCTTTTTATCATATATTTGTTCCAGGCAAGACACAACAGGCAAAACTCAGTTTTTGTTTTTTGGTCAGTTTTCTCTCTCAAATATCAACTTTCATGTGGAAACAACAAACGTGTCCAGTCTGCTCCTAAAGATGTTTTATTCTTCCATTGTATCCACTTCATCCATAGATTTCTCTGGGAAATTGTAACTTCAAAGGACGTTTTCTTAAAATACATTTTCTCCCTCGAGACATAAAGATCAGCCTCAAAGTAGATCCTACACCAAACTGTACAATCTGGACTCAACAAGAATTTGACAAAACGTGCTGAAATAATTTTTGATATCTAATTCTAAAACTGATTTACTGAAGTTTTAAGTGAAAAAAATGAGGCGAAATTTGAATTTTTAGGACAATTTTTAGTCAAATATAGTTTACTCAAAAACTAAATAAGGAATCCAAAAACCCCTCTGTACATTTTTATAACTAATATGTTACAAAATGAACCAAGAAATTTAAACCTGGCTCTGTCAATTTTTCAGATTCGTATGTCCTAGATATGTGTAATTTTGGCCGTTTTTACTCCTAGAATGCCTAATTTCTACATAAAAACATTACATGATAAAAACTTGTAATATTTTTTTTTCTTATATTTATTTGACTAAACTACAGGGGAAGTTTCAAATTGATATCTTTAAATTTAAGATTTTTTCCTATTCACCTGCAGCGTCTCACCTTAAATTCACTACTTTAAATACGTTTTAAACAAGCAGCTGTTAGTATTTGTATATTATTTGTAAAAAGGAAAAACATTGCATATTATTCAGAATATAAAGCAAATTATTATTGGGGGGCCTTGAGGGATCATGTGTTTACGGGAAAATAACGAGAACGCTTATGAGACTTTCTGTTCTTGAGAAAGTTGCTGCAAAAGCCAAACCTTCAATGAAATAATGACGTGGAGCAGCAGTGAGTAAGTGGTCATGGGTCATAATCTCAAAGGTTTGCAGATGGATTCAAGCTTAGAATACCACATAATGTCGTTGTGTCCTTGAGTGAGAAACTTTACTTTGTACATGTCAGAGTGGCCAAGTCTGCTTCTTTATAGCGATTTTTTTTTGCAAATTTGGCAGTCACGGGTTCAGTTTTTGAGCCGCACTTTCACACAACATTATTAAAAACGATTAAAAACATGGCCTTATACATCGATTTATTGACAAAAACGTGGCGACACACATTGGCAAAAGCTTTCAAAACGAACAAATGTCTCCATGAACAGACCCTGTATCTGACCCGAACTGCACTGAAACGGCAAACGATCAGAGGACGACACACAATTACAATATTTATGTATAAAACTGCCGATAAACAGTGTATTTATCTGTAAAATGTCAGATTAAACTCACAATTCACTCCCAGATCTCAAACTAACTCACTCCAACTCTTCTCCTTTCCGCTACAATCCATAGAAATCATTATAATCCCAATCAAATAATTAATCAACTGATAAAAATGTTGATTGACTAAGACTGCGTCAACTGATAATTGACTAAACAACTAAAGGCCTGCGACGATAATAATACAAACATTTGGTTGTGTTGCATTTTATATTTGATTTTTTCAATTTGTTGTAGGCTCTTTGTCCTGTTTTGTGTTTTGTGTAATTTAAATGTACAAGTTATTGACATTAAATTGTTAAAAAAGAATAAATAAATAAGTTAATGTTATTATTTTTTCTGTGTAAAGCTCACTTTTTATTCATGTGCTTAAATGAAAAGTGTGGCGTTCTCTAAATTATTGGGATGAAGAGGAGGGGCCTATTCACCTTATTCCTGAAGTTGCCGTACGCGCCGCCGTCTTGTTTCCGTTGTAGTTCACACGGAGCAGACGAGCTCAACAGAAATAAGTTCTACATGGACTAAAAAGACGTTTTCAGGCCTCAGGAAATCGTTGCGTTGTGACTTGTTGTTGCTCGTGTTCATTAAACATTTTACACAAATCAATCTACTTTATGTAACATTTTAGCGGCGAGACTTTTCCCTCGTTCGTCATTAGCTTTAACGGAGTTCTCGTCAAACGGAAGTGCGTTTACAACAAAAGTGCACAAAACGGCAAAAGTGGGCGGGGCAGAATAAGGTCAATAGCTGCAGTACACATATTTCATCACTAAAAAGTGCTAATGTGCTTACAATACATGTCAAACCAAACCAGACAGGTAGAACATGCAAACTCCACCGAGGAATGTTCTGGAAATGTGAATCTTGCTCCCACTTCTCTCACACTTTCATCTCTCTTTCTCGGTTTCTTCTTTCAGCCTCGTTCCCACCCCTCTCTTCCCTGTTTCTCCCGCCCTTCCCTCTCCTCTCCTCACCCCTGCCCTTCCCTCTCCTCACTCCTGCCCCGCCCTTGCCCCTCCTCCCCCCTGCCCTCTCTCACAGCTCGTGTTGTCCTGTTGCCGTTTGCCTCTTTGCTCAGACTCCCGACTCCAATCTCCGCAGGTTGTGACACCATTTTGCCTGAGCGTCCCGGTGATGGAGCAGCTCTAATCGGCCTAATTATGGGCCGCGGACCCGGGCTCGACCTCCCCTCTCCCTTATCTGTGCGTCCCCCTCCTGCCTCTATCTTTCCTCCCTCTTCCCTCCATCCACGGCCTCTCCCTCTCTCTCAGGCTGGAGGGGATAATAGGGGTTAATGAGCTGTGGACATCTTGGATACTCGATTCGGAGAGTTCAGGGTTCGAGAAGTTGTCGGTCTTTATCTGGCGGCTGGCTCATTCAATAATTGTAATTTATATACGATTCTGCCACGAGAGTTAACATTAGGCACTTGTAACTTAGATTTTATTCAAGAAAAGGAATCGATAATGCTAATGTTCCGGTTATAGACGCTCCTTATCGAGGTCTGGAGATGGGTCCCTGGACAGACTTAAAGGACACACATTCTGCTACAGTGACTTTTTTGAGCTTTTAACCCTGTTCTGACAATGTTCCATAATCAAAAACACACCTGGAGTTTTGAGGAATGTTCATTTAAAAAATCCTCTCCCTCCGAGCGTCAAAAACACTTCCTGCTGAACTCTCTTGATCTGTGACGTATTTTTGGCTCATCTACGTCATTTATCTGACAATCTTCTGCTGTTTTAAGTCCTTAAATCATCACAGACTCGTTCTGAGCATTTCTAAACACGATCACTGCTACTGCTAACCGTATCATAACATCTCTTAAAGTGATTTTGTATAGTGCTAGGTGCCATCTGCTGGCTGGATACACTCCATGTCATCGCATACAGCAGAGAAAATCTTTCATTTATTCCATAAGAAACCTTTTTTGTTTCAAAACATGAGATGGCAAATTTAAGGTGCTCAAGAGCAGGTTTAATGGTTTATAACAATATGAAAAATGCATTATATTTTTCTTTAATTCAAAGATGATAAAGAAAATGCAGAGGACAGTTTTCATGTTGGTATTTGCAAACATTTGTACTCAAGTGACAGAGAGGAAGCAAAACGTTTACTTTTTACTTTTCATTACAAGATTGGCAACTTTATATAGCGAAGTGTAAAGCATTTTGTATTTTATTTTCCCATTGAAATCAAACATAGAAGTAGATATTTTACCATAATTGAAACAGATCTAGTGTTGTGGAGATTGATATTGAATAGTGTTCCCTCCAAAAATCCCGGCCCTCTGGAAAATTAAGTTGAATAGGCCTACTGTATATTACTCAAGTAGGACTAAGTATGATGTCTGAAAACTGAAGTACAGTTTAGGGCTGCACAATATATCGAAAAATTAGTGTTATCGTGATAATTGAGATTGAGATTGAGATTGAGAGATCCTTTAAGATTGAGAGATCCTTTAATTGTCCCACAATGGGGAAATTCCAGAAGAAGCAGCCGTTTCCAGCGCTAACAAAACTCTCAGAAAAGAAAAACAAGAACAGTATAGCAAGCAAACATTAATACACAGTATACAACAGATATTGTGAATACGGTACACGTGGTCACGTGATGGAATTTTTTCAGTGGATACAGGGCAGGGTCACAAACAAGAAGATAGAGGGAAGAGCGCGGGCGGTGTGTGTGCAAAATGTTATCTCATGTTTATGTTGCTGGGTCGGTCTGACTCGGGTTCTTCCAGCCACCTGCATTCTCAAGGTCCGGGATAAGGGGAAAACCAAGGGAGGGAGGGCAGAAAATACATTTTAATACATTTGTTGATCAGGAATTTATACAGATCAATAAACCAATCATTTCTGGTCTTTCCGAGTAGCGATTCGTTGTTTCATTGAGTTACTCCGTCTTTAACCGTCTCTCTCTAATTGTCCAACGGCTTTCAGCACCTCCGTGGTCCGAGACAAGATGTTACGATTCAGATCCATGAGCTGTGCCAGTCCGTGGTCCAGTCTTTGCTCAAGTCTTAACACCCTTTCACTCAGTTCCACAAACTTAGTTTTGTTGTTGTCAGACAGGTTTTGGACGTATTCTCCTGTCTGATAAATATTCCGATAGACAAAGGCAATTCCAAGCCCCAATAGTAGAAAGCCCGCTATCATAAACCCAAATATAAAGAGATCTTCTACATCTTCGACCTGCAAGGGCTCGATGCATAGGATCTGCCAGGTGTTGTACCAATTATCCCGTACGAATCCAGCCATGTCTGTTCCGTCAGGGCAACGTGCCTCACCCGGAGAGGCTTTGCGTTGGGAGAAAATCTTATCCAATGCGCTCAGAGACCAGTCGATCACATTCATTTTCAGGGGTCAGTTGGCGGGCAGATAATCCGAATAACAAGTGCAATGTGCATATCGCAAAGATGCACGATAATTCCTACTGGTTAAACCTTAAATGTTCAAAAGCACCAGTACAGAAACAGCAAGTGACTGATAAAGTCTTTTATTGTTAAAGCTCTTGCTTCAAAATCCTCATCATTTTGTTTCCACCATTTCATAAACACATAAATGAAAGTGAATAAAATGTCAGAAATGCCTTAAAATGGATAAAGCAACTCCAGATTTTAACATTCCAAAGGTCTCCAATGTAATATTTATGCACGTTAAGCTACTATATTTTACAGTAAGAATTGAGTATTTAATTGTTATCGTTTATATCTGGAAAAGAAATGAAAAACATATGCAAATGAGGGAAAAATATCGCAATAATATCGTTATTGCAACACATGACACCATATCGCACTAATTTCCAATATCGTGCAGCCCTAGTACAGTTGTATTAAAAGGTCTCAAATCTAATGTAACTGCCCACTTCTGCCAGTGTCCAAACAGTCCCAGTACAGTGTGTTAAACCACAGACTTCATCCACAGCCATTTGCCTAATCTCCTCAAATTTCATCTTAAAATGATCTCCCACAAATTCTCCCAAACCTGGTTAAAATTCTGATGCATTTAACCGTAATTTAGCCGCCGTAATAACCCGCCGTGTTGTGGTGGGCGCGCGCTCTGCCCCTCCGTCACAAAACACATTTCCTTACCACCATTTCCCATTTTATGACTCATTTGTTCGTTGTTTTCCTTGCGGCTCCTTCTCTCTCGCAGCTGCGGCCCCCTGCCTCATGTATAGCGATTATGAATATGAGATGTATTGCCAGTTCAAATGAAAGTAACACAAAACTAATGGGGAGTAATGGGAGACGCTTTGCCCATTTGCTGGACGTGCTTTGCCTTTTCTCTGTGATTGGATTCAAATAAACCACTTTTTTTTCCTCTTTTTGCCTCGGGGAGCGAGCGCTGACCAGAACGCGAGATTAAGACGTAATGGTTTTGCTGCCCAGGGCTAAAATTGAAATGCAAAACGCCAAAGCAAACATCATTTAGTCGGTGGAAACAGGAGACGTGCGGCTGGTTAACTGTAATTTGCGGAGCTGCACGCGGCCGTTTTCTGCTGTGAAGAGACAGAGATGCAGGTCAGAGCTGAAGAGGAGCTAGTGGCCCGAAACGTCTCGTGCGGCGTAAATAAAAAACTGGGAAATGAGTGGAACACAAAGATAAAGATGGCAGATTTGGTTTGGTTAAAGGAGCTATTCATGGAAATGTGTTTACTTTGCTAAATGTGTAAGTCACACCAGGAAGTGATGTCTTTTTCTTTGCTTGTGTCGTAGATTTGATTGTTAAAGCCCAACCGTGAAAAATCAAGAGACAAAAACACTCTTCAGGTTTAATGCTAGTCTGTTTAAAGGGCGTATGACAGGTTTTTAGGATTTTATAATTTTGACTTCATTCAGTGCATTAATATCTCTTGTAAATATAAATGATAGTTTTACAACAATCAGGTCGCTATTTGTGGTTAAAAGTTGAAACATTTGTTGAAAATTACAGGAAGTAAACACACTGATGACATCACACTGGGGAGACAAAGGTCATGCATAATTTACACAAAAGGAACTACATTTTTGACCCTTTAAACATTGATTCAACAAAACACAGGTGTTCACATTTATTTCTCTTTGTCAAATGAACAAAATCTGTGACATTAGCTTAGTTTTGCCCAGTGTACAGTGTGGTTGCTATGGTAATTTCCTAGTGTGATGTCATACTTTACAACCAGGAAGTAAAATTATAAACCTAAAAGAACAGCTAAACTGTGTAAAGATCTGAGTAGAAATTGAAATATATTTATCTTAACCGCATTTTAGTGAAATCAGTTGTTCAACCTGTCAGGGTTACATTAAAGGCCCTGTACCTGATTTTTACTGTTTTGAAATATAAAAAACAGAACTAGTTGATGTTAAAGTCTTTACATCAGTCACATGTATCTCACTTTCCTGCAGTCCCAGCATCATAAATATTCACTACGATGAGTTTATAAGGACTTTTCATGAGTCTCTGAGCTCAGACCGTCCCAGTTAAAGCTAACAAACATTAGCATGCTAACGACACACTTCCTGCTTCTCTTGTTGGAAAAAACGCCTTATAAATAGTTGTGGTCTCAATAGACGCTTTTACAATACATCTGAGCTGGAGCAAGACAGATTTTACTTTATTAACTGCAAAAAAAATCGGGAACATGGACTAATTTTGTTTCGCAACAGTAAAAATCAGGTACAGCCCCTTTAATGACCCTTTATTTTACAATGCAAAATATAGTTTTTTGAGCTTTTACAACATACCTGGCGTTGCATTTAACCTCCTTCACGCTTGTTTGATGAATCCTGACTCTTCCCTCCGACCGTCAGGAACATTCCATGCATTTCTCCGATGTGTGATGTCATCGTCCTCCAGTCACACGGCTCCGACATCTTCCATAAAACAAAAGAGTCCATAAATCATCTCCAGACCCGTTCTGAGCATTTCTGTGTCAAATCACGATCGTTTTGACTGCGTGGCTGCATTAGCATGTCAGAAAATCTTGAGAAAGCTTTTGATTAATTTACCTGACCATATTTATTCAGAGCGCTAAACTAATTTCAAACAGATGAATTCATAAAAAAGAAGATTCAAGATATTCAAAAACATCAAGAGTTGGAATAAATGTTCACTTGCCAGACCTACTGACTCTAGAAAGAATATTATGTGCCTTCTCACTCCTTTTCAAATATGGGAAAGAGAAAATATATTTTTAAAATGTGTGTAGCAAATAAAAAAGAAAAAAAAAGGAGTAAGATTCCCCCCGTCCGAAAATAAATGTCAGTTAAAACCAACAAACGATTTTGAGCCTGATTAAGCTCAAGGGGAGTAACAGAATCTCTTCAATATTAGTTGTTCTGGTAGAGATTTGCCGACAATTATAGAGAAAAAATACACGATCTTAGTCAAAGCATTGAAACTAAAAATGAACATTCTGCTCAGGTTTCTTCATCTATTCCAGGCACGTATTATTTCTCGCTGGTTATTTGATGAGTGGGTCAAAACAATTACAAGCTTTTTATGGCTAGGTAAAAACAACAACGATATATTCGAATCAAAATCAAAAGACAGTTCTCAAAAGAAAAGGGTGACTGGGGTTTCCCTTGAATTAAAAATAACTTCACCCAGAGAATGAAGCTCAGTGGATAAACCTTGAGTGCCAGAGCTCCCTGCACAGACTTTAAGAAAAGAATAAATGTGGACTTTTCAAAACAGTTACTATTCTGGCGTCCCACCAAATTAATTTATTCCTTTTTATCCACATCTGATATAAGGAAACTATCAGCTGCTGGACGTGCTCAATGTGAAAAGAAAACTTAACCCACTTAATTACATCAAATCAAACATTCTGGGATGAATTAGAGTCAGTTTCCCCTCCAAAAGCACAAATAAAAAAAAAAAAAATAGGACTTTTATCTGGATTCCGCCTGGACTTTTTTACTTTATTACATGTCCCTAATACAGATTTTTTGTTAAATTAGCTTCAGCTTTGAAAGAAGAATTGTAAAAACCAACAAAACCCAAAAGTCGTGTCAATCAGACAAAATCTACAGACACAGCTTCACTTCTTTATATATTTAACAAAGGCAATGTAGTTGGACTTTAAAGTCTGATGTTCCTCTTTGCAGAGTTTGTTTCAGTGGCATCAGAGTAAATCAGACACAAAACTCCAGAGTCTGAGCTTCACAAAGAGTCAGACAATAGTTTGTGTCCAAAGGATCAGAAACAGCTTCAGTTTGAGGCTCGTTTTAGTCACACGTTTGAGGAGAAACAGGCCCGAGCGGCGTGTGTTTAAAGAAGGAGTTATTATCACGACCAAGAAATTTAAAAAACAACTAGATTAAATTCTCCAGAATTCGTCGATGTAAACCCTCATTCGTCCAGGTGTGGTCCATCGTAGAAAGGGTTTCAGAGGTTGTCATCCGGACGCTGTTTAAAGATCGAGACGTTTCGACTTTTATCCAAAAGTCACTGTCAAGACAGGTTTCAGTGACTCCTCCCTGGGGGCAGGACTCCCAGTACTTAGAGTAGCATATAAGACCATGTTCCCAGACCAGCTCTCTGATTGACAATGACTTTTGGATAAAAGTCGAAACGTCTCGATCTTTAAACAGCGTCCGGATGACGACCCCTGAAACCCTTTCTACAACTAGATTAAATGTTTTTTTTTTTATTATTAAAGCATAGAAATCCGTGATTATAAAAGAAATGTACATGACGATTGGACAAATGGGACAAAGTCCTGACTGACTTTTGTTTCATTTTTAGACAACGACCTTTCCTTTTATTTACTTTCTGTTTTCTGGTCTTGCTCTGTTTTGGTGTGGGCCTTTTTCAGAAAACCCAGTGGCTAGTTCCTGGCCGTACACATGTGAGCTTCACTTCCTGCTCCGTTCATTCCTTCGGGGGGATAAGCCGAGTCTCGCTAAAATAAATCAATAATCGATGAAAACAAAGCGGAGTCTGAGAAAGAGCAGGATAATCAGTGGCAGTGTTAAGATCTGCACGTACGGTAGAAATACTTCAGCTGTGTTTTATAAAATGTTGTGGTTTTGTCTCTAAGCTAATGCTAAGCTAATTTAGTTTCTCATTATTTTTTTCTTATTTATTCTTTATTTAACCAAGTAAGAAACCATTGAGGTCTTTTTCAAGGGTGACAATGTTATAAAAACACCACGAACTGAACTAACCTTCAACAAAAACACTAGAGATGGCGTTTGTCTACTTTATATTTAAGTTAATTTGTGTTAGCCTTTAGCTTTGAGACAAAAACACTTTCATTCACCTTATTCTGCCCCGCCCACTTTTGCCTCTTTTTGCCAGATATGCACTTTTGTTGTAAACGCACTTCCGTTTGAACTCCGTTAAAGCTAATGATGAACGAGGGAAAAGTCTTGCCGCTAAAATGTTACATAAAGTAGATTGATTTGTGTAAAATGTTTAATGAACACGAGCAACAACAAGTCAACAACGCAACAATTTCCTGGAGCCTGAAAGCGGCTTTTTAGTCCGTGTAGAACTTATTTTCTGTGTAGCTCGTCTGCTCTGTGTAAACTACAACAGAAAAAAGACGGCGGCGCGTACGGCAACTTCAGGAATAAGGTGAATAGACACAGACTTCTCCTGGTGATATATTTACATTGTACGTAAAGGTTTTAACATGTAGCCAGGGATTATCCAGCTGTTTCTTGCTCTTCGTCGTCAGATCTTTAATTAGATTTTTTTTCTTGTAAGACTCGGCTCAGTCCCACAGAGAATGAATGGAGCGAGATTTGACGATTCTTACAGTAACCGGAACTAGCCGGGTGCTAATGTGAAAAGGGTCTATTATTTATGAAAAAAAGAAAAGGGAATTGAAAAAAAAATCTAATAAAATGGAAGGAAAAAGTGAAAACAAAGCATTCTACACAGCAGGAAATCAGCAGTCTTTCAGCTGAATCAAAAGTCAAAAGTCTTCTGAGATCAGAGCCAGAGTGGCGTCTTCTTTGTTGATTTAGAAAAAACGTCCCGGAAAATCCTTCAGTTGGAACCGCTCACTGGTTTTTCCTCCGTGTGCCGCGTCATGTGGCGTTTCAGTCCGGTGAAGAACGCAAACTCTTGCTTACAGATTGAACAGCTGAATGGTTTTTCGCCTGTGTGCGTTCTACTGTGAGTGTTTAGAGTCGAGACGTGGGAAAATGTTTTGTTGCAGGTCGGACAGCTGTACGGTCTCTCTCCTGTGTGCGTCCGTACATGTGAAAGTAGATTAGACTTTGTGAAAAATGTCTTGCTGCAGGTCGGGCAGCTGAATGGTTTTTCACCTGTGTGGATTCTCATGTGGTGTTTCAGTCCCGCAGCTTGGGTAAATTCTTTATTACAGATGGAACAACTGAATGGTTTTTCACCTGTGTGCGTTCTTCTGTGTTTATTTAGATTACCAGATGTAGGAAATGTTTTGTTACAAGTGGGGCAGCTGTATGGTTTTTCCCCGGTGTGCGTCCTTACGTGAACACGCAGATGAGACTTTGTGGTAAATGTTTTGTTACAGGTCGAACAGCTGAATGTTTTTTCCCCCGTGTGCACGACCATATGACATTTCAGCACTGCAGCCTGGGTAAATTCCTTCTTACAAATAGAACAGCTGAATGGTTTTTCACCCGTGTGGAGTCTCATGTGTAGTTTCAGTCCAGTGCTTTGAAGAAAATCTTTCTTACAGATCGAACAGCTGTAGGGTTTTTCCCCTTCGTGTATTCTCATGTGCGCATTTAAATTGCCCTTCCGCGAAAATGTTTTGTTGCAGGTTGGACAGCTGTAAGGCCTCTCTACTGTGTGCCTTCTTATGTGCAAGCGTTGCTCAGACTTTGTGGGGAATTTCTGGTCACAGATTGAGCAACTGTAAGGTCTCTCTCCCGTGTGGATTCTTACATGTACACACAGATTCGTCTTGGTGGAGAATGTTTTGTTACAGGTTGAACAGCGGAATGGTTTTATCCCTGTGTGGTTGCTTAAATGGTGTTGCAGACCTGCGAGATGGCTAAATTCTTTCTTACAGAAGGAGCAGCTGAATGGTTTTTCGCCTGTATGTATTCTTCTGTGAGTATTTAAGTTACCTGTTGTGGAAAATGTTTTGTTACAGATGGAACAGCTGTAAGGCTTCTCTCCCGTGTGCGTTCTTACGTGTACAATTAGTTGAGACTTTGTGGAAAATGTTTTGTTGCAGGTGGTACAGCTGTAGGGTCTCTCTCCTGTGTGAGTTCTGATGTGTCTATATAAACAATTAAATTTCTTTTTACAAACAGGGCACTGGTGTGTCTTCCTTTTCGCTCGTTTGGCTGACTGTGATTTGTGTCCTTTGTTTACAGCGTCACTGGTCTCTGGTGCAGACTTGTGTTCGGGGGACAGGCCTGAGTTCTGTGTAGAGGTGCTTCTGCTTAACGGAGCTTTCCAGTCTTCATCATCGTCAGAGTCAGAGGAGTGGTCCGTGTCTCCTTCAGACTCTGAGTGTAAATGTGGTTCTGCGCTGATGTCCTCTCTCTGCTTTTCCTCTTCTTTGGGCTCAGTTTGTTGAAGCTGTGAGGACTCTTCTGTCTTCACACTCGCAGCACTGGACTCTGGGACAGACCTGAAAGAATAAAACAGTGTAACATTTCTGCCTCAACACGGGGTCAGGATTCATGGATCCCACACATCACCAACTATCAGCATCATAGAACTATAATAAAACCTGGAAGATTAATCCAAAATGGCCGCCCTGTTTATCCCTATGGAGTGAGCTCATTGCCGCATGTCCTCAAAAAAGTTTCTTACTTCCGCATTTACTTCCTGATACGGTGGCGGCCATCTTTGCTTTAGGGCGCCACGTGACGACAATCACCCACTTTATATAAAAACAGCAAATTTCTGTGATTTTAGAAATGGTAGAATAGAACATTTCCTTCTATTTCATTTAAATACCGATAACAATTAAGTACTGTCTGTAATTATAATGTGAAATTTTAGAAAAAGGCTGGTTCCAAGAGGCTGCAGTACCTCGCACGACCACTAATCAATCTGGGACCACAGACAGAGGGGGCGAGACTTATCCAGTTCTTTTAATACATCCATGATCAGCATCCACCACTGCATTCATTGTGGTTGGTGATAGATGTATGTCCTTAATGGCTTTTTTGTTAAGTATGATGTGGATAATTCAAGTCTCAAAGGGCTTTGTGCGCAGCAGCGTTTGGCTACGCTAACTGTTTCTCACAGCTAATGTGTTTTCGTTTGGTATAATCAAGGAGGAGGTGTGTATAAAATTTAAATTGTCTTTGACAAACTTTTCCCCATGACCCCTAACGGGAACAAGCAATGTCAAACTTTTTTTTAAGTCATTTAAAAAATATTTTTTGTGTCGACTCAAATACATTTTTCACCAGCTTTGAATTTTGGGGAAAATTGTCTTTTCCATTTATATTCAGGGGGTCAAATTTGAGGAATGATTTATTTGTATTTTTTAATATTTATTTATTTTATTCAGCTTTTAATACAAATACAACCATTTAATATAGACACATAATTTGATTATGTATCAAATTACACTAAAACAGAAATGAAGAAAGGAGTGGTAAACTGTGTTAGCTTTTCCCTGTTTTAATGTTTTCAAACTCCACACACTAAAAAAAACTTCTTGCTGTTTTTGTCAGGTTGTGCCCCGTCACAATCAAGCGCTCAGTAAAGCTGGATCGCGACAAACTGATTCTTCTTTTTTAATAGAATTTTAAGAGGACGTTAAAGAGTCGTTTTCTAAGACAAGCGCTTGGTTTGCAGGACATGGAGCTCACTAGAGCCCACCTCTTCCACCTCTTGGTTCTGGAAGTAAATTCTCCATTAATTTACCACTTATGGATTACGGAAAAAAAGATTAATATTACAGTTTGGAACCTTGCCCTGGGCTAATCGGCTCTTGTTTAAGTAATGAGCACAAGATCTTTGATTTCATTTAAATCTCTTCCTTCCTCTTCAGTGGTTCAGTCCAAGTGGATGTGTCAGTCCTGGTCCATCTACAGCCTGTCCGTCCGTGGGAGTAGGATCTCTCCTTCATGTGGTTCTCCCCAAGGTTTACACTTTTCCCACAGGATTTGTATAGTTTTTCCTTGAGAGAAGGAGGGTCAAGGACAGGGGGGCGCTCTGGGACATTTATCCATTTGCTAAATTCTCTTGAACATTGTTTATTTAACCTGTGGCCCATCGAGGCAACTGTTGTTGTGATTTTGGGTGCAATAAAAATAAATTGAACTGACACTTGTGTGTTTTTAAAACATTTTGCAGAATTTTAAGCTGTACATGTATTTTTTGGGGATGAAAACAAACAATACTGCGTTAGTTACCACAGAGCTGCTTATCCTCATATGTTCCTTAAACTCTTAATATTTAATTTTTCTATAAGTTTATGGCAAAATCGAATGAGAAATGTATAACCGCGACAAACTTTGAAGTGGGCGTGGCTTATGAGTCCACTGCGTCCAGCTCACATCTGCCTCCACTGGCTCCACTCCAAGCTCTTTTTTTTTGAGTGTGTGTAAAAGGTAAATTAAAACACTTTGATAGCCTATCCTTATCAAATAAAGTATAAAGACATAAACAGCAACAGAAATCCGCAGCTACACACTGTATATTCTTTCCCCAGTGTCATCCTTTTTGATAAATCCGCTCACCCTGAACGAGAGTTAAATGTGTCTAAATGCGTCTTACACTGGCAGCTGTTCTTCCTCCTCTTTGATGCCCTGCTCCTCTTTAATCTGTGAAGTCTCAGGTGTTTCCTCCGTCAGTCCACGGTCCAGACCAGGCCCAGGACTCGTCTGCACAGCCGCCTGCAGCAGCTCGACTCTCGGGCTTTGCTCCGGCTCCAGGAGCTCTCGGTTCTGGTTCTGGTCTTTGGAGCGGCACAGTTCCTCCTCAGACTCCGCCGCATTCAGCCGCTCCTTCATCAAAACTCTCTGCGTCCGCTCTTTAGACATTTTCACAAACCTTTCCAGCTTTAGCTCCGAGCTAACGCTAACCACAAAGAGAGTGAGGGGACTGGATGTCCAAGAGCCACGGCTTCTCTGCGCTGATTGGTTATTTAGACATTTCTCCGTGTTCCTATTGGCTGAATCAGGAGTGGGCGGGACCCGGAAGTTTCGGCTTGTGTTGTAGATGTGATCGGTTTACGAGTTTGTCTCATGGATCTGAAATAATAGCTTTGATTGAGTTTTCTCTTATAAAAAAGGACAATCGGTGCTTATTTATTTAATCTCAAACTGAGGACGGATTATTTTGGTCGATATTTGTGTTTTATAATTTGTTATGAAGATTTCAATTTAATTTGAGTGGAGTTTAAAGTTTGCTTCACTTTGACGTTCACAAACTCTCTGCACTAACTTAAAGATTTTTTTTTTTTCCGTCACAAGGAAACATGGTCAAAGATCATAAACGCAAGAATTTAAAGCAAAAAATACTGTTAATTGTTGGTAATTTTTCTCCAAAAACCTGGAATTAATCAAATGAGCAGCTAATATTCTGGCTATGGTACACTTTATTGTCCTCTGAGGAAATGTGTTCTCTGCATTTGACCCATCCTTCAATGCCGCTGGGTTAATCCTGTCAGAGGAACTCATCTCCAGATCTTGATCATGGCTCGGTTTTACACATTGGTGCATGACTGTCTGGACTGAATGTCGAGTCGATAACACCAGCTGACCACAACAACAAAATAAAGGGGAAAAAAAAGAAAAGAAAACT
Source organism: Rhinogobius similis (assembly GCA_019453435.1). Classification (NCBI taxonomy): domain Eukaryota; kingdom Metazoa; phylum Chordata; class Actinopteri; order Gobiiformes; family Gobiidae; genus Rhinogobius; species Rhinogobius similis. The sequence continues at coordinate 4,505,481 of CM033634.1, read as the reverse complement.
TACTATTATTTTTTTAAATCATCAGTTTTTTTTTTTTATTTCACGTGGGCACTAGATATTGACTGTTTTTTTTCCCCCTAATTCCAGAGAGTTCTCCATCTCATCTCCATTTTAAACATGAACACAGCAGAGACGCTTCAGTCTGCTCTGTTCAGCTGAATGGTTTCTTCTGAGTAGGACTGTAACTGGGCCTGTCACATATCGTTCAATACATGATGGATGGGACAATATATTTTGGGCCTGAATATTCGTGTGCACATTTTCTTTGCCGTAGTGAGAACTCGAACCTCAGAGGGATATTTTGTCAGAGTTTCTACGTTCCAGTGTCAAGTCAAAAACTACGAGCAATACATTACAGTCTGTGGCCTGTGACAACTCAAAAAACAGACAATAAAACCCAAGAAGGTGCACAAATAAACCAAAATATGGATCCAATTAAGTTAATTTATCAACATGGACAGTATTATTACATCTGTAATTCATAAATCAACATCTGAATGTGAATTTCTGGTTTTGTCATTACTAGTTTAAAACAAACTAGTTCTGTTTTTACATTTCAATCCATAATGAAATCAGGTACAACCCCTTTAATATGAACACAAACAAAAATACCAGGGGCATTATTAAATAAAAATGTCAAAATATAAATAAATTATAATCAATAATGCAATTTTTTTGTAAATATTCTCCATCTCTGGAAGTCTTCAGTCACAATATTTGAACTGTTATTCTGTTGATACTGTATTTAAAAATTGCTCAATGGAAATAATTGTATGACAAGTTGACTGAAAATAATCGTGGCCAATTGACGACTAACGTAAACGTGTGCAGACTCGTAGCTTCAGTCGCAAGAGGTGGGTAAATTCTTCATTCAGATGCAACAACGGAATCGTTTCTCTCTGCGTGCGTTCTTATGTGAGCATTTAGAGTGTTCATCTGGGCAAATGTTTTACTACAGGTCGAACAGCTGTAAGGTCTCTCTCCAGTGTGCGTTCTCATATGTTTACGAAGATCAGAATTACTGGAACATGCTTTGTCGCAGGTCGAACAGCTGTAAGGTCTCTCTCCTGTGTGTGTCCTTATGTGTTTACGTAGATCAGAATTATTGGAACACGCTTTGTCACACATTGGACAGCTGTAAGGTCTCTCTCCAGTGTGCGTTCTTAAATGGCGCTTCAGCGCAGAGGGACGGGCAAAAGCTTTTTTACAAGTGGAACAGACAAATGGTTTTTCACCTGTGTGTGTTTTTCTGTGAGCATTTAGATGACTTATCCAAGAAAATGTTTTGTCGCAGGATGGACAGCTGAATGGTTTTTCCCCCGTGTGCCGAATATGGAGCTTCAGTCTTGAGACGCTTGTAAAATCTTTCTTACAAACAGAACAGCTGATTGGTTGTTCGTCTTTATGCGTTTTTCTGTGAGCTTTTAGATGACTCATCCATGAAAATGTTTTGTCGCAGGATGGACAGCTGAATGTTTTCTCCCCTGTGTGCCTCTTCATGTGGAGCTTCAGTCCTAAAGCACTAATAAAATCTTTCTTACAAATGGAACAGTGTAATGTTTTTTCACCTGTATGTGTTTTTCTGTGAGCATTAAACGTATCCTTTCGGGAAAATGTTTTGTTGCAGGTTGGACAGCTGTAGGGGGCGTCTCCCGAGTGAGTTTGAATGTGTCGTTGTAAGTCATTTTTATTCCCTTTACATATCTTTTTACAAACAGGGCACTGGTGCGTCTTCACTTCCGCTGATTTGGCCGTTTCTGATTTGTCTCCATTGTTTACAGGGTCACTGGTCTCTGGTGCAGACTTGTGTTTGGAGGCTGTGCTTTCGCTTAATGGAGCTCTCCAGTCTTCATCATCGTCATCGTCAGAGGAGTGCTCCGTGTCTCCTTCAGACTCGGAGTGTAAATGTGGCTCTGCGCTGTTGTCCTCTCCCTGTGTCTCTTCTTCTTTGGATTTGAGTGAAGACTCTTCTGTTTTTACACACACAGTACTGGACTCGGGGGCCGACCTGAAAAAGATTAAAGGTCCAATATTATGGATTATTTATATTATTGGCCTTTAAACATCTTTACTTTGACATCTAATTTTTTAGAACTAAAAATAAAATATTTTTACAAAGAACATCAGCCTTGGGAGAAGCCAGAGAAACTTAGTTGTGGTACCATCTACTGGCTGCAGAGAGAATTACACTCATGTGTATGTACACTGCGATTTGAAATATTAGCAGAGCTGAGCTGTGACACAGGTTTAACGATCGTGCTTGGACGGCAAAAATGCTCAGAGCGAGTCTGATGATGATTTATGGACTTAAAAACTGAAAAGCCTGTTGGCCACTGTCCAGGGTGTACCACCGCCTGAGGTCCAAAGTCACTGGGATAGGCTCCAGTTGCCTGAGATCCCCAACGGGAGCAGAAGAAAATGCAATGAATGAAATGCAACTCCAGGTATGTTTTTAATGACAGGACAATGTTAGAACAGGGTTAAAAGTTCAAAAATGTAAATTATGAATTCTATTTGTCCTTCAAAACAGAACCATGTAAATAATAAGTTGTTTGGTAATAGACTGAATGTCATTGATGAATGTATATCTGGAACATTACACCTCTGCTGACCTTTGATGACGGACATGTATAGACCGGTCAAAGTCTAAGGACACGCTGATCTGCCAACTTTGACACAAGCTCGTCACCTGTGTCCACCTGCCCTGGTGCTGAGCCGCCTCATGTACAGCTGTGTGTGACTCAGACTCAGTGAACAGTATCATCGCAGCACTGACCGATCCAGCACGGCGTTCAGTGCAACACTTTTCTTGTGTCTGGATTCACTGACGCCTGAATTTTTGTTGTATGTTTGTTTGTTGTCTTTGTAACATTCTATTGAACAATAAAGACTGATGATGATGATGATGATGATGGCATGATTTACACTTGCTTAAAATAGAGCCAGCAATAAAACTGTTTGTCTAATTATATTCTTACCCAATTTCAGCAGCTTGGGTGGTAACGTGTGAATCCCTTAAAAATACGGCTTCTACGATCTATGAAAACACACTGCTCTATTAACCTTTCTCTGGGAAAGATGCGCCTGTGATACAACAGCTGAAGAGTATTGTAAAAGGCAATAACAAATAAAACACCAATATAAAAAAAGGAAAATAATAAGAATATTGAGAAAATAAGAGCAAACAAACAGTTTTGTGAGACTATCAGTTGGAGGCAGTATTTTACAGCTCAGTGTGACACTGTCAAACACGGACCTTGTTATGCAAAAGGACTTTTTTTTTTGGCTATTTGGCAAAAACGTGTTTTTTCTTTTTTTTTACTATGTCTCTTGCCTTGTGATCCACCTGGAGGAGGCAAGGCAAGTTTATTTGTAGAGCACAATTCAATACACAAGGCAATTCAAGGTGCTTTACACAACAGGAAATGCATTAAAAATAGAAAACAGATAAACACATACAAAATTATTATTTTAAAAAATGACAATAAAAGATAAGAATGCGGGAGCTGGAGGGAAGTGTGGGAGTCCCAGCCCTGACTGCTGCCCCTAACACCCGGCCCCAGAGAAGTTATTTTTGACCTGTATGATACTTTTTTATTATGCTATTTAATCAAAAGGTCAGGACTGTTTTGAAATTTGAGCAGAATATGCAAATATCCTTTGGAGTTTACACTTGTTTACGTGAGCAACAGGTGGCAGAGGCCAGGACTGGTCATGGCTCTTTCCCAAAGCCTTGGTGCTTTGCCTTGGGCTGATCTAGTCATGACAGGGCATCCAGGCCATTACTCATTGCCAAGTTGTGTTCTAATGTCCGTGTCCCCCAGAGGCATGTTTGGTTAGCCTGTGGCTCATTTACCAAGAATACACAGGTGTAGCCATCGCTGCCCGGCACTGGTAAGAACAACAGTGCAAGTAATGATGCACCAGGATCATTTTGTAATGTTTATGTTATATTTCGACACACATTATGTAAGTATGTATTGATTGCATAAATTCATGGATAAAGATAAAAAGACAATGTGACTCTGGCTCTGCTGCTCGTTCTGTCTGAAGATTGTTCCAGTAACTCTTTTTGGGTTGAGGCAGAACACTTGGGTTGGATTGGAAGGAAGTGACTTTGGATAAAAAACACTTCAGAGGCGAGGAAATGTACCAAGGCTTTGATAAACAGCCCATGTGTTGGGTATGAATCGGTTGGAAGGTTATACTCCCCCCAAACCCCGTAATTTACACCTTTTATTAAATACAATTTGAATATTAGTCAGTAAACAGCTGCTAAATGTGTTTAAACGATAAAACTTACACTGACAGCTGCTCCTCCTCCTCTTTGACGCTCCTGTTCTCTGGAATGTCATGCTTCAGGTCATGTTTCAAACCGGGCCCAGTATTTAGCCCCGGCTCCAGGAGCTCTGGGTTCTGGTTCTCGTCTTTGGAGCGGCACAGTTCCTCCTCAGACTCCGCCGCATTCAGCCGCTCTTTCATCAAAACTCTCTGCGCTTCGTCTTTAGACATTTGAACAAACCTTTTCAGCTTTAGCTCCGAGCTAACGTCAATCACAACGTGACCGCCCGAAACAGAAGCACACTGCACTGCACAGTTTAAGAGCCACGGCTTCTCTGCTTTCATTGGTTAGCAAGAAACTTCTCCGTGTTCCTATTGGCTGAGACTTGAGTGGGAGGGACAAGTTCCCGGAAGTTTCGACTTGTGTTATGATTGTGTTTATTTTACGAGTTTTTGTCTCAGTTTTCTCCTCTAAAAGCCCAATCGGAGCTTTATGGATTTAATTTCACACCGAGAGACAAGCTGAGGACGTGTGCGGGGTTGTTTCGGAGGTATTTGTGTTTTTTTAGTTTGGTATAATTTGTTTTTTGTCTTTTTTGTAAGTCGAATGGCGTTAGCAGTTAACGTTAGCTAAACTAGATCTTTGTTTTCCCAAAGCCTGGAACAATAAAACGAGAAGAAAATATAAATGTATATATAGTATATGTTTCAAACACTTATTACAATTATACTGTAGTTGTAACGAGGGGCGCCAGCGCGTTTCGGCCTGCGTGGCCTTCTTTAGGACAAAAAGCATGTTTTTTGACCCTTTTAAATTATACTTTTTCACGTATTTGAAGAGCACCGTTATTGTTAATCAAGTAACTATTTCCCCAACTACACAACACGGCTTTGTGCTAACGTTATTTATGAGTTTCAGTTTTATGCAAGGAGGATTTTTCCATATTCAAAAGATAGTAATGTGGTTTTAATTTGGTCATTGCTGTAATTTCATCATTCTGAAACCAATTGGGTATTTCTATTAATAAAGTATCCACTTCAACTATATATGTGCTAAGTTAAGATCTCTATTAATAACCTTAGGGATTATATCATTTTGCATTTCTTTTTCCAATTATTGTGTGATCTCGCAATGACAGCATTTACTTGTGTTATAAATGTTTTGTTCATTTATTTCTGAATCAGTAAAACGTGGTGCTTCTGAAGTGGACAGTTATATTTACACACTTTTATTCCAGCTTTAGTGAGAAATGTATTTTACAACAGTCTTCTTACTTGAGTATTTGTCGCTCATTCCAATATGAGTAACAAATGCTTTATGATATGGCATAGTGCGCTACAAACGACAAGGTGTGAATACCTGCTTTGTTTCTTTCAGTTAAAACTAAAAAATACTGAAGAGAAACCCTACATTTACTTACTTTGTGTGATGATTGTGTTTTTTCAGTCTGCTGGTGTCCATGGCTCCCCCAATGAAGCAAACGCTGCCCAAATGTTTACCTGACAGCTTCATTCTCACCGACACTGAGACGAAGAGCTGGAAGCTGAAAGAGGAGGAAGAACCGCTGCCAGTGTAAGTGAGACTCAACCGTTTAAGCACATCTAACTGCTGTTTACTGTCTGATTTCAACATTAGATTTACATGATTCTGTTCTAATTCTTTTCAGGTCTGTCCCAGAGCCCAGTACTGTATGTGTGAAGACAGAAGAAGAAGAAGAAGAGTCATCACTGCTTCATCAAACTGAGCCCAAAGAAGAGGAAACACAGGGAGAAGACATCAGCGCAGAGACACATTTACACTCAGAGTCTGAAGGAGACACGGACCACTCCTCGGACGACGATGAAGACTGGGGAGCTCCATTAAACGGTTCAGATGATGGAGACGACTACAACCAAGTCCAGATCAGAGCCAGAAGCACCGCAGCACAAAACTCAGCTCCGTCCTCCAAACGAAACAACGAGGACAAGACGGGAACAGCCAAAGGAGCCGAAGTGAAGAAATACCAGTGCCCTGTTTGTAAGAAAATATTAAAGGACAGTTTACAGAGACACATGAGAATTCACACTGGAGAGAGACCTTACAGCTGTTCAATGTGTGACAAAACATTTACCCTGATGGGAAATCTAAATGCTCACAGAAGAACGCACACAGGCGAAAAACCATTCAGCTGTTCTATCTGTAAGAAAGAATTTACTCAACACTTTGGACTGAAACGACATATGAGTGTGCACACGGGGGACACAGTATTTAGCTGTTCCATCTGTGAGAAAGAATTTACCAAAGTGAGAGGACTTAAATGTCATATGCGAGTGCACACCAAGGAAAAATCATACACCTGTCCGACGTGCAATAAGTCATTTTCTTGTAACTCTAATCTGCGTGTACATATAAGAACGCACACAGGAGAGAGACCTTACAGCTGTTCCATCTGTCATAAAACATTTTCACAGCTCGGTTCTTTGAGTGCGCACAAAAGAACCCACACAGGCGAAAGACCATTCAGCTGTTCCATCTGCAACAAGACATTTTCCAAGAAGAGTAACCTAAATAAACATGTAAGAATTCACACAACTCTAATCTCAGAAGACACTTGAACTGAATCAAAGAGAAACTGTGATGTATTTAGAGTGATTAAAGGACAAATATTATGCAGAATTTACTTTATCAAGCTTTTAACCCTATTGTTCTGTCATCAAAAACACACCTGGAGTTACATTCAGCTTCATTCACATTAGTTTGATGATTCCTGGTTAGAAAATCCTCTCCCTCCAACCGTCAAAAACACTCTGTTCCGAAGTCCCTTAATCTGTGATGTTTTTTGATGAGTGACATGGTTTAGAGAATCTTCTTTTTAAGTTTTTAAGTCCATAAGTCATCAGACATTCTTTGAGCATTTCTAAACCTGATCATTACAACCGTGTCACAGCTCAGGACGGCTTGCATTACACAGCATTGTGTAGATATACATTTGTGTAATTGCATCTGCAGCCAGTAGAAGGAGCCACAGCTAAATTAATTTGGTGTCTCCCAAGTCTGTGATAAAGTTATGTTGTATGTTGTAAAAACATTTTCTTTTTAGTTCTAAAACATGAGATGACAAAGTAACCTCAAGATACTCAAGAACAAGTTTAAAGGCCAATAACAATACAAATAATGCATAATATTTTTCATTTTCTTTCACCTCCTCCTCTTCTAACCTTAAAATAAAAATAAAAACATGCCCGACAAATCTGTGCTGCAGAGGAGGGACATTCGGCAAACAGTCAAAACCGGGGACCGCAGGTGATATCAACAACACAAATGCATATATGTAGATCAATATTGTGACTCTAAATGTCTAAAATATAAAATTATAATCCACGGGTGTCGTATATTAAGACTATATAGTAGACAAAAGCACCATATGTCTGCTTGTCACTTTTTCTTGGCTGTGCTTAACAGACTGCGTTGTAATGTGTACTCTAAAACTCTAAACGTAATAAGATATTATACAGAAAATTATATTATGTTACATTATTTTGGTCTATTGTGGAATTACTTCACTGCAAAGAATTAAAACAAACATACTGAATTGTCTGATTCAATGAGAATTTATTCACAGGTGTGCGCAAGTGAAAACAGTCTGTCCCCTTAACAAAGTCATCTTTCCTGCAAGTGAAGTCAAAACAGGAAACAAACGTTCTAATAACAGTAGCAGGAGGTCCCATGTCCACATTAAAGAGTCTGTCTAAACCACTAAATGTGGACAAGGCCTTTGTAGTTTAGCTTCATGACAGATTAGGGGCCGTATTTTGCCCCTAGCGTCAGCGCTATGACCAGGGGGCGGCTCCAGGTCGGGCTTTTGCTATTTTCACGGCGGTAACACTAGCGGGAAGAGGCTGTACGTGTCCACTGGAGGCTGGAGGGGGATGTGTAAGTCCATATATGGTGAACACGTTTGAACCAATGACTGAGAACTGTGGCGTTTAAAAGGCCGTCAGTGCAGGAGATGTTTGCATCCATGGCACATCCAGGCAAGGAAAGAAGCCATCACTTCAGAGACACGTGTTCTCCATCAACAAGTCAAAGAACGAGAGCGACTCATATACGGGACAATAAAACAGCTCCGAAGACCCACGATGTAAACATAAGCTGTTCTGCAGTGCTTGTGCTCAAAACAGTGGTGTGTCCTGAAGCCAGAGAGACCACTGCAGTGACCACCGCTCTGAAGCTTCTCCGGTCCTGAGTGCCACTCTGTCCTCCCCAGAAATCCCCATGAGTGAGTCTCAAAACAGGAGTGTGGCAAAAATGAATCTGTATCTGACCCAAACGGCCCTTAAAAGACCACAACTGCACAATAGTTCATGCAAAAACAACAATTTATACAGAAAAGTACTAGTACACAATGTATTTAGGTTAGATGTATACAAGTTAAATTAATAATAAATATTAGGTTTATTGATAATTGTGATTATCCAGGTCCCAACATAATCGTATGAACTAAAAAATAATAATCGGGACAAGGGCTGCAACAAGTTAATCGATTAATCACAACTAATTGATTATAGAAATAACTGTCAACTAATTAAGTAACCAAACCGCTATCTGGTTCATACACAGACTTCAAAACATGAGCGAAGGAGTTTTATGACTCAGACAGAGCTGGAATCACAAAAATGACGCAGGAAAAGTGTAAATTTTGTGTTTTTTAATCAAACTCTCTTCCATCTGTAAATATTCTCCACCAGGACCTCGTCAAACGGCTTCAGTTCATTTTTAACGTGATGAAATTGAGTAAAAATCTCAATCTAATCGATCATAAATTGCAGCTCTAATCTCGACCATTTTAGAAGCAAGATTAAGTATTTTTTATTTAGTGTATAGTCCAAAAATAAATCTAAATGTAAAGAACTTTTTTGTCTGGTTGTTTTTGTCACATACTTTATTAGTCATTCCTTCTTCTATTTCATAAAACTTATCACAAACTTAAGGAATATACAACATCACAGCATAATGATCTGCTGATAAACTCGATAATTTAATTTTGCATATTATCTAATCAAAAGTTGTGATAGAATACGTTTTTCTATCTTTAACTCTAAGACAGACTTTTAATAATTGACATTTTAAAAAAAGAGATGTGCAGTTTTGTCCTCTAAAGCCTGAAACGTTGCTGGTTATTGGATGATTCACTTTTTCTAATCAGTTTTTGTCCTTGTAGTTGGGAAAGTTAGCTGAGGATTAGTGAGTTTACATGCAGTATGGGGAGATATAGTCTAATTACACCGCTTTACTTTACTTCATTCGATTATTCCATGACTTTAGAAAAAAATGTATTTAAGTGCCGTAAAATGTGCCGCTCTTCTCTTTAAACTGTTTACATTTACAATCTTTGGCCACTTCGCTCTGAATCACAACACTTCCGGGAGCTTGTCCCTCCCACTCAAATCTCAGCCAATACGAACGCGGAGAAGTTTCTGAGTAACCAATCAGAGCAGAGCAGCCGTGGCTCCTGGTCCGTGCCGTGTGCGCTCATGTTTCAGGACGCGCTTTGTGCTTAGCTCGAAGCTAAAGCTAAAAACATTTGTGAAAATGTCTAAAGAGCGGACGCAGAGAGTTTTGACGAAGGAGCGGCTGAATGCGGCGGAGTCTGAGGAGGAACTGTGCCGCTCAGAAGACCAGAACCAGAACCAAGAGCTCCTGGAGCCGGGGCTAAATCCTGGGCCCGGTCTGAACCTCGGACTGAAGCAAGAAATCCTAGAAATTGTACAGATTAAAGAAGAGCCAGAGGAACAGAGCATCAAAGAGGAGGAAGAGCAGCGGCCAGTGTAAGACTCCGTCATTTAAACCAGGGGTGTCCAAACTGTGGTCCGAGGTCAGGCCTCCTGCTGGATTGGCCCAAATGATCTGCAGGGCTTTTGCTGCAATTCATTCGGTCACTGTAACATCAATAACATCACGTTGTGTTGTGATACAGACCTAAAAGTTATGTTCTAAACCTTATTACAGCTGCACTGGTGCTGTCCAAGCAGCTGTTACAGGCATCTGTCAGGGGTGGAAAGTAACTAATTACTGTAATTGGGTAGATTTTTTGAAAGAGTGAACAAAATATAAAAACTAGGTCTAGCATCGACGACAAAATGATCCCACAAAGAGGAGGCCAATCTTTGTTTTCTTTGTGGTCCATTGGTGACAAACGGAGACAGACTTGGCCTTCAGCTTCTGACGAGCGACACTCAATGAGACATGTGCATGTGTCGGTCACATAACTTAAAGTGACACAGTCAGTGACGCAGCCCCGACACTCTGAGCACGACGCGACGTTCGGCCCATCACTGGTGTTTACAGACACAGCAGCTCTAAGTGCATGTAAACCGAGGCACGTCGGTTGAGGTCGGTTAAGGTCGGTTAAGGTGCTGTAGATCGATTCTCTCAAAGCCACGAGGCGCAAATAATCATGATCGCTTATTGCTTCTTGTCTGTAAATGATCAATTGGACTGTAGCTGGACAAACTGCTCATGTGACCTTAATCAGCTCGTGTATTAGGGCTGTAGTCGACTAAAGAAGTTCCTTGTCGCCCAAAGGCTTGCCCCATCGATCGATTAATCGACTAAAAAGAGGGTGTATGTAAAACTATAAAGTATCTGACCCAAACAGAAAAGTACTAGGAGACAGTGTATTTATATGTTCTCCAAAATCTTCAGCAAACTCACACCATATCATCTCGTTTTTACCACATAAATAATTTGAATCTTAACAAAATTATTCATCGACTAATAAAATTCCAGCTAATCGGCTAAACGACTACAGCCCTGTCATGTATTATAGAGGATAACATGCCACTGCGGAAAAACATGTGAACTTTAGAACAGTCGACGTGTGAACCCTAAACTGGTGACAACAACTGTATCCTGCGCGGCTGGTGAGTTTGTACAGGACGAGGGAGACCTGTGTGTTTAGTGGGATTGGAGCACGCAGTGACAAATGACCCACGTGTCATACAGAAGCTTATCAGCCATAGTTTTTTCAGATTTATTGATTATTATTGATTATTATTATTGATGATTATTATTAAGAACTATTGCATCGGGCAAGAAAAACTCATTGTTGCTGTTTAATAAATGGTATTGATATCTAGTCTGTGGCCCTTTGCTTCAAATATGTTTCAAAACGTGTCCCTCAATGAAAATGTTTTCGATACTCCTCGATTATGTCTGTTTGGCTGTACTTTTTCATAGCATTATTAATGGATTTTTTTGTCAATTTTATGTGCTACGATAAGATCTGGGCTGTAAACAGTTGAATGAATAACTTGTTTGACTCGCTATAGCTTCAAACAAAGTGTTTAATTCTGCTGTTTACTTACTGATGCTCATGTTTTTTAACAATATTGTGTGTGCAGAATAGTTTTTTTGTGTTAACTCGTTTGTGTCTGTTGTGTAAAGTAGTTTCTATATTATAGTTTATCGTCACTATTTTCTTCAGCAATATATCGCACTTTTAAGTGTGTTATCGTGACAGGACTATCCTCGATTTAAACACTGTTGTTTAACTCCATTTCAGGTCTGTCCCAGAGATCATCACTGTGTGTGTGAAGACAGAAGAGTCCTCATTGCTTCAACAAACCGAGCCCAAAGAAGAGGAAACACAGGGAGAGGACATCAGCGCAGAGCCACATTTACACTCAGAGTCTGAAGGAGACACGGACCACTCCTCTGACGGTGATGAGGACTGGGGAGCTCCTTTAAACGGCTCAGACGATGGAGACGACTCTGCACCGGAGACCAGCGACACGGCAAACGATGAAGACAAGTCGGGAACCGTCGAAGGAGCTGAAGGGAAGACTCACCCGTGCCTAAACGCTCACAGACTATCACACACAGGCGAAAAAATCTTCAGCTGTTCCTTCTGTAATAAAGAATTTACAAAGGTCACCGGACTAAAGCGCCACATAAGAGTGCACACGGGGGAAAGACCATTCAGCTGTTCAACCTGCAATAAGACATTTTCCACTAAAACTCACCTGCGTGTACATATAAGAACACACACAGGAGAGAGGCCTTACAGCTGTTCCACCTGTAACAAAACGTTTTCCCAGGTTAGTGCTCTAAACGCTCACAGAAGAACACACACAGGCGAAAAACCCTTCAGCTGTTCCATCTGTAATAAGGAATTTACAGAAGTCACCGGACTGAAACGTCATATGAGTCAACACACGGGAGAAAAACCGTTCAGCTGTTCAACGTGTGATAAAACCTTTTCTACAAAGTTCAACCTACATGTGCATATGAGAACGCACACAGGAGAGAGACCTTACAGCTGTTCAACCTGCGACAAGACGTTTTCCACCAATTCTGACCTACGTTCCCATGTGAGATCACACACAGGCGAGAGACCTTACAGCTGTCCCACTTGTGACAAAACATTTTCATACATTGGTACTCTAAATGCTCACAAAAAAACGCACACAGGTGAAAAACTGTTCAGCTGTTCAACCTGCAATAAGTCGTTTTCTTGTAAGTCTAATCTAAGTTCACACATAAGGACACACACAGGGGAGAGACCTTACAGCTGCTCAACCTGTGACAAAACCTTTTCCTTCCTGGGCGCTCTGAATGCGCACAAAAGAACGCACACAGGTGAAAAACCATTCAGCTGTTCCATCTGTAAGAAGGAGTTCTCTCAACCTTTTGGACTGAAACGCCACATGACGCTGCACACGGGCGAAAAAACATTCAGCTGTTCATTCTGCAATAAAACTTTTTCTCGAAAGAGTAATCTAAACCGCCATGAAAGAATCCACACGAGTCTAGTCCCAGAAGACACGTGATGAAACATTTCCAAACTTTCACAAATGTATGAAGCATTTTAACAGCGTAACATCAAGGGTTATTTTTTAGGAGGAGCTGACATAGATTTATTCAGTTGATATTTAGATTTAAAAATTCATACCAAGGCTCACAAATCTATTACAACATATAATAAAGTTCACAAATAACGTTTCACTTATAAATAAATAATAACAAATGATAATAATGTATTCATGGAGAATATTTAAAAAATATATATTATTGTGTAAACATTTGGCCATATTTTAAAACTAATTTATCTACATTTTTACTCATTAGTTTGTCCCCCTCAAAATATGGCATTTTTTGTTTTGTTTTGTGTTTTTGATATCTTGATATTTTACATTATGGTTTATGCTATAACGTAATTTAAAACAAAGGCTTGTATGATTGTTTTGTTTTAATGCTTCTTTTATTATCTTTTATCGTATTGGTTTATAATCTAATATAAGAAAACTCAATGTATAAAGGCAAGAGAGTAATTAATGTTCAATTTATTCTCTACAAATGTCATACTACAAGTAAAGTACTCTTCTATCTATTTCTAATTTTTTGTCTGTTTGGTCATAGTGCAAACAATTAAGCGATTCACCTTTATTTCTGCTGATAGAGAAGAAGCTAGACTTCAAGCCTTTTTTTTCCATGTGGATAGGCCCAACACTGAAAAAAAAAAAGAAAAAAAGACTTTCTAGATGAATCCAGATAAAAATAAAAGAATTCAAGTAGTTTTTAAACTAGGTTGGATGTACATTTTTTTGCGAAGAATAATTCCACCATAAAACTCTCCCCTTGACCAGTGACCACCAGCTCCATTTTGAACTTTATGCTTTACTTTATGCTTAACTTAATAATAACTTTATTATTCTAAAATGTTGTGATGTCTCGTGAACCCAACGTATCAAAACTGAAATGAGAAGAAAAGGATTAGAGCAATGGAATTTGGAAAGTCACTGGTGTAGATGGCTTTCCAGACGAATTCTATAAGAAATTTCAACACACTTGCTTCATTTTTAGCTGAAGTTTTCCAGGAAGTTCTTGATGGGACACTCTGTAAAGTTTCAGTCAAGCTAGAATTTTATCCATTCCAATAAGTTACAAAAGCTTAACCAATTCAGCCAATATAAACCTGTTTTTTTTGTTCATGTGAATTGAATACAATGATCAAAATGACTGGCATTAAGTTTAGAGACTCTGTGGCCACAAATTATTCATAAAGATCAAGATATTCGGCGGATAACACAACACAACGATTGCTTCTTCAAGCCTCCGATGTCCAGAAAGCGTTTGATTGGATTGAATAAGAATTTGGTGGGTTATTGTTTTTCAGGACCCAAAAAATGCCACAGAAAATAAAGGTCACACACTTGAGCTTCGATCACAGCACACATTCGCTGTGCCATTGTTTCAACAAGTTTCTACAACATCAAAAGAAACATTTTTCACCGAGATCTTGCCTCCAGCACGTCCCAAAGACTCTCAGTGGGTTCTGATCTGGAGCAGATTAGTTTGTGTTTCTCCTCAGATGTTTCTTCTTCTTGACGTTAATTTGACTTTTCTCAAATTCACTGACATCTAATCCACGACCTAGAGATTTGTCTTTCCGCGGGGGACATTTGCCCTTTATGAACTATTTTTTGTTTAAATGGAAGTAACAAAATTCTCTGGTAAATGTGGAAGGAGAGAATGATGGACAGTTTTGTTTAATTTTTCACAGTTTAAGACGAAATGTGTAAGTGTTTCCATTTCAATTTTGTTACTGTACAAAACTTTACAAGCATTGTTAGTGTTTATTTATTAAAAAATTAACTATTTCTATCAAAACAGCTCACATTAGTGCTATCCTCCCCTTAAATACACTAATAATATTCTTCATTCTACTTGTACAAGAATTTTGCTCTCCTTTCCTTCTGTGCAGCGAATTTTTCAATGACCCTATGATTAAAGTCCCACATTCCGGTGATCAGTTTCTTCTCCATGGACAGCATGGCCAGTGCGTTCAGTATGTCCTGGTTCATGGTGTTTCTGAGAAAGGTTTTGATCCTTTTTAAGGTGGGGAAGCATCTCTCTGCTTCCACGGTGGCCATGGGTGTGGTGATGAGGATTTTTAACAGTTTTACAGTTTCCTGAAAGACCTCCACCAGGTTATTCTCAGCAAAGACAAGCAGCAGGTCTATGGCTCCGCGGCAGGATCTCAAATCCTCCTTGCTGTAGATGACTCCCAGCTCAGTCTTCAGCCGGCTTCCACTGAGGGCAGGGTAGGCCTTTAAGGCGGTGTTCAAAGCCAGCTCAGGGAACGTCTTGTTGTATTCTTCAAACATGTTCGACTGAAGCAGAGAAGCACTGATCAGATGCTCCGTGAAGGAGAATCTCTCTCTCATGTGCCTCAAAATGGTGTCACAAATCTTTAAAAATAGAAAATACTTATTAAAACACATATACACACACTAACACAAACATTAGCATGCTAACCTTCTTTGTGGAGAATAAAATGCTCTATAATTAGATTCATTTTTACCCGAATAGCTACTTTACAATAAATCTGTACAGGGCAAAGCAGATTCTATTTTATTACATGAAACTAATTGGGTACAGTTCCTTCTATAAATATAAAGATATTGTTTTATTATTGTATGATTTTCTTATTATTGTATAATGCGCAGGTAGCTAGGTAATGCGTAATTTCTAATGATTAAAAAAAAAAAAACGCAATTAAAGGGCCTGTTCCTGATTCTTACTATTGTGAAACGCCAACATGTAGTCCATGTTCTCGATTTTTTTTTTTTTTTTTTTACATGTAATACAGTAAAATCTGTGTCGCTCCAACACAGATATATTGTAAAAGCAGCAAGTCAGGTGAAAATAAGACCACAGCACTTGCATCTGTTTATACAGCGTTTTATTTTGCGAGAAGCAGGAAGTGCGCTATTAGCATGCTAATGTTTATTAGCTTTACCCGTGATGGTACATGATGCTCTGGGCTCAGAGACTCGTTAAAAGTGCTTATAATAAGTCTTAAAAATAAGTCTATACTTTTTACCCACTATTATTACTTGCACTTTACCACCAAAGCAAGGTCACAGTCTGTGAATTTTGCTCACCGACATTGGCAATAAAAAAACTTTGTGATTGTGATAAACTCATGGAGGTGAATAATTATGATGCTGGGACTGGGTTTAGGAAAGTGAGTGATACATGTGACTGACTTTAACAACAACTAGTTCTGTTTGTCTCGTTTCACAACAGTAAAAGTCAGGCACAGGGCCTTTAAAAGGACATTTAAAATACACAATACATTGTTGTTCTCAGCATATCCACACCTCTTCACCAATTCTGCCACGTTCCTCTGGCTTGAGCATCCGACGCCTCTTCTCCTGTCGGGACCCGCCGCTCTGCTCCTCAGCAATCGAATGGACAGAGTCTCTGAGAAGGTCAAAGACAGGTGTGTAAATAATTCACTTGTGACAATAGAAATATCAGCATTAAAAATAACAAGACAGAGAAACATAACTACCTGATTTTTTGTATGTCCGCTTCGAACTGCTGGATGCTCTCTTTGATGTGAACAGAGTCGATGTCCTTCTTCTGGAGTTTATCGCACAGGACATCCACGTGAGGCCGGATTTGATGAAACAGTCGCAGGAAAAAGGAAAAGTCCGGGCTCTCCAGCAGCATCGCCAGAGCTCCCGCCTCCTGTTCCGTGTTTGCATCAAAGTCGCCGGAGTCTCTGATCCTCTCGAAACACTGAACGAGCTCCTCCTTGTTCTCGAAGACGGTGTCCACGGCCCGACTGTGAAAATCCCACTGGGTGCTGCTGGAAGCGGGCCGCCCCCGGGCCACTACTTCATCGAGGACGCGGGTGCACTTTGGCGACTTGGAGAAAAAACTATCAAACCCACAAAGGTCCGAAAAGAATGCGCAAACTTTTGGAATGTGCAAAGTGACCCGTCGGATTAAACCGTGCTGGTGAGCGTAACAGTGGACGAAGTGCGCGCTCGGGTACTTCTTCTGAATCCTCCTCAGGACTCCGCTCATCACACTCGCTCCGTCGTAGGCCTGGCAGACGAGTTTGTCCTTTTCGTTCGGGAGGACGGTTGCCAGCTGTTCCTCCAGCGCCGCCGCGATGGACTCGGTGGAGGCCGACCGCAGCTGGATGAACGTAAAGAAGCGCTCATGGACCTGCTGCGCGCTGTCCAGGTAGCGCAGCACGAGGACGAGTTGGGACCGGGCGGACAGGTCTGCGGTCTCGTCCACCTGGATGGAGAGGAAGTCGCTGTCACCGATTTGTCTCACGATCTCGTCCCTCGTCACGGACAGCATGCAGTCGAGCAGTTCGTTTTGAATGGTTTTAGACATGCCCTCGAGGTGCTCCTTCATGTAGCATATGTGTTGAAATGCCAGAAAAAATTGTTCTCTTTAGTTGTAGTTTAAATAGGCCAGATCAGAAGGGTAGGGTCGACTCGGAGGTGCGTGGCAGAAATAATACAGACACAGATAATTATGTTTTTGTGGCTGGTGCCTTATATTAACAGTGCTTGTGAAAATAGACATACAAACATGAACCCAATATTTACAAAATCTGCAGATTCCAAGTTAAACAAAAATGTTTTTTCCATCCATGAATATTTCTTTTCAACCAACAAGATGTTACACAAATAATGCAATTAATAGTCCAAAGAAAAGGTCCCACAAGAACTGTGGCTCGTTCAGAATTCTCAGGTTTTGACTTATGTTAGAATGTCCATTTGATTTTACTGAAAGTTCTTGCAATTGTCCATTAGCGCTTTTTATTTCAATTGAAAATTCATGAGCAGGTGATTTTGTGTGTGGGAGGGGACTCGGCTGCATCCAGCCCCTACCAGACCCGCAGGAGACTTTCGTTGATTGATTGTTGACTATTGAGGTTCTGGGTTCCAGGCTGTTTCAGCTCGCCATCAAAGTTTAAACCCAACTGGGTACACCTGGCCTGTGGTTAACAGACAGTGCATAAATAAACCATTCAAATAACCAATAAACTAATAGTCTATTAGCCTAGTAGACTAACTAGTTACATTCATTTAAATCAGTGTATACACAAAGTTTCAATAATAAATACTATTTACAGTGCAAATAAATTCACTTAAATACATTTTGATTAAGTGCAATTGCAATACCACATAAATACTAGTGGTGACAATACAAGGCAGTGTTCATAATTAATCTTTACAATGCAAGTGAATGGGTAAAATGCTAGCGGACCTTTTAAGCTAATGCTAACCGCTGTAGCACACGAAAACAAAACAAACAGACAGACAGACTCACCAACTCCACTGCGAACACGGCGCACACCGGAACCCTGTCTGCGGCGGTCGGTAAGCGGGCTTCTACAACAGTTTAAGGTAATAACGCTTGATTTAGAACGGATTCGGATAACAATGAAAACGAGTAGATTTTACGTTTATGTCTCACCTCGGGCTGTGCGTCCTGTCGCCTTCCTCCCCACGTAATGAGCGGAGGAGAGGCACAGGTGCTTGTATTGGGCGCCCAGAGGAACGCGATTGGCTGACGCCACGCGGTGTGTGCGTAACGCGGCGTGCGTGTGACGTGACGCGTTCAATGACCGGTAGTGTAGGAATTTATTATTTTTGTTGAGTTTGACATTTTATGACCTGGGTTACATCCTCCCCGCCTAAATCCGTGCACGTCCCGTTGCATGTTAAGTAATAGCCGATTTGACAGACAGATGTGTTAGTGGCGACTGACAGCTAATACGTCCGACAGACTATGTAATAAAGTCTGAACTACAGAAATCAACGGATTGCCGCGAGTGGAATATTGGAGTCTGTTAGGTGGTTCTCTTTGGACGGGTTGAACGATCTAACAGTAGCGTCAGGTAAGTCAAAGTCATTGGTGGGTGGCTCAACAGGATTAATGTCGTTTAGAAGAGCTTCGTCGATGGAATTGACTGGAACTTCTTCTGGAGCAGGTAAGTTGGTAGGTTCGAGTAGATCGTTTTCATTCACAGGTTGGTTTTCGATGAGTTCTGGAATTCTTTCTTCCACTTCAGAGTCAGACTGCTCACTGCCGCTAGCTGATGGTTGATCAGGTTGAGTGGGACTTTGCTCAAGTTGATTTTCAATTTGAACTGGTGGATCAGGTGTGAGGGGTCTTTGGTTATCAGTGAGTGGAGCGGATGTATGATGTTGTCTCTCCACTGTGAAATGCATCGTTGGTGGACTGATATTGATGGAAATCAAACTCTCAGTGTCTTCATTCTCAGTAGGAAGTTCTGTGGAAGGATCTTGGATATTTCTTTGCTGTCGGGTTCTAGGTCGTCGGACAGGTGAGTGCTCTGGTGATGGTACATTGTCGCTGTCTGTGAGGAAACTGCATGGAAGGAGAAGGTCTCTGTGTAGGGTCCGCACTGGTCCATCACCCTTTTCAGGCTTGACCTTGTAGACTGGAAGGTCTCCAGCTCGATGGACGACAACATTGATAGACTCCTCTTCTTCCGATTTATCTGAAAGTTTATGCTTTCCACGAAGGCGAACATTTCTCACCAGGACCCTGTCTCCTGGAATCAGTGCAGATGGTATCACACGACGATCAAAGCGTGCTTTGTTTCTGTCGGCAGACTTTTTAGCGTTTTCGGATGCAACTTTGAAACTTTCTTCCAGCCTTGATTTCAGGGATTTAATGTACTGTAGATGGTTCTTGTGTCTTGTCTCTCGCACAGGGAGATTAAATGCCAGGTCCACAGGTAAGCGAGGTGTCCTTCCAAACATGAGTTCGTACGGGGTGAATCCTGTAACCTCGTTCCTTGTGCAGTTATATGCGTGGACCAGTGGTTTCACATGCTCTTTCCATCGTGACTTTTGTTTTGGTTCCAATGTCCCCAGCATTGCAAGTAGTGTTCTGTTGAAACGTTCAACTGGATTTCCTCGTGGATGGTATGGCGTTGTTCGACTTTTGAGGATACCAGCAACTTCGCACATTTCTTTAATTAGCCTTGACTCAAAATCTTGACCTTGATCAGTGTGAATCCGCTCTGGGATGCCATAGAAGATGATGTAATTCTCCCACAGACACTTGGCAACAGTTTTTGCTTTTTGGTTAGGTGTGGGGAAGGCAACGGCGAATTTTGTAAAATGATCGGTCAGGACTAAGATGTCACGGGTGTTGCTGGAGTCAGGCTCGAGGCTCAGGAAGTCCATACACAGGAGTTCAAGAGGACGTGATGTTTTGATGCTGACGAGTGGTGCAGCTCTCTCAGGCAGTGCCTTCCGACGAACACAGCGGCCACAAGTTTTAATCTTCTGCTCTACATCTGCAGCCATTTTCGGCCAATAGAACCTTGTCCGTGCAAGATCGAGGGTCCGCTCGATCCCCATGTGACCCATGTCGTCATGGAGATTCTTCAGGGCCAAAGGACGTAGTTCTTCAGGGAGGACGAGCTGATACGAAAGGTTGTCGTTTTCTCTCCTCCTCCTGTACAACACTCCATCCACTAGCTCCATCTTCGGCCATTCTCTTAGCAGGAGTGGCAGTTCCGGGAGCTCCGCTCTTGCTGTTGGCGGAAGTCTCTCCCCCGTTTCGAGCTGGTGAATTAGTTCTCGGATGCAGGGATTGGCGTGTTGCTTTGCTTTTATGTCTAGAGCAGGAATGACTGGCAGCTGTTGGAGGCCTTCTGAGCTGTAATCGTCAGGAACAGTGTCAGCTGTGATGGAAAGTGACTCAACGAGCGAGATCTTGGTCATGTGTGGATCGCACGAGAGGACTTTGGCAGATGGCATTGACAATGTCTTCTGGAATCGCCTCGGAGTCAGCTGTGTGCTGGGTTATGAATTGATGGATGAGCTCATGGTCTTGCGGAGACTGGTCATTGGAAGTAAGGTGAGGGCGTCTGGAGAGCGCGTCGGCGTCATTGTTTTGTTTTCCAGCCCGATACAGGAGTTTGAATGAGTAAGTGGAGAGAGCAGCCAGCCAGCGATGTCCTGTTGCATCCAGTTTAGCAGTGGTGAGGATGTAGGTAAGCGGGTTGCTGTCTGTAACGACGGTGAAGTCAGACCCATACAGATAATCTTGAAACTTCTCCGTTACACTCCACTTAAGGGCAAGGAATTCAAGTTTGTGGGCTGGGTAACGGCTCTCACTTTGCGACAGTCCACGACTTGCATAGGCTATGACCCGAAGTTTTCCCTCTTGCTCTTGGTACAACGCTGCTCCGAGTCCCGTCACGCTGGCGTCCGTGTGGAGAATATATGGACGTGATGGATCAGCGAACCCGAGCACAGGTGCAGTAGAGAGCTTTTCGATGAGGGTTTCAAAAGCATTCTGGCAGTCAGTAGTCCATCTTTCACCAAATGGGTTTTTCGGATGGTAGAGAGATGGCGGTTGTGATTTTGTGTTCTTTGACTTTCGGGTCGGTGGGTAACCACGAGTCAGATTGTTCAGTGGTTTGGCAATGATGGCGTAATCTTTTATGAATCGACGGTAATATCCCGAAGCCAAGGAATGATCTCAGTTGTTTCAGTGTGGTAGGAGTTGGCCATGTTTTTATGGATTGGATCTTTTCTGGATCGGTTTCGACACCTTTTTCAGAGACTATATGGCCCAAATATCGGACAGATGTCTGGAAGAATCGACATTTATCTGGCGACAGCTTCAGCCCATAGTCTTTCAACCGGTTGAGAACTCTCAGCAGCTCGCTCATGCTCCTCCAGGGTGTCGGAGAAGATGATCAAATCATCCAGAAACACCAGCACTTCTTTCAGGTGGAGATCTCCCATACATCGCTCCATCAAGCGCTGAAATGTGCTGGGTGCGTTCGTGATGCCCTGTGGCATCCGATTAAACTCCCAGAAGCCAAGGGGAGTCACGAACGCTGTCTTCTGCTTGTCCTCTTCGTTCATCTCAATCTGATAATATCCAGACTTTAGATCGAGGACTGAGAACCATCTTGAACCGGTGAGTGCTGAGAAGGACTCTTCCAAGTTGGGCAAGGCATATGCATCTTTTATGGTCTGAAGATTTAATCTACGGTAGTCTATGCACAGCCGGACGTCGCCATTTTTCTTCCTCACAACCACGACAGGAGACGAGAAGGGAGATGTTGATTCTCGTATCACACCGGCCTCTATAAGCTCACGTAGATGGTGTCTGACGGCTTCAATATCCTGTGGATGGATCGGCCGGGCACGTTGCTTCACAGGTGTGGGGTCGTGGAGTGGGATCTGGTGTTTTACTGCAGTTGTACAGCCAAAATCTAGGTCATGTTGGGAGAAAACATCTGAGACAGTGTTCAGTTTCTCAGTGACCCTCTGCTTCCATTCAGATGAAAGTGGTGAATTATCGAAGCAATGATTCAGTTTGGACGATGGTTTCTCTGTGAGATGGTGGGTCACTCGATGTTCGGACAGGATGCACTGATAGGCCTCTAGATCGGCAATGACACTTAACGGTGGTATAAAAGTGTCTTGCTCGGACTGTTGGTGATGACTACGGGACCTTGTATGGAGGTAGAGCTGGGAGTGTAATGAGACAGCTGCTGACACAAAGGCCGCCAGGTAGGGTGGAGGCAGGATGTTGTAAGATGACATTGTCACGGCTTGGACAGTGGAGAGGAACTTTTAGCAGAGCCCTCAATGACGATGGTGCGGCCTGCTGGAACGCACACAGGAGCTTTGCTGTGGAGCCTCACAACACCGATGTGGCCATTGTCTTTTTGTTGATGTGACAGCTGTAGGGTCTTGAGGACAGCTCTGTAACCGTGGGCATTTGGCTGAAATGATGAATGTTCTTGAAGATATTGTTCATATAGTGGCTCGAGAGTGTTCATGCCGATGAGAACTGGTGTTGTATTGAGTGAGTTTGAATCTGGAACTACTAGAGCAAGTGTTGTGATGTCTTGCTCTTCACCAACCAGGTCTTTGGGAAACTTGATGGAGATCTCAACATAGCCAAGATAGGGGACAGCTTGACCCGCAGCACCTTCGACTTGTAACAGATCATGAAGTGGTTGTATTTGTTGTTCATAGAGATGTTCATTATAGAAGGATGCAGGTATGGTGGTCACCTGGGACCCTGTGTCAAGCAGGCACTTGTGGATGTGACCAGCAATACTGACTTCTGCCGTGCAACGTGATCCAACCAACCCTCGAGGCAGCTTTGCGGTTGACCCTGGATTGGATTGCTGTAGATCGCACGATGAACAATTCTCTTCTTTGCGGGACAGTGTGGGTCCTGCACAGCTCCTGTATGTCCCACTACAGGAACTGAAACTAGTTTAAATGTTCATTTGTTGACGAATTTTGTTTCTGCCACTGTTGTTTTCTTTCGTTGAACTGTTTTCGTTTTTTATTGACGAGTGCATCATTTGGGCGGTTCTCACACTGGGGTCGAATATGTCCGACTTCACCGCAACGAAAAACAAAACCAGGTTTTGGACTTGGAGACGATGAAGATGTAAGCTGAGCAGTTCTGGGGTTCTGAGGTGGTTTCCGGGTTCTTGAAGCAATTGAGTAGTGAGGTTGGGTGTTCTGAGAGGCAGTTAAAGCAGCCAGCTGCTGTTGTAATTCGGCCATTTGCTTCGTGAGTGTCGACAGGGCAGCATAAACTCCACTCTCTTCTTCAACTGCTAACTGGGCCTGAGCAGTGACTCGTTGTTTTGATGTTCCCAGATGTTGTTTCATCCGCTGAGTCTTGCTGGCTTCCCGATCCTCCTCTGTTCTTAGCAGCAGCAGTAGTTCTGCGAAGGAAGGTGGGTTAGCTTTACGTTGTTTCAGCTGGAGCTCCGAAATGAGGTTGTTGTCCCAGCATCCCCTGCAGAATTGGCTTAGGAGGTGCCTGTTGACATCATTCAGCTTGACTCCTCCCCGCTTTACAGCCAGACTGAGGGCTACTTGAAGTCGCTGTAAATAGACAGATGGCTTCTCACCCGAATCTTGCAGTGTGTCCATAAACTTCACGTACAGTTCCTCCCCGTCCTGCACAGTTCCATATGCAGAGTCTAGATGTTGGATGTACGTTTCAGCTGGCAGATCCGGACTGAGGTGCTTCACAATGTCGACCGCAGGTGGCAATAGGCTGTCGAGGATCTGACGTGTTCTTTGTAGTTCAGATGTAGCAGGGTCTTTCAGTATGATGTCCACACCTGAGCGCCATGTGTCATAATCCACTTCATGTTGTGGTCGGGGTGTTTTGCCGGAAAACATTCGTAGTCTGTGTGAAGAACGCACATGCATGGTATCATCATTTTTGACAATGTGTTCCACGACGTACCTCTGTATACCAGGTGGATTCAATTCAGCAGCAGACATGTTGATGGAAGCGTGTCTTGTTTCAGAGGATGAGGCAGAGAGTTCAGGAGCAGCGGCCATTTTGTGCTGTGGTTGTGTAGGGGCAGCCATTTTGAGTTCTGGTTGTGTGGGGACAGCCATTTTGTGTTCTGCAGGTTCTGCTGTGGTAGCAGGGCGCAACTCAGCAACTGCTTCATTTATTTGAATCATCAATTCTTGCAGAACTTCAGTAAAGTCTTGGCCAGACAGTTTAGCCACTTGCTTCAAGTCAGACAAGTAAGTCCTGGTTTTAGCGCAACCTACACTAGCCGCATACATTTTAGATAAACTTTGCACACAATATTCATTTTTATCAGGTTTAAACGAATATGGCAAAATAGGACCCAACATCTCAAAAGGTGAACCAGTTTTGAACTCAACAACTAGTTTGTCATGAAATTCACTTTCAGGTGAGTTTATTTTAACTGAACGCTCTATTGCCCCGTATTGTAACAAGAAATCCTGCACTTCCTCCTCTTCACATTTTGGAACACCACTTACTAACACAGCATTGGGTATTTTAATACTAAGGGAGTCGAACACATTCATGATTGGAGCGTTTTGGTGAGTCTGAATGGAAACCAAAAATGTATGTATTATATACTGCACACGACCTCCTGGCTAGCTCGCCACGTTTTTTTCTTTATGTAGCATATGTGTTGAAATGCCAGAAAAAATTGTTCTCTTTAGTTGTAGTTTAAATAGGCCAGATCAGAAGGGTAGGGTCGACTCGGAGGTGCGTGGCAGAAATAATACAGACACAGATAATTATGTTTTTGTGGCTGGTGCCTTATATTAACAGTGCTTGTGAAAATAGACATACAAACATGAACCCAATATTTACAAAATCTGCAGATTCCAAGTTAAACAAAAATGTTTTTTCCATCCATGAATATTTCTTTTCAACCAACAAGATGTTACACAAATAATGCAATTAATAGTCCAAAGAAAAGGTCCCACAAGAACTGTGGCTCGTTCAGAATTCTCAGGTTTTGACTTATGTTAGAATGTCCATTTGATTTTACTGAAAGTTCTTGCAATTGTCCATTAGCGCTTTTTATTTCAATTGAAAATTCATGAGCAGGTGATTTTGTGTGTGGGAGGGGACTCGGCTGCATCCAGCCCCTACCAGACCCGCAGGAGACTTTCGTTGATTGATTGTTGAGTATTGAGGTTCTGGGTTCCAGGCTGTTTCAGCTCGCCATCAAAGTTTAAACCCAACTGGGTACACCTGGCCTGTGGTTAACAGACAGTGCATAAATAAACCATTCAAATAACCAATAAACTAATAGTCTATTAGCCTAGTAGACTAACTAGTTACATTCATTTAAATCAGTGTATACACAAAGTTTCAATAATAAATACTATTTACAGTGCAAATAAATTCACTTAAATACATTTTGATTAAGTGCAATTGCAATACCACATAAATACTAGTGGTGACAATACAAGGCAGTGTTCATAATTAATCTTTACAATGCAAGTGAATGGGTAAAATGCTAGCGGACCTTTTAAGCTAATGCTAACCGCTGTAGCACACGAAAAACAAAACAAACAGACAGACAGACTCACCAACTCCACTGCGAACACGGCGCACACCAGAACCCTGTCTGCGGCGGTCGGTAAGCGGGCTTCTACAACAGTTTAAGGTAATAACGCTTGATTTAGAACGGATTCGGATAACAATGAAAACGAGTAGATTTTACGTTTATGTCTCACCTCGGGCTGTGCGTCCTGTCGCCTTCCTCCCCACGTAATGAGCGGAGGAGAGGCACAGGTGCTTGTATTGGGCGCCCAGAGGAACGCGATTGGCTGACGCCACGCGGTGTGTGCGTAACGCGGCGTGCGTGTGACGTGGACGCTGCTCAATGACCGGTAGTGTCGGAATTTATTATTTTTGTTGAGTTTGACATTTTATGACCTGGGTTACATCCTCCCCGCCTAAATCCGTGCACGTCCCGTTGCATGTTAAGTAATAGCCGATTTGACAGACAGATGTGTTAGTGGCGACTGACAGCTAATACGTCCGACAGACTATGTAATAAAGTCTGAACTACAGAAATCAACGGATTGCCGCGAGTGGAATATTGGAGTCTGTTAGGTGGTTCTCTTTGACGGGTTGAACGTCTAACAGTAGCGTCAGGTAAGTCAAAGTCATTGGTGGGTGGCTCAACAGGATTAATGTCGTTTAGAAGAGCTTCGTCGATGGAATTGACTGGAACTTCTTCTGGAGCAGGTAAGTTGGTAGGTTCGAGTAGATCGTTTTCATTCACAGGTTGGTTTTCGATGAGTTCTGGAATTCTTTCTTCCACTTCAGAGTCAGACTGCTCACTGCCGCTAGCTGATGGTTGATCAGGTTGAGTGGGACTTTGCTCAAGTTGATTTTCAATTTGAACTGGTGGATCAGGTGTGAGGGGTCTTTGGTTATCAGTGAGTGGAGCGGATGTATGATGTTGTCTCTCCACTGTGAAATGCATCGTTGGTGGACTGATATTGATGGAAATCAAACTCTCAGTGTCTTCATTCTCAGTAGGAAGTTCTGTGGAAGGATCTTGGATATTTCTTTGCTGTCGGGTTCTAGGTCGTCGGACAGGTGAGTGCTCTGGTGATGGTACATTGTCGCTGTCTGTGAGGAAACTGCATGGAAGGAGAAGGTCTCTGTGTAGGGTCCGCACTGGTCCATCACCCTTTTCAGGCTTGACCTTGTAGACTGGAAGGTCTCCAGCTCGATGGACGACAACATAGACTCCTTCTTCCCATTTATCTGAAAGTTTATGCTTTCCACGAAGGCGAACATTTCTCACCAGGACCCTGTCTCCTGGAATCAGTGCAGATGGTATCACACGACGATCAAAGCGTGCTTTGTTTCTGTCGGCAGACTTTTTAGCGTTTTCAGATGCAACTTTAAAACTTTCTTCCAGTCTTTATTTCAGAGATTTAATGTACTGCAGATGGTTCTTGTGTCTTGTCTCTCGCACAGGGAGATTAAATGCCAGGTCCACAGGTAAGCGAGGTGTCCTTCCAAACATGAGTTCGTACGGGGTGAATCCTGTAACCTCGTTCCTTGTGCAGTTATATGCGTGGACCAGTGGTTTCACATGCTCTTTCCATCGTGACTTTTGTTTTGGTTCCAATGTCCCCAGCATTGCAAGTAGTGTTCTGTTGAAACGTTCAACTGGATTTCCTCGTGGATGGTATGGCGTTGTTCGACTTTTGAGGATACCAGCAACTTCGCACATTTCTTTAATTAGCCTTGACTCAAAATCTTGACCTTGATCAGTGTGAATCCGCTCTGGGATGCCATAGAAGATGATGTAATTCTCCCACAGACACTTGGCAACAGTTTTTGCTTTTTGGTTAGGTGTGGGGAAGGCAACGGCGAATTTTGTAAAATGATCGGTCAGGACTAAGATGTCACGGGTGTTGCTGGAGTCAGGCTCGAGGCTCAGGAAGTCCATACACAGGAGTTCAAGAGGACGTGATGTTTTGATGCTGACGAGTGGTGCAGCTCTCTCAGGCAGTGCCTTCCGACGAACACAGCGGCCACAAGTTTTAATCTTCTGCTCTACATCTGCAGCCATTTTCGGCCAATAGAACCTTGTCCGTGCAAGATCGAGGGTCCGCTCGATCCCCATGTGACCCATGTCGTCATGGAGATTCTTCAGGGCCAAAGGACGTAGTTCTTCAGGGAGGACGAGCTGATACGAAAGGTTGTCGTTTTCTCTCCTCCTCCTGTACAACACTCCATCCACTAGCTCCATCTTCGGCCATTCTCTTAGCAGGAGTGGCAGTTCCGGGAGCTCCGCTCTTGCTGTTGGCGGAAGTCTCTCCCCCGTTTCGAGCTGGTGAATTAGTTCTCGGATGCAGGGATTGGCGTGTTGCTTTGCTTTTATGTCTAGAGCAGGAATGACTGGCAGCTGTTGGAGGCCTTCTGAGCTGTAATCGTCAGGAACAGTGTCAGCTGTGATGGAAAGTGACTCAACGAGAGCGAGATCTTGGTCATGTGTGGATCGCACGAGATGACTTTGGCAGATGGCATTGACAATGTCTTCTGGAATCGCCTCGGAGTCAGCTGTGTGCTGGGTTATGAATTGATGGATGAGCTCATGGTCTTGCGGAGACTGGTCATTGGAAGTAAGGTGAGGGCGTCTGGAGAGCGCGTCGGCGTCATTGTTTTGTTTTCCAGCCCGATACAGGAGTTTGAATGAGTAAGTGGAGAGAGCAGCCAGCCAGCGATGTCCTGTTGCATCCAGTTTAGCAGTGGTGAGGATGTAGGTAAGCGGGTTGCTGTCTGTAACGACGGTGAAGTCAGACCCATACAGATAATCTTGAAACTTCTCCGTTACACTCCACTTAAGGGCAAGGAATTCAAGTTTGTGGGCTGGGTAACGGCTCTCACTTTGCGACAGTCCACGACTTGCATAGGCTATGACCCGAAGTTTTCCCTCTTGCTCTTGGTACAACGCTGCTCCGAGTCCCGTCACGCTGGCGTCCGTGTGGAGAATATATGGACGTGATGGATCAGCGAACCCGAGCACAGGTGCAGTAGAGAGCTTTTCGATGAGGGTTTCAAAAGCATTCTGGCAGTCAGTAGTCCATCTTTCACCAAATGGGTTTTTCGGATGGTAGAGAGATGGCGGTTGTGATTTTGTGTTCTTTGACTTTCGGGTCGGTGGGTAACCACGAGTCAGATTGTTCAGTGGTTTGGCAATGATGGCGTAATCTTTTATGAATCGACGGTAATATCCCGCGAAGCCAAGGAATGATCTCAGTTGTTTCAGTGTGGTAGGAGTTGGCCATGTTTTTATGGATTGGATCTTTTCTGGATCGGTTTCGACACCTTTTTCAGAGACTATATGGCCCAAATATCGGACAGATGTCTGGAAGAATCGACATTTATCTGGCGACAGCTTCAGCCCATAGTCTTTCAACCGGTTGAGAACTCTCAGCAGCCTTCGTTCATGCTCCTCCAGGGTGTCGGAGAAGATGATCAAATCATCCAGAAACACCAGCACTTCTTTCAGGTGGAGATCTCCCATACATCGCTCCATCAAGCGCTGAAATGTGCTGGGTGCGTGCGTGATGCCCGGTGGCTTCCGATTAAACTCCCAGAAGCCAAGGAGTCACGAACGCTGTCTTCTGCTTGTCCTCTTCGTTCATCTCAATCTGATAATATCCAGACTTTAGATCGAGGACTGAGAACCATCTTGAACCGGTGAGTGCTGAGAAGGACTCTTCCAAGTTGGGCAAGGCATATGCATCTTTTATGGTCTGAAGATTTAATCTACACGGTAGTCTATGCACAGCGGACGTCGCCATTTTCTTCCTCACAACCACGACAGGAGACGAGAAGGGAGATGTTGATTCTCGTATCACACCGGCCTCTATAAGCTCACGTAGATGGTGTCTGACGGCTTCAATATCCTGTGGATGGATCGGCCGGGCACGTTGCTTCACAGGTGTGGGGTCGTGGAGTGGGATCTGGTGTTTTACTGCAGTTGTACAGCCAAAATCTAGGTCATGTTGGGAGAAAACATCTGAGACAGTGTTCAGTTTCTCAGTGACCCTCTGCTTCCATTCAGATGAAAGTGGTGAATTATCGAAGCAATGATTCAGTTTGGACGATGGTTTCTCTGTGAGATGGTGGGTCACTTTCGATGTTCGGACAGGATGCACTGATAGGCCTCTAGATCGGCAATGACACTTAACGGTGGTATAAAAGTGTCTTGCTCGGACTCGTTGGTGATGACTACGGGGACCTTGTATGGAGGTAGAGCTGGGAGTGTAATGAGACAGCTGCTGACACAAAGGCCGCCAGGTAGGGTGGAGGCAGGATGTTGTAAGATGACATTACGGCTGGACAGTGGAGAGGAACTTTTAGCAGAGCCCTCAATGACGATGGTGCGGCCTGCTGGAACGCACACAGGAGCTTTGCTGTGGAGCCTCACAACACCGATGTGGCCATTGTCTTTTTGTTGATGTGACAGCTGTAGGGTCTTGAGGACAGCTCTGTAACCGTGGGCATTTGGCTGAAATGATGAATGTTCTTGAAGATATTGTTCATATAGTGGCTCGAGAGTGTTCATGCCGATGAGAACTGGTGTTGTATTGAGTGAGTTTGAATCTGGAACTACTAGAGCAAGTGTTGTGATGTCTTGCTCTTCACCAACCAGGTCTTTGGGAAACTTGATGGAGATCTCAACATAGCCAAGATAGGGGACAGCTTGACCCGCAGCACCTTCGACTTGTAACAGATCATGAAGTGGTTGTATTTGTTGTTCATAGAGATGTTCATTATAGAAGGATGCAGGTATGGTGGTCACCTGGGACCCTGTGTCAAGCAGGCACTTGTGGATGTGACCAGCAATACTGACTTCTGCCGTGCAACGTGATCCAACCAACCCTCGAGGCAGCTTTGCGGTTGACCCTGGATTGGATTGCTGTAGATCGGCACGATGAACAATTCTCTTCTTTGCGGGACAGTGTGGGTCCTGCACAGCTCCTGTATGTCCCACTACAGGAACTGAAACTAGTTTAAATGTTCATTTGTTGACGAATTTTGTTTCTGCCACTGTTGTTTTCTTTCGTTGAACTGTTTTCGTTTTTTATTGACGAGTGCATCATTTGGGCGGTTCTCACACTGGGGTCGAATATGTCCGTCTTCACCGCAACGAAAACAAAAACCAGGTTTTGGACTTGGAGACGATGAAGATGTAAGCTGAGCAGTTCTGGGGTTCTGAGGTGGTTTCCGGGTTCTTGAAGCAATTGAGTAGTGAGGTTGGGTGTTCTGAGAGGCAGTTAAAGCAGCCAGCTGCTGTTGTAATTCGGCCATTTGCTTCGTGAGTGTCGACAGGGCAGCATAAACTCCACTCTCTTCTTCAACTGCTAAATGGGCCTGAGCAGTGACTCGTTGTTTTGATGTTCCCAGATGTTGTTTCATCCGCTGAGTCTTGCTGGCTTCCCGATCCTCCTCTGTTCTTAGCAGCAGCAGTAGTTCTGCGAAGGAAGGTGGGTTAGCTTTACGTTGTTTCAGCCGGAGCTCGAAATGAGGTTGTTGTCCCAGCATCCCCTGCAGAATTGGCTTAGGAGGTGCCTGTTGACATCATTCAGCTTGACTCCTCCCGCTTTACAGCCAGACTGAGGGCTACTTGAAGTCGCTGTAAATAGACAGATGGCTTCTCACCCGAATCTTGCAGTGTGTCCATAAACTTCACGTACAGTTCCTCCCCGTCCTGCACAGTTCCATATGCAGAGTCTAGATGTTGGATGTAATGCTTCAGCTGGCAGATCCGGACTGAGGTGCTTCACAATGTCGACCGCAGGTGGCAATAGGCTGTCGAGGATCTGACGTGTTCTTTGTAGTTCAGATGTAGCAGGGTCTTTCAGTATGATGTCCACACCTGAGCGCCATGTGTCATAATCCACTTCATGTTGTGGTCGGGTGTTTTGCGGAAAACATTCGTAGTCTGTGTGAAGAACGCACATGCATGGTATCATCATTTTTGACAATGTGTTCCACGACGCACCTTCTGTATACCAGGTGGATTCAATTCAGCAGCAGACATGTTGATGGAAGCGTGTCTTGTTTCAGAGGATGAGGCAGAGAGTTCAGGAGCAGCGGCCATTTTGTGCTGTGGTTGTGTAGGGGCAGCCATTTTGAGTTCTGGTTGTGTGGGGACAGCCATTTTGTGTTCTGCAGGTTCTGCTGTGGTAGCAGGGCGCAACTCAGCAACTGCTTCATTTATTTGAATCATCAATTCTTGCAGAACTTCAGTAAAGTCTTGGCCAGACAGTTTAGCCACTTGCTTCAAGTCAGACAAGTAAGTCCTGGTTTTAGCGCAACCTACACTAGCCGCATACATTTTAGATAAACTTTGCACACAATATTCATTTTTATCAGGTTTAAACGAATATGGCAAAATAGGACCCAACATCTCAAAAGGTGAACCAGTTTTGAACTCAACAACTAGTTTGTCATGAAATTCACTTTCAGGTGAGTTTATTTTAACTGAACGCTCTATTGCCCCGTATTGTAACAAGAAATCCTGCACTTCCTCCTCTTCACATTTTGGAACACCACTTACTAACACAGCATTGGGTATTTTAATACTAAGGGAGTCGAACACATTCATGATTGGAGCGTTTTGGTGAGTCTGAATGGAAACCAAAAATGTATGTATTATATACTGCACACGACCTCCTGGCTAGCTAATCGCCACGTTTTTTTCTTTATGTAGCATATGTGTTGAAATGCCAGAAAAAATTGTTCTCTTTAGTTGTAGTTTAAATAGGCCAGATCAGAAGGGTAGGGTCGACTCGGAGGTGCGTGGCAGAAATAATACAGACACAGATAATTATGTTTTTGTGGCTGGTGCCTTATATTAACAGTGCTTGTGAAAATAGACATACAAACATGAACCCAATATTTACAAAATCTGCAGATTCCAAGTTAAACAAAAATGTTTTTTCCATCCATGAATATTTCTTTTCAACCAACAAGATGTTACACAAATAATGCAATTAATAGTCCAAAGAAAAGGTCCCACAAGAACTGTGGCTCGTTCAGAATTCTCAGGTTTTGACTTATGTTAGAATGTCCATTTGATTTTACTGAAAGTTCTTGCAATTGTCCATTAGCGCTTTTTATTTCAATTGAAAATTCATGAGCAGGTGATTTTGTGTGTGGGAGGGGACTCGGCTGCATCCAGCCCCTACCAGACCCGCAGGAGACTTTCGTTGATTGATTGTTGACTATTGAGGTTCTGGGTTCCAGGCTGTTTCAGCTCGCCATCAAAGTTTAAACCCAACTGGGTACACCTGGCCTGTGGTTAACAGACAGTGCATAAATAAACCATTCAAATAACCAATAAACTAATAGTCTATTAGCCTAGTAGACTAACTAGTTACATTCATTTAAATCAGTGTATACACAAAGTTTCAATAATAAATACTATTTACAGTGCAAATAAATTCACTTAAATACATTTTGATTAAGTGCAATTGCAATACCACATAAATACTAGTGGTGACAATACAAGGCAGT
This sequence comes from Rhinogobius similis, assembly GCA_019453435.1. NCBI lineage: Eukaryota > Metazoa > Chordata > Actinopteri > Gobiiformes > Gobiidae > Rhinogobius > Rhinogobius similis. The sequence continues at coordinate 4,472,015 of CM033634.1, read as the reverse complement.
GTTCATAATTAATCTTTACAATGCAAGTGAATGGGTAAAATGCTAGCGGACCTTTTAAGCTAATGCTAACCGCTGTAGCACACGAAAACAAAACAAACAGACAGACAGACTCACCAACTCCACTGCGAACACGGCGCACACCGGAACCCTGTCTGCGGCGGTCGGTAAGCGGGCTTCTACAACAGTTTAAGGTAATAACGCTTGATTTAGAACGGATTCGGATAACAATGAAAACGAGTAGATTTTACGTTTATGTCTCACCTCGGGCTGTGCGTCCTGTCGCCTTCCTCCCCACGTAATGAGCGGAGGAGAGGCACAGGTGCTTGTATTGGGCGCCCAGAGGAACGCGATTGGCTGACGCCACGCGGTGTGTGCGTAACGCGGCGTGCGTGTGACGTGACGCGTTCAATGACCGGTAGTGTAGGAATTTATTATTTTTGTTGAGTTTGACATTTTATGACCTGGGTTACATTCAGAACGTCACCAGGAGAAGAAACAAAATCCGAAAGAGAACGAAATATACTAGGATTATTAAAGGGTTCAGTCTCGTTGTGATCACCCAAGGCCAGGTCAAATCCACCGCAAAACTTAACACAGTCAATGATATGTGAAAGTATGTGTCTGTTTTTGGTGACCTCCTCGTTGTGTTTTCTTACGGCGGCTCTGTAGCTTTCGTCCAGCTGCGCCGCTATGTTGGTGCGACCGAAAACGCTGAGCCTAAAGCAGTTATCGAGGTGGCTCCCGCGGTTCTCGTGGCGTTTACACTTTTCTGACAAATGTCTCAAGTCATTCACCCCTGACGTTGTCCATGTTAATTCAGTTCCCGTGCAACTAAAAAGCAAACAGGGAAAACAAAAAAAGGCGTTCCTGACACTGCATCCTGTCAGCCAACTCCGCCTCTCATAAGCGTTACGGGAGAACCCTCTCATATACGAGCGGCCACGATCTCCAGTCTTCTGCTGAAGACACAGATCTGGTCGGTCCGGTCCGAGCTCCTTTACCCTCATCTGTTCTTCAAACGAACGCTTTGCAAAAGGGATCCGCTGAAGAGAGGACACTGAATTCTCATTTAAAACCGGTTCCTCTGTCGGTGCAGCGGAGGGACCTGCACTTTGACTTGAAGTTGAAGGAGCTATGATGACTTGCACGATTGTTATCCTGTCATTGTAGGAACAAAAGGCTGTCACTGGAGAGCGGACGCTATCGCAAACGTCAACGTCCTCTTCTCGCTTTTCGTCTTCTTTGGGCTCAGTTTGTTGAAGCGATGACGACTCTTCTGTCTTCACACACACAGCACTGGACTCTGGGACAGACCTGAAAAGGATAAAATCTTTCAGTCGATTAATCGGTCGATGGTGTTTTAGTCTAGTGTTTCCCAACCAGGGGTACGGGGACCCCAAGGGTTACGTGAGCAATTGCCAAGGGGGTACTTAGAACAGGTTTTAAAAGAAGATGAAATGGACTTTTATGTGAATAAAAATAAAAACAGTTGTTAGTTGTAAATTTAGCATATTTTTGGAGTATCTTGGACCATAAATATAATTAAAACAGAAAAATAATAGTAATAATTGACAATACGTGATTAATAAACCCATTATTTGCCCTAAACTCAAGCTAAGGGGTACTCTGAGTGTGAAACAAGGCTTAGGGGGTACTCAAGACAATAAAGGTTGGCAATCACTGTTTTAGACAACCAACATTTTTATTAGTCGACTAATTATTTTATTTAGATTAACAATATTTATACGACATAAACAGCCAAAGATATGGAGAGGGTTAGCTAAAGATCTTAGAGTTTAATCTATATCTAACATATAAATTCATTGTTTCTTGGTACTTTTCTGATTAAATCTTTTTCTTTTTTGCATGAACTCCAGTGCAGATGTGTTTTTTTTTTGGTGAAGTTTGGGTCAGATACAGAGAGACACTTCATAGTTTTGCGTTGCCACACCCCCTTTTAGTCGATTAAATGGTCAATAAGGCAGGTCTTTAGTCGACCAACAATTTCTTTAGTCGACTACAGCCCTAGGATAAAACATTATTGTCAATCTAATCTCAATATCAGCCAGTCAACAACAGAAAATGTGTTTAAATGGTGGAGTCTTACACTGGCAGCTGTTCTTGCTCCTCTTTGACGCACTTTTCCTCGGGCTCCTCTTTAATTTGTGAAGTTTCTGACATTTCCTGCTTCAGATCAAGGTTCAGACCAGGCTCAGGACTCGATAAGGGACTCGTCGGAACATCCACCCGGAGCAGCACGACTCTCGGGCTCAAAACAGACTCCAGGAGCTCTTGTTTCCTCTGGTTTTCCTCTTTAGAGCGGCACGTTTCCTCCTCAAACTCAGCTTTAGTCAGTCGCTCTTTTATCAAATCTCTTACCATTTCGTTTTTAGACATTTTTACAAACGTTTTTAGCTTTATCTCCGCACTAACGATAACCACAACGCATCCATTCCAAAACAGGAGCGCACACTGCACTCCACCGGAACCCGGAAGCACCACGGCCTCTGATCTGATTCACGATTGGCTGAGGCTGGAGAGGGCGGGACAAATTCTCCGAACTTCCGGGTCGTGTCATGGTTTTGTTTACATCGCTAGTTTGTCTCAGTTTTCTCTTTTTTAAAAGCACAATCAGAGCTTTATAGGTTTAGTTTCACACCGAGAAATAAACTGAAGATTTGCGGGGGCTCAAATCCGATCTAATTCATGGATATTTATCTGATTATCCTTGTCTTATTTGCACTGGCCGCGTAAATGAAGTGTATTCTTTAATGTCAGCAGATGGTCTGAGTGGAGATGAAAGAATGATTAAAGACATTTGTTCACGTTGCAAAAAAATAGTTTACAGTCAGGCTTTTGCAGCAATGTCCAGGCAGTAAAACGAAACGACAAACAGTGTATTTTCATTGCTTTAGCTGAAGTTACACGTCTGCTAAACTGAAATGCAGTGGTGGAAAGTAACAAAATATAAAAGTACTGTACTTAGTAACATTTTTAGATATCTGTTAATTGGCTCTTTTTTTTCTTTTTTTTTTTGCCGCTCACTGCTAAAATTCAGCGGTTATACAGATGATTATTTCAGCGATTCAGTGATGATTAGATCAGTGATTATTTTCATATATTTCCATTTTCCTTGTAAACTGCCATATTTGTTTAGACACAAACGGTCCATGTGTTTCTCTAATTAGTTTATCCGTCTATCAACCACGCCCATTTCAGTTTGGTCTCCATGAGATTCCACGGAACGGTTTGAGTTTGACTCGAAGTGCGACGGGGGCTTTTTTTCACACTCAGAGTTCCCTTAGTTTGAGTTTCGGGCAAATAAATGGGTTTACTAGTCGAATATAGTCAATTATTTCTATTAGATGTTTAATTTGAATTATATGTATGATCCAACATACTCCAAAAGATGATACATTTACAACTAATGACACTTTTTATTCAGATAAAAGTACATTTAATCTTCATTTAAACCTGAAACCATTCCAAGTATCCCCTGCTAATTCCTCACGTACCCCTTGAGGTCGCTGTACCGCTGGTTGGGAAACAATGCTCTAGTTGTGTTAAAAACACACTGGAGAGAGACCTTACAGTTGTACAGTCTGTAAGAAAACATTTTTGCAGAAGTCTCAAGAACGCTTATATTTAAGAGTACACACAGGAGAGAGACCTTACAGTTTTTCAATCTGTATCAAAGCATTTTTACGGATAGCTGCTTCCGTTCCATTAAACCATTCAGCTGATCTATCTGTAAGAAAGATTTTACCCAACTCACTGGCCTGAAACATCATATGAGACTGCACCCAGGTGAAAAAACATTCAGCTGTTCCATTTGTAAGATATTTGAAACGCTGTGAGTCAGCACATGGGGGAAACCATTCAGCTGTTCAACCTGCAATTACAGATTTTCCACAAAGTTCATTCTGAGTGTACATATAAGAACGCACACAGGAGAGAGACCTTACAGCTGTTCGATCTGTGACAAATCGTTTTCCTAGATCGGTGGTTTGCGCGCACACATTAGAACCCAAACCTGTGAAAGACCATTCAGCTGATCGATCTGCAACGGCACAGTTTCCAAGAAAAGTAGTTTAAAGCAAGACCGGAGGATCCACAAGACTCAAATCTCAGCAGACACATGAACTTTGTTGTGATGATGTTTACGGTGATCTACCATAAAGAGGAAGTAAAAAATTAGCTGCAGTTTTGTCACTTTTTCTTTTAGTTTAACATCAGTATTACAGTTTAAAATGTCCATAATATAAAACGATGATCCACAGATGTGTCACAGATTATATACTAAATGACATATGTCTTGAAACTTTACTGCAAAATTCCCAAAGAAATTTACCAATTCCTTAGTTTCCTATTTAGATTTAATTTAAATATTGATTACTGTAGCGTGGCTCAGAGGAAACCCCATAAAGATTTAATTTATGCACAAAGTGGATTTCCAAACATTAAAGTGAAGCTGAGCCAGTGGTGCTGTGTGGTGCAAAGAGTGGATTAAGTGGATTTCTGTAACTGAATTGGAAGCGAATCAAGCCATAAATTAATTAAGCCATTTTTTCATTGATTTTGGGGCGTTGTATTTGTGGAAAATTATGACTCAGTGGTATTTAACAATCAGTCCAACCTCACCCTAATAAGTTTTTCTATATTTTTATACAGAGTCGTTTGAAGAGAACAGATCCCAACTGCCTTTCACAAAACAATGTTTTGATTTTTGGCTTATTTGTTATGTTGATTATAGACAAATAAAATTAAGTCAACTTAAAAATTAAGTTAAATGTTTAGGGTAAACCAATGAGGAGAAGGACCTTCTCGACCTTCTTCTGAATGTATACTTATATATTCCATGTCTCGTTGTCTCGTGTACCCTCTATGCTTTGTTTTACAGAGTACCCCTTAACTTTTACAGAGTACCCCTTACTAGTCGAATATAGTCAATATTACTACTTTATTTTTTATTTTAATTACATGTATGATCCATCCATGTATGATACTTCAAAAGATGCTAAATTTACAACTAATTACACTTTTTTATTCAGTTAAAAGTACATTTCATCTTCATGTAAAACCTGAAAGCATTCCAAGTGCCCCCTGCTAATTCCTCACGTGCCCCTCGGGGTCCCGCGTACCTCTGGTTGGGAAACACTGATGTATTCTGTTGTGTGTACATTGTATTGTTCTTTGAACTGGCACAACGCTCAAAATAACAACCTACAATTTCCGGTGTTTATTACATCGACATGAGTGAATTGACCTGATTTTTTTAAGGTACAATTTGTCCTGTGCATTTGACCCATCCCTCAGTGTCGCTGGGGCAAACCTCCAGGAGCAGCAGGACCCATCTCCAGGGTTTGGTCTGGAGCTGGAGGACTGTGACCTGTGGGAGGATGTCTGTCTGTCAATCTCTCCTGAACAAAACCCGAGACACTAGAACTCCTGCAGTCGGGACAAGGACGCTTACGTCGTCTGATTATTCATTTGAGCTACAATGAAAAGAGCTCATCAATGACTTAATATTTATTTATTACAATCACAAACTGGTCATTTTTGCTTTGATGTGTTTTTTCCATTGCTCATCAACAATGACACAAAGAAGGCACATGCATCTGTTTAGACACAACACAAAGGTTTGCAAAAAAAAAAAAAAGAAATTACAATTCATATTCTTGGGCTAAAGGCAAGTTTATTTGTAGAGCCCAATCTGAACGCAAGTGCTTTACAGAACAAAGGAACAATAATGTAGTTAAATGACCATCACTCTATTATATGTTTACAAAAAGGTACAAAATACAAATTATGAGAGTTAGAACGTAAAAAAAGTAAGTAAAAGTGACTGGGCAGGAAGCAGCATCACACAGAGATCCAACATTTTAAATTGTATTTGCAAATCATTCATGGAAAGTACTTTCAGTCGAAACATATCCATCTACACTGGTTTTCTCCAAATATATCTAAAACACACGCTTATTTTGCAGCTGATTCCAGAGGTCTGTTTGTGTGTGACGTGTGACAAAGTATGAAGGAAAAGACTGAGTAAAGATATTTAAATTAACATGTGCCAATATTGTTTACACTTTACAAAGTTGAGTAACACTGATAACTTTTGTGCCAGTTTTATATTTCACAAGAACACAAGATATTAACGGTAAACATGATGAATCAGATTTTACAGAACTGTTCTCCATGTCAAGCCGGTTCCAAACTCTTCCTGGGGTTTAGATTCTGACCATTTTGGGGACGGATGATATTTAGTTTTGAATTATTCATTTCTATGTTTTTATAAAACGCAAAATTATCAAAATTATCCCATGTAAATATACCACATTTAGGCTAATTTCCAATGATTCGATATCATTTTTTAAAAATCACAACAACCGTTTCCTCGATGGGCCACAGATGGAACACAACTGTCTCAGTGCGCCCCCTGTCCATGACCCTCCTTCTCTCAAGGAAAAACTACAAAAAACCCTGTGGGAAAAAGTATGAACCTGGAGGAGAACCACATGAAGGAGAGATCCTACTCCCACAGACAAACAGACTGCAGACGGACTGGTTCAGTCTCTGGTTCAGTCCTGGTTCAGTCTCTGGTTCAGTCTTGGTTCAGTCCTGGTTCAGTCTCTGGTTCAGTCTCTGGTTCAGTCTCTGGTTCAGTCTCTGGTTCAGTCTCTGGTTCAGTCCTGGTTTTGTGTCTGGTTTAGTCCTGGTTCAGTCTCTGGTTTAGTCCTGGTTCAGTCCTGGTTCAGTCTCTGGTTCAGTCCTGGTTCAGTCTCTGGTTCAGTCCTGGTTTTGTCTGTGGTTCAGTCTCTGGTTCAGTCTCTGGTTCAGTCCTGGTTCAGTCCTGGTTCAGTCTCTGGTTCAGTCCTGGTTTTGTCTCTGGTTCAGTCTCTGGTTTAGTCCTGGTTCAGTCTCTGGTTCAGTCCTGGTTCAGTCCTGGTTCAGTCCTGGTTCAGTCTCTGGTTCAGTCCTGGTTTTGTCTCTGGTTCAGTCCTGGTTCAGTCTCTGGTTCAGTCCTGGTTCAGTCTCTGGTTCAGTCCTGGTTTTGTCTCTGGTTCAGTCCTGGTTTTGTCTCTGGTTTAGTCCTGGTTCAGTCTCTGGTTCAGTCCTGGTTCAGTCCTGGTTCAGTCTCTGGTTCAGTCCTGGTTTTGTCTCTGGTTCAGTCCTGGTTTTGTCTCTGGTTTAGTCCTGGTTCAGTCTCTGGTTCAGTCCTGGTTCAGTCCTGGTTCGGTCCTGGTTTTGTCTCTGGTTTGGTCCTGGTCCATCTGCAGTCTGTCCGTCTGTGGGAGTAGGATCTCTCCTTCACTGTGCTTTCCTCAACGTTTCGCCTTTTGCCCACAGTTTTTGTTTTGTTTTTGCTTGCAGAGAGGGGAGGTCAAACGCATTTTTAGGAAGTGAGCGAGACTTAAATGTGTGACTGTGACTGCTGTAAAGAGTTTAACATGAACTAGCTCTGTTTTTCATGTTTCAAAACAGTAAAAATCAGGTCCAGCCTCTTTAAGATCCATTTAAACTCTTAAATATTGGTATCAACAATTATTAGATATTGGCCGAAGCAGCAAGACAAATATTGGGTATCGGCAAAGAAAATCCTAATCCTAAAAATGTCTGGTTTTAAGGCGAGACACTACAGGAAACTACTGGAAAAAAGTCTTAAATTTAAAGACTAAGATTTCAATTTGAAACTCCTCCTGTAGTTTACTCACATAATGTAGGAAGTTTATCATCATGTCATGTTTTCATGTAGAAATAAGGCATTTATGTGAAAAAAACGGCTAAAAACACATATTTCAGGCATTTAAATCTGAAAAATAGACAGAACCAGGTTTAAATTCCATTAATTTTGTAACATATTAGTTATAAAAATGTACAAAGGGGATTTTGGATTTCTTATTTAGCTTTTGAGTAAACTAGATTGGACTGAAAATGGTCCTAAAAATTCAAATTTTGCCAAAAAAACAAAAAAAACCAAAAAAAAACTTAAAACATCAATAAATCAGTTTTAGAATTAAATATATTTTTAAAATCCTTCTGTACGTTTTGTCTAAATCTTGTTGAGTTCAGATTGTACAGTTTGGTGTAGGATCTACTTTAAGGCTGATCTTTATGTCTCGAGGGACAAAAATGCATTTTAAGAAAACGTCCTTTGAAGTTACAATGTCCCAGAGAAATCTATGGATGAAGTGGATTCAATGGAAGAATCAAACATCTTTAGGAGCAGATGGGACACGTTTGTTCTTTCCACATGAAAGTCGACGTGTGAGAGAGAAAACTGACCAGAAAACAAAACAATTTAAAAAAAGAGCTTTGCCTGTAGTGTCTCGCCTTAACTCTTTGTCATTCTGAAACCTTTAATTGGCTGTTTAGAATGTTCTCTCCACCCTAAACACAGCAGTAAAGCTTCAGTCACGCTCTGTCCAGCTGAATGGTTTCTCTTTGTCTTTGAGTTCAAGTGTCCTCTGAGATTACAGTTGTGTGGATTCTCCTGCTGTGTTTGTTCAGATTACTCTTATGGGTAAACGTCCTATTGCAGACTGAACAGCTGAAGGGCTTTTCCCCCGTGTGCAGTCGCCTGTGAGCGTTTAGCGTCCCCATCTGGGAAAACGTTTTGTTACAGACCGAGCAGCTGTAAGGTCTCTCTCCCGTGTGCGTTCTTGAATGTGACCGTAGATCTGACTTGGTGAAAAACGTTTTGTTACACACGGGGCAGCTGATGAGCCTCTCTCCCGTGTGCGTTCTCATGCTGTGCTCATCGAGGCTGTTCTTGTGGGAAAACGTCTTGCCGCAGATGGAACAGCTGTAAGGTCTTTCTCCCGTGTGCGTTTTACTGTGTACGGCGAGGGCGCTCTGATGGGCGAACGCTTTTTTGCAGGTGGAACAGCTGAATGGTTTCTCGCCTGTGTGCGTTCTTATATGTGAACGTAGATCAGCGTTAGTGGTAAATATCTTGCTGCAGGTCGGACAGTTGAACGTGTTTTCGCCCGTGTGCAGCCTCATGTGATGTTTCAGTCCTGCTGCTTGGATAAACTCTTTGTTACAGAAGGCACAGCTGAACGGTTTCTCGCCCGTATGCGTCAATTTGTGAGTGTTTAGTAAGTCCATGCGGGAGAATGTTTTGTCACAGGTCGCACAGCTGTAAGGTCTCTCTCCTGGGTGCGTTCTTATGTGTGCAGTAAGGTTAAACTTGGTGGAAAACGCCTTGTTGCACGTTGGACAGCTGAACGGTTTCTCCCCCGTGTGCTTCCTCATGTGGTTTTTCAGTCCCGTGAGTTGGGTGTATTCTTTCTTGCAGATGGAGCAGCTGAACGTGTTTTCTCCCGTGTGCAGCTTCATGTGGCGAGTCATCCCGGAGAGGTGGGTGAATTCTTTCTTGCAGAAGGAGCAGCTGAAGGGTTTTTCGCCCGTGTGCGTTCTTCTGTGAGAATTTAGAGAACCCATCGTGGAGAATGTTTTGTTACAAGTTGAGCAACTGTGCGGTTTCTCTCCTGTGTGGATCCTTATATGCGCGCTAAGATGAGACTTGGTGTAAAAGGTTTTGCTACAGGTTGAACAGCTGTAAGGTCTCTCTCCTGTGTGATATCTAATGTGTTGCTGTAAATCCCGTTTCCCCCCTTTTATTCCTTTTTTACAGACGGGGCAGTGGCGTAGCTTGGGTCCTTTAGCTGTTCCCGACTTGTCTTCGTTGTTCGCGGCGGCGCTGGACTCTGGTGCAGAGTCGTCTCCTTCATCTGAACTGTTTAACGGAGCTTTCCAGTCTTCGTCATCGTCAGAGTCAGAGGAGTGCTCCGTGTCTCCTTCAGACTCTGAGTGTAGACGAGGCTCTGCGCTGATGTCCTCTCCCTGCGTTTCCTCTTCTTTGAACTCAGATTTTAGTGAGGACTCTTCTGTCTTCACGCACACAACATTGAACTCTGGAACAGACCTGAAAAGGATCAAAACAGTATCATGTAAATCTAAACTTGGTGGAGACACTTGAGAGCAAAATAAAACCAAAAAACAAAGTGTACAAGTGTGGTGCTGGATGCAAACTGTTTTTACTGTGCTCAATTAGTGGTTATTAATTCAAAAACTCTTAAGTTATCATTATTATTATTATTATTTTTGTCTGTTGACAGAAATTTCTTGGTTTATTCCCTTGATTTCCAGCCCCGAGGTGTGTGTGCCAGGTGTGCCTTGGAAAACATAATTAGTTTAATGTGCCTCTGACAGGTTGGACGACCCATTTAACTAAAATGCAGTTTCAAATTCTGCTAAAATCTTTACAAATTTTACCCCAGTTTAGCTCTTTTTTAGGTTTTAACTTTACTTCCTGCTTGTAAATGATGGCATCACACTGGGAAATTACCACTGCACAAGTTAGCCCCTGTACATGGCATTTTGTACTTTTTATTTTGGAATCTTCCTGTATGAGCGGAGGCAGGACGGAGACGGAAATCAGTTTGACAGACAGAAAAGACGAAGTAAAGCAAGCCAAGTTAACAGAGAAAATAGAGAAACAAACACGGTAAAAGTCATTAAAGTCAAAGATCTAGCAACAGTCGACAGGAACAAGGTTTGTTACTCAGATTAATGTACAACTGATTGATTTGGAAATGTTTATTTTGTGATATGAATGTTTGATAGTAGTATGTATTAGCTGGTTATTAACACGGTTATTATGGTCAAATGGTAATTATTGTTGTTTGTTTTTTGTCTAGCGCTTACGTCGGTTAAATGAAACCAAAGGAAATAAATAAACTTGTTAAATCATCAGTTCTGGCCTTTCTTGACTCGACTGGAAACTACAACTATTATTATTATTTATTTATTTTTGTCAGTCTTTTGTAATTTTTTGTTATAAATGTATTTATTATTATTTCTTTAGGTTTTCATTTCACTTCAGTATTCAACAAGAGCACACATTCATCCAACTCAAATGCATCGCTACAAATCTCAACACAAGACCGAAAAACAACTGCCAGGTTTAAATTTGTTGTTTATGTGTCAGTTGTATATTGTATTGTATAAGTCATCGTTATTATTTTTGGCAGCCTTTTATAATTTGTTTTAAAATATAAATGGCTGAAGTGCGACGTGAAATGGGGAGAAACACAGTTGAGTCCATTGGAAAATGATCAAACCACACGAGATGGTTCCATTATTCCACCAAAAACATCATCATCATTAGTTTTATTTAGTTTTTAAATAAATCTACGACAGAAGTGCAACATAAAATGGGGAGAAAGACGTGGACCTGTCACAATAATTATTATATCGACTTCAATATATGAAAGTGGAACAATATATTTTGGGCCTCAGTATTTATTGTGTGAACATTTTCTTCGCAATTCTGGTGAAGTTATCATTATAATATTTGAGCTGTACAGCAGTGTTCCTCGCAAACTTCTTAGTTTATCTTAGTCTATTTTATGTTCTTTTATTCTTAATCTTATGCATGCCTATTTTATATTTTTAATTATATTTTATTCATTGTTTTATGTTGCACTTTACGCCAAAGCAAGTTCCTCTGTTTGTGAATTTTGACACTGACAACAGCAATAAACCGATTCTGATTCTGATTCTTCTGGTTCTACATGGACACCTCTTCAATTGTAATGTTCACTTCGTTTAGAGTGCATTTTATTCACATTTTTGCCCTTTCTTTAGTAAATTTCTTGTTAAAACCACTGTGGAAATGATGTATTCCAGTTTAAGACCTGGTTTATCCCTAATTTAGACCTGAAGTAGTCCTGTTATCGACCCAAATGTAGATTTGGTGGTACTCAAGAAGCCAGATCTTTTCTTTAGTGGTACTTGGGGTAAAATGTTTGAGAACCACTGCTGTAGAGGGTGGAACAAGTCACATTTATGACTCTTTATAGACAACAATTAAGCACTGAACTGTTTAATTCTGCAATATATTTGTTGCAATTCATGTTTTGGACAATAATGTATGTTTAGAAAAGGGGATAATCCTAGTTTAAGGACAGTGTTGTAAAGTAGGTCCAATATTATTCTTGGTACCACTTTATAATAACTACATCTTATTTTTCCTTAATAAAGCATTAACAAAGACTTAATTAATAATGAATATATAGTTTATTAAACACGATTCAGGCTTAGTATCTACTTAATTAAGGTTAAGGTGAGGGTTAAGGTTAGAAACTGGGGTTAGAATATTTGTTAAACAGTTACTAAGCCTGTGTCATTCTTAATAAACTATTTGTTGATTATGAATTAAGGCTTTGTTCATGCTTTATTAAGGCAGGAATAAGTGGAGTTAAAGTGTTACCTTATTCTTAATCGTGCTAAATGTCTGTAGCAATATACTGTGCAGTTATCGAGGCAGGACAAGAAAGACGGTAGAGACAAACGGCAAACGATCAAGACCGGGAATCGAACTCATGACAACGGCTGCAGCGAAACATGTGCAACACCAAAAACAACAGGACATGGTTCCATTATTCCTCCCAAAAAATGTAAGTTGTTATTATTAGTTAGTTACTTTTATTTTGAACACTGCAAAGAAAAACCAAACAAACATGAAAAGTACATAACCATGGACAGAATGTTTTGTTCAAAAAGGAGTGGGAAGAAATTTAACTAGATGCTGTTGCAATAGCTGAAGCTATTGCGAGTGACTGCGCAATTGAATTTGTGTGATGTTGGTCTGGTCTGGGATTCGAACCCACGACCTCCTTATTGGGAGGCAGAAGCTCTAGCTGCTCTGCCACCGTGCACCTGCCAAAAACAGTTTAAACAGTAACATTTCCTGTAGAGGACCAACAGAAAGGCTCCCACTGTAAAAGATAGGGAAAAATTGCTCGGCAAATTATGAAAAAACTACAAAAGGTACATGTACCAAAAGTAATAGCAGACATTAGAAGACTAGGAACTATTGAAAAATGCAAAAAAATTAAAAGAATTTAAAAACTGCGGCCTGTGAAACGTGCGAAAAACCGAGAAAATACCAGAACAAATAGTGACTGCCTATAGGCATAGGCAGTCACTCAATGACTGATTTAACAACTTATTAAATCCCACCCCCATCGCATCCAACACAGTCTCACCATTTGGATGTTTCCTGTAATTTATCATAATTTGTCATAAATAGTCTGCTGCTTATACACTATCAATCAATGCAAATGATAAACATATTCACAATACCTCTGTCATTTGTCATCGTAACAATTGATAATGTTCATTTTGTATTTATTATATAGTTTTTTTAAATTATTATTATTATTATCATTGTTGTTATTGTTATTATTATTATTTATATTATTATTATTATTGTTGTTGTTGTTGTTGTTGTTGTTGTTGTTGTTGTTGTTGTTGTTGTTGTTGTCATTGTTATTATTATTAGTCTTTTGTAAATGAAAAAATTAAATGAAAAAAATAAATTAATTAATACTTTTTTTTTTTTTTTTTTTTTTTACATTTCACTTCAGTAATTTAAATGCTCCGCTACAAATCTCGATATACGACAATAAAACATCTGTCAGGAGTGTTTTAAATGGTAGTTAGCCCGGAGCTAAACGCTAAAAATCCAAATGTGTGTCCGTAAACAGCTGTGAATGTGTTTAAATGTTAGAACCTACACTGGCAGCTGCTCTTCCTCCTCTTTGATGCTCTGTTCCTCTGGCTCTTCTTTAATCTGTACAATTTCTAGGATTTCTTGCTTCAGTCCGAGGTTCAGACCGGGCCCAGGGTTTAGCCCCGGCTCCAGGAGCTCTTGGTTCTGGTTCTCGTCTTTGGAGCGGCACAGTTCCTCCTCAGACTCCGCCGCGTTCAGCCGCTCCTTCATCCAAACTCTCTGCGTCCGCTCTTTAGACATTTTCACGAACCTTTTTAGCTTTAGCTCCGAGCAAAGCACAAAGAGACCGTCCTGAGCCAAGAACCACGGCTTCTCTGCGCGGATTGGCTGGTCAGAAAGCTATCCGCGATCCTATTGGCCGAGACAAGAAAGGGCGGGGCAAGTTCCCGGAAGTTTTGGCTTTTACAGTGATTTATTTTAAGTTTGTCCCAGTTTTTTTTCCTTCTGTTGAAATGAAATGGGAGGAGACATCACCGGGACGTTTATTTCTTTACTTTTTCTTTTTTTTTTATTACAAAAAAATGTAAATTTATAACATTTGTCGCAAATTTCGGAATGCTCCACAATTTAAAGTTAGAACAGACAAAATGAAACATACAAAAATGAATTATATATTGTTTTTTATTATATTGAAATCATATTGTAATAAAAAATACAGGAAAAAACATAAGAAGAACAAAAATATACAAAATATAAGTTTAAAGAGAGAAAAAGGACACTTTAAGCTGGGGCTGTCCATGAGGTTTAGTTCATTCATCACAGTTTTAAGTTTTACAGCATTTTGGAAGTTTAAAGGCAGAAATCAGACACAACGGTGCGTTTTCTAAGACAAAGGGACAGATATCTTTGCATTATCTGAGAAGAACAAGCTGTGGTTAATTTTGTTACTCAAGTAAGTAGGTTTGTAAAGCGCTTTGGGTGCCTGTTAGGTGGAAAAGCGCTCTATAAATAAAAATTCTTCTTCTTCTTCTTCTAAAAGTGCAGATATAACAAAATAATACTCAAGTAAAAGTTAAAGTCTCACATTTTAAAATCTATTCAAGTAAAAGTATTAAAGAACTCCTTTAAAAATGTACTTTAACAGTAAAAAGTAAACGTTATTCTTTTTTGGTTTGGAGAACTATTAAAGCATCAAATTGTGATCTTGATTAATTTTTTCTGTTGATTTTTGGTCGTTAAAGGCAACTTTCCAGGTTATTTTTCTCTTTAGAGGCTTTTTATTTGCAAAAAGGGGAGTAGGGAAAGACAAGATGTGCCAAAAAATAAACTCCTCAGTCTTTTCAGCAGCTCTAAAACCTCAAGAAAATCTACTTTTACTTTTCAGTCCAGTTTAAAAATGTAGTGGAGCAGAAAGTACAGATACAGCTCTGTATGTATGAAGTAAAAGTAAAAAGTCTACTGTAGAATGTACTTAAGTAAAGCACAGATACCTAAAACATTTACTGAAGTACAGTACTTTTACTTTTGTACTTTGTAACTTTCCACCTCTGAGAATAAGTGACTGAGTGAGAGTTTCGTTTGCTGTGAAGTTAATAAGTTTAAGTCTCTTCTTGTCGGTGGCACAAGTTACAGGTAAACTTATTCCTGAAGTTTCCGTACGCGCCGCCCTCTTGTTTCCGTTGTAGTTCACATGGAGCAGACAAGCTCAACAGAAAATAAGTTCTACTCGACTAAAAAGACGTTTTCAGGAAATCGTTGCGTTGTGACTTGTTGTTGCTCGTGTTCATTAAACATTTTACACAAATCAATCTACTTTATGTAACATTTTAGCGTCAGACTTTTCCCTCGTTCGTCATTAGCTTTAACGGAGTTCTCGTCAAACGGAAGTGCGTTTACAACAAAAGTGCAAAAAACGGCAAAAGTGGGCGGGGCAGAATAAGGTCAATAGTTAAGCTTATTGTAAATTGTTCATATCGGGGGCTTAGTTGATTAATAAAGACACAAGTTAAGTTAAATAGGATTGACCATTATAGATCTATTGTATTTTATTTTTATTTTATATATATCTTATTTTGTTTATAATACTTTACTGTCTCTACTGGTCGGTTGCACATGTAACAAAAAGAATTTCCCCTTAAGGATAAATAAAGTATTTCTGATTCTGATTCTGATTACAGATGCATCGAAGAACCCACGCTCTGGAAAAACTGTCTTTATCGTGTGTAGAATGAAGAACGACATTAGGAAAAGTGTTTGTCTCAGGTGAATATGACACGTTCTGATCCGACCCAGTCTTCAAAATATTACAAAAAAACATTTCCTTTTCTTTACTGTTTGGTTATAGTTAGTTTGGACCTGTTTTAGCTATTCTTCATTTTTTATTTATTATAATTATTATTTTATATAACAAACAAACAACAACAACAGAAAAAAACGAGCGAAAACAACGACAAATACTCAATCTGCAACAGAAATAATCCCTGACTTGTCGACTATTTGAATAATCGTTAGTCTCAGTCTTAGTCAAAAAGTGCATTTAAATATCACAATCATATCGATGTTGCAGATCTCACAATCATTTCCAGTATCGTGCAGCCCTAGTTTGAGGCTGTTGTGAAAAGCTAATTTAACGTTTGTTTATTTATCCTGACAGAGCAGACGATGAATTTGGTGCCGGTTTTTGTTTCGTGTGGATAGAGCCAGTAATGACAGAGATAAGAAAGATAAACGAAGTCAACAAATCTGTCAGATAGCAGTTCTGTGTGTTTGACTTTGGAGCGTCTGGGCTGTGATCTGCAGAAAAATCAACAATAGAGGTCCACACTGTGTACCTTTAGTCGTTTAGTCCAGTGTTGTTCAACCTTTTTTGAGTCCTGGCACACTTTTTGGGTTTAAATCAGTGGTTCCCAACCTTTTTCGTCTTGCATACCCCCTAAGCTTTGTCTCAGACTCAAGAGTACCCTTTAACTTGAGTTTCGGGCAAAAGCATGGGTTTAATGGTCAAATATAGTCAATTATTTCTCATACTATACAACTATTACTATTATATTTAAGTTTTATTTATATTTATGGTCCATGATACTCCAAAAAGATGCTAAATTTACAACAAATGACACTTTTTCAGTCAGATGAAAGTACATTTCCTTTTCATTTATAACCTGAAACCATTCAAAGTGCCCCCTGGTAATTCCTCACGTACCCCTTGGGGTCCCCGTACCCCTGGTTGGGAAACACTGCTTTAAAGGACACATGTTCTGCTGCAGTGACTTTTTTGAGCTTTAAACCCTGTTCTAACCATGATCCGTCATCAAAAACACACCTGGAGTAGCATTCCGTTGCATTCACGCTGTTTTGAAGAATGTTTATCAGAAACTCCTCCCCCCTCCGAGCGTCAAAAACACTTCCTGCTGAACTCCATCGATCCGAGACGTGTTTTTGGATCATCTATGTGGTTCCCAACCTCTTTTGTCTCAAGTACCCCCTAAGTTTTGTCTCGCACTCAGAGTAGCCCTTAATTTGAGTTTCAGACAAATAAATGGGTTTACTAGTGGAATATAGTCAGTTATTATCATATGTATCGTTATGGTTCAAGATACTCGAAAGAGATGCTAAATTCACAACTAATCACAGTTTTTACACATTTTTACAGATAAAAGTACATTTCACATTCATTGAAACCATTCCAAGTACTCCCTGGTAATTCCTCAAGTACCCCTTGGGGTCCCCGTACCCCTGGTTGGGAAACACTGGTTTAAAACATGACCAAATCAGACTATTTCGTAAACAAATATGGTATATAATGAGACAAATGATCTCTCTGCCGCTTAAATTGGCAATAGTGATAGATTTGCATTCTTTTTGGTGCAAAAGTTGCTCAGGACACTCCAAAAGAGGTTAATTAGTCAATTACATCTGTATTTGTGAACCTGTTAACTCAAATTTTCAAGGCGCCTGGTGAAACCTTAAGGCGCACTGGTTGAAAATCAAGGGTTTAGTCAATAGTGTCTTAGTCCAGCGGTTCTCCACCTTTTTGCCTCGAGTAGCTTCTGTATCACACACAGAGTACCCCTGTTATGGGACAAAATGTCATGTCTTTATATGTTTTATTAAGTTTGAAGATTTGAATCGTCACTTGAAGGTTACAGGTTATTGTTTCTGAGAAATGGGAACACTGTCTGTCTTCGATCGCCTGATGCGTTGAGACACCTCGGCCTCATGTTCATTTTATTTATGTCTGATGTCTCCATTCCTGTGGTATTTAAGCCTGTGTTTTATTATGGTTCGGGCTCCTTTTTGGTTTTTGGAATCGGAGAGGGAGAGATCTTTTTTGTCAGGGACAGACTCTATTTCACTGTGCACATGTAAAAATAAACCTGATCATTTGAAACAGACAGAGCTTCTTCTCATTAATTTATTTCTGATAACGTGTAAAGAAACTCCACAACACCCCTTAACTTGAGTCTCAGGCAAATAAATGGGTTTATTAGTCATATATTATACATTTTTACTGCTTTTTGTTTTTGTTTTAATTATGTGTACAGTCCAAGAGACTAAAAAGATGCAAAATTTACAACTAATCACACTTTTATTCAGATTAAAGTATATTTCATCTTCCTTTACCTTTGGTTGGGAAACACCGTCTTAGTCTTACCATCGTTTTAATTAGTCAACTTATTATTCTATTTAGATTTAAAGGATTTATATGACAAAACAAGAAGATGTGGAGTGAGTTTGATGAAGATT
This sequence comes from Rhinogobius similis, assembly GCA_019453435.1. NCBI lineage: Eukaryota > Metazoa > Chordata > Actinopteri > Gobiiformes > Gobiidae > Rhinogobius > Rhinogobius similis. The sequence continues at coordinate 4,453,750 of CM033634.1, read as the reverse complement.
TTGGAGTCCAACACAGTTTCCTAGGACTTATCTGTAAAAAAAAAAAGAGTTGGTTTTGCATGAATTCCTGTGCATTTGTGTTATTTTGAGTGCAGTTTGGGTCAAATACAAGAAAATACTTCATAGTTTTGAGATATTTCAGCCACATCCCTTTTTAGTTGATTCATCGGCCGATATTGTTGGTCTTTAGTCGATCAAAAATGTCTTTAGTCGACTACAGCCCTGGTCCAGACGAGATTTCTTTGTGTTTCAAAGGCTTCTTTTACCATTTGATTATTCATTTAGAACCCTGAACTAATATGAAACAGGAAAAAAAGAACAAACGTCTCATGTTGATTTATTTAACATCACAAAGCATGTCAACTTTGGCTCTTTTGTTATAATTCTAATGTTTATCATGATTCTTGACATTGAAAAGAAAAGTAAATACCAATTAAACATTAAACACTTCCACATTCAAACAGATTTGGACGTAAATAAAACAAAAACCGTCCGGTGCCCTGATGTTGCTCCCTTCATTTTTTTTCACTCCATCCTGCTCAGTGCTTTTCTTCACATTTTATCTTTGGGACAGTAGTTCTTTTACTCTCTCTTACCTCTTTAAATACAGCTTCGCTCAGATAAAGCAAACAGAGACATTTAATCGAAATGGCAGTTTGAACCATAGACATAAAAATAGTGGACAGACGGTTGTGGCTCCGCCCCATTCATGATAATGCGGCTCAGTCATGGAGAATTCAAAATGGCGCTGGTTAGTTCTCACCACTCCCCTCGGTGGGGAGGTGGGGAGGGCGACTTTGGGGCGCCTTTGCTGACGTACTGCCGTCGTTGCCTCTATAGTTACCGCCCACTCGTAGGTGTATGGCTGCGCCCTGACATTTCCGGTGCGTAAAGCCCGCCTTCTTCATTAGATATGCAAGAACTTTAAAAAATCACAGGCTAAACCAGCCTGGTTCAAAAAAATTCACCCCCTCAGCGTCACAGAGCCGTAAGCTAACGTCACAGAGCCGTAAGCTAACGCCACAGAGCCGAAGCTAACGCTTGAGACCAAAGTTTATTTTGAGCCTCAGGCTCTAAAGTAGGTTTTGAAACGTCTAACTCCCCATTGACTTGCATTGAATAATTCTACTTCCACAGCGGCCCCTAGAGGTCAGCAGCAGATTGCAAACATGGCAGCCTACAGTCGGCGGCTCAATTTGAGCGCGGTAGCCTCGCCCACTGGTTTGAACGCACGCCATAAGCAAATCCCAAAGGTTGCCATTTTTGAAGCACAATAAATTCCTCCACAAACAAAATACCCTGTTCTATTCAGCATAAAATCTGCAAACCCTGTAGTTTAGACGTGTTAAAACATGTTCTGAAACAAGCGACAAAAACGCAACCAAAAGCAACAAATGTGCGACAAAAGGCATAAAAATTCTTTCATTACTTTGTCAGTTAAAGCTGGAGTACATGATTTTTCCACAGCCAAACCAGGAGTGTTCAAATCCTTCTAACTTCTTCGTCGCTCTCACAATCCCTTTGGCACATCATTAATATTCATTTTAAGCTACATGCGCAGCTTTTTCAGATGAGGAAGAGAAACTGGGGCGGTTCATCTAAGCACAGCCAATCAGAGCGCGGCTTTCACTCTTATTTCTAGGTTGACGAGAAATAAAATGCAACAACGTGCAGTGGTCTAATTCTGTCAGTAAATGCTGCTTTTACGAGATGCTCTGGTGGAAAACACAAAATGTACTTGTTTATAAAAAAAATAAAAGTAAAAATTGGGTAGCCTAGCTTTAAAGCAGAACTAAGCAATTTCAGCGACAGAGCTCCCCCTGCAGGTTTCTTGTGAAAATTCACCGCCAGTAAAAAGAAACCAAAAGCTTATTTTTCCCTTCCTTTTTATTGAAATTAAGAAGTACAATCGAATAAAAAAAACACGTCATGTCACCAAATATAAAAAAAGAGCTAGTGTTGCTCAGGAGAGACGTCTTCAGGTCGGCGTGAAGAAAGTTGCGGCTGTTTTTCCGCTCAGAGGCAGCAGGCAACAAGCTTCACACACCCAGAAATACATTTGCCACCACCGCACAGACAAAGACTTTAATATGGTAAAAATGTTACTTAGTCCTGCTTTAATACTCCAGTATTTTTGTGTTTAAAATGTGAACTTTGAACAGAATCCTTTCAATAAAACATTAATCCCACAAATGTAATAGTAATCGCAATACTGGGCAGAAAAAAAAAGCTCAATTTGATATTGTTCCTAAAAAGCAGAGTCTGGATGACTTGTGTGGGTCACATGGTAACCAGCCCTGCATAAGAAGTGGTTCCTGTGGCATTCTGACATTTCCTACAAAGATAATTTATGCTAATACACATACTTTGCAGGGTTTTGTGATATCTATTAAGAATTTTGTATTGAATAAATGTACTATTCACCTTATTCCGGAAGTTGCCGTACGCGCCGCCGTCTTGTTTCTGTTGTATTAGTTTACATGGAGCAGACGAGCTCAACAGAAAATAAGTTCTACATGGACTAAAAAGACGTTTTCAGGAAATCGTTGTGTTGTTGACTTGTTGTTGCTCGTGTTCATTAAACATTTACACAAATCAATCTACTTTATGTAACATTTTAGCGGCGAGACATTTTCCTCGTTCGTCATTAGCGTTAATGGACTTCTCGTCAAACGGAAGTGCGTTTACAGACAGAAGTGCAAAAAACGGCAAAAGTGGGCGGGGCAGAATAAGGTCAATATCCCCTTATTTGACACCCATTTGAGTCCCATGTGTCTTTTTCAAATGCACATTTGCGATCCGTCTTGTTTAGTTTAAAGACTTTTTTCCCCATTATCTCCACGTCTGAGGTCATATTTACGTGTGGAGTCGACCATGTTTAACCAGAGTACTCTTCCGGGTAAATGTTTGATTGCAGATGGAGCAGCTGAATGGTTTTTCCCCCGTGTGCAGTCTCATGTGGCGCGTCAGTCCAAAGAGTTGAGGGAATTCCTTCTTACAGATGGAGCAGCTGAATGGTTTTTCACCCGTGTGCGTTCTTCTGTGAGCATTTAAAGCACACAACTGGGAAAAGGTTTTGTCGCAGGTTGAGCAGCTGTAAGGTTTCTCTCCTGTGTGCGTTCTTGCGTGTGAATTTAGATTAAACTTTGTGGTAAATATCTTGTTGCAGGTTGGACAGCTGAATGGTTTTTCTCCCGTGTGCAGTCTCGTGTGACGATTGAGTCCTGTGAGGTGGGTAAATTCTTTGTTACAGAAGGAACAGCTGTAGGGTTTTTCACCCGTGTGCGTTCTTTTGTGAGCGATTAGAGAACTCGAGTGCGAAAATGTTTTGTTGCAAGTTGAACAGCTGTAAGGTCTCTCTCCTGTGTGCGTTCTTAAATGTGACTGTTGTTCAGACTTGGTGAAAAATGTTTTCTCACAGGTTGAACAGCTGTAAGGTTTCTCTCCTGAGTGAATTCTAATGTGTCGTTGTAAGTCATGTTTACTCCCTTTAAATATCTTTTTACAAATGGGGCACTGGTGCGTCTTCCCTCTCGATCTTTTGGCTTTTCGTGACTTGTTTTCATCGTTTACAGCGTCACTGGTCTCTGGTGCAGACTTGTGTTCGGGGGACAGACCTGAGTTCTGTGCAGAGGTGCTTGTGCTTAACGGAGCTTTCCAGTCTTCGTCATCGTCAGAGTCAGAGGAGTGGTCCGTGTCTCCTTCAGACTCGGAGTGTAAATCTGGCTCTGCGCTGATGTCCTCTCCCTGCGTTTCTTCTTCTTCTTTGGGCTCAGACTTGACGGCGTACTCTTCCGTCTTCACACACACAGCAAAGATCTCTGGGACAGACCTGTAAAAGATTAAAGGTGTAAAAAATATATGAATATGAATATATCAATATTAGTTCCAGTTATATGGGCAATGGTGCATGCACCTCACGCCGAAGCAAGGTCCTATGTTTGTGACTTTTTGATCACTGACAATGGCAATAAACCGTTTCTGATTCTGACAGGCCGCTAAAATAGACAAATAAACCATTAAAAAATAACTAAATAAAATTACTCTAAATACATTCCACTTTTGAACACACAAGGCATTTTTTTGTAATGTTATATATGTTTACATACACACACAGACACAGCTCACACACACTGCACTTTTAGTTTTCCCTCGGCTCCTGGCGAGAACTACATCTTAAGCATTAAAGCTGTAGTCCTTTAGTCGTTTAGTCAATTAGTCGGTCGATGGCATCTTAGTCGACCAAGATTTTTATTAGTCGACTACCAGTAATAATTTTATTTATACAAAATTATTATAAAATTCTTTATATGGCAAAAACAAGAAGTGAATTAAGATAAGATAAGATAAGATAAGAGATCCTTTATTTGTCCCACAATGGGGAAATTTCAATGTTGCAACACACAGTTTAGAACAGGAATGAAAGAAATAGGCGCATGCAATAAAAATAGGATAAATAATTACTAAACATGGTAATAAAAATACAATATAAAGTATAAAGTGCACACTCTTATTTACAGTAGGTGGCTGTCTGGGAATAAATAGTAAAAATGGCAAATAAAGTGGCTTAAGTGTATGTTATATACAGTAAGTGACTATAGTGAGGTAAAAGTGTATTAATAGTGTGTTAAATTATATTGCACATGATTATCACAGGTGAATGACACATGTTACAGTATTGCACATGATTATAGCGGGTGAATGGCACATGTTCAGGGCTAACAGTGTTCATTGTAAAGTCTGACAGCAGCAGGAAGGAAAGACCTGCCAAACCTCTCCTTCACACAGCGAGGGTGAATCAGTCTGTCACTGAAGCTGCTCTCCAGGGCAGACAGAGCGTCCTGCAGGGGGTGGGACTCATGGTCCAGCATAGACGTGAGTTTAGCTGAAATTTTTGGAGTCTTAATGCATAAACTCACTGTCTTCTAATACTTTTCTGTATAAACAGTTTTTGCATGAACATCTCTACAGTTGTGGCCTTTTGAGTGCAGTTTGGTTTAGATACAAGGAAATACCACACACCCTTTTAGTCGACTAAAGGCTGTAGAGCTGGTCTTTAGTCGACAAATTCCTTTAGATGACTACAGTCCTGTTATACACACCTATTGCCTGCAGGACAGCACACGACCTGGCTTTAAATACTGCCAAAAACGCTTATATAATTATTTTACACGGGTGTTGAAAAGAATTCTGTCTAAAATGTCTTCGATATAGAGCCACTTTAACACTTAATGATGTAACTTTAAACCACAACCTACACTGGCAGCTGCTCTTCCTCCTCTTTGATGCTCTGTTCCTCTGGCTCTTCTTTAATCTGTACAATTTCTATCATTTCTTGCTTCAGTCCGAGGTTCAGACCGGGCCCAGGATTTAGCCCCGGCTCCAGGAGCTCTTGGTTCTGGTTCTCGTCTTTGGAGCGGCACAGTTCCTCCTCAGACTCCGCCGCATTCAGCCGCTCCTTCATCAAAACTCTCTGCGCTTCGTCTTTTGACATTTTTACTAATCTTTTTCTCTTTTTAGCCCGTGTGAGGAGCGTCTAGCCCGAGCTAACGCTAACCACAAGGCGACCGTCCCGAAACACGAGCAGAAACCCGGAAGAACCACGGCGACTCAACTCTGATTGGTTAGTCAGAAACTTAACCGTGTTCTTATTGGTAGAGACTGGAGTGGGCGGGGCAAGTTCCCGGAATTACGACTTGTGGTGTGATTTTTTGTTTTAATTATTATTATTCATTTATTTATTTCAGTAATGAAATGAAAAGTGCACAAACGAAGCAGCACCATAACAGATAAAACGTAAAAAAAAAAAAAGAGTTTACAAACAAAATACAATTTTCTAGCACTAAAATTATATTTTAGAATACAATTTCAGAAGAATCTAATTTATGGAATGGTATCTAATATATCTCTAGATAAAATTTAAAATGATTGTGGGGTCGACATGAGTATTTTTCCAGTAAAACCCATAAATATGGATTGTTCTTTCATCAAAAATGCAGAGTTGATCATAATTTCCTCAAACATAATGTAAAATACAATAATAAATGCGTTTAAAGCAGCTCTGATGTCACTCACATGTGTCTGGGGCATTTACTGAGACAAAACCAGTAAAATCACATTATGTTGCACTTCATTCTGAATTTAAGAATGTTTTTGTTCACAAACTTTTAAAGGATCTATATCATCATATTTTAGACTTGATATGTTATTAAGTATAGTATTAAGTACTATAATCCATCTATATAAATTAGTACATCAAATACAGTTTAATAGAGATACAATCATAAAATAAATGTTCTTGAGTTTTGGATTAAATTTGGCATTTTTCAAAATTGCATCCTCTTTTAAAACATCTTCACTTGGGTATATAGCATTAATTGTTTTAAATTGAACTTCATTATTTTTTGGTAATAGGGGTATAATAAATATCTAGATATGATTGTTGCGTTTAGATTCTTTGATAAATCTGAACATAGTACTTTCCTTTTACCTGGAAGTGAGAAACATTCAACTCTCAATAATAATCTTGAATTTAGGTCACGTTTGGCATAAAAATCCCCAAAAGTTCCTAATATTTTTTATTATTAGTAGTATTTCAGAAGAAAGTAGAAATTACATTGGAATTTTCAAGGCAGACCATTATCATTTTTAACAAGCCATTGGGGTAAAAGATTGTAAATGTAAGCAGTTTAAAGGACACCACAGTTGAATTTTCATTTCCAAAAGCCTGGTGTAATCAAACGGGAAGGAAATCAATGTGTAATTTCACCCACATCTCATTAATGCAAACTACATTATTCAGACAACTTTTTCCTAACTACAAACAACATTGAGGTGCATACAGTAGTTCTTTTACCAAAATATCCACAATTACTGATTTGCTAGTTGCAAGTTGAGATTTGCCCAAAATTCAGACACTAAGCTTCACAAGAAACCAAACGTAAAATATATATATATATATATATATATATATATATATATATATATATATATATATTGTTGAATGTAAATTTTACTTTTTCTGTCTGTTAGTGTCCAAGGTTTCCTTAAATCATACTCTGCCCAAATCTTTACCCAACGACTTCATTCTCAGACATAGCAGAGCTGGAGGCAATCGTAGCTGTATTTTTATTATTTATTAAAAGTAAACAGAGGTGGTAGAGTGGCCAAAGTGTGTACTTAAGTGTAATGTTACTTTAAAATAATATTACTCAAGTAGAAGTAGAAAAGTAGAGGTCCAAATAATTTCTCAAGTAAGAATAAAAACATATGAGACACTACTGCTGAGTACTGAGTATTGAGCTTTGTAAAATGTATTTAAAACAGGATTTATGGTTGAATGCAATGAGTTAATCGGACAAACAAAGATATAGACACAAAAAAAAAATCATATCTGAATCCAAAGCATTCTGTGTTCATACAAAACTTTAAACTCTGTAGAATTACTTTCAGTGGGAAAAGGAACATAACCTTTACTCGAGTTAGATTACTATTACTTTAAACAATATATTACTGAAAGTAGAACAGAAGTGTGGGATCAGAAAACTACTTGTTACTCAAGCTCTTGACTGCAACCCAATAATCAAGATAATATACACTCTATAAACAAATCTGACAGTGTGTGCCTTAATTTAATGTAGATGTCTTAAGTTGCCGTTTTCTTTCTTTTCTTTTCTTCTTTCTTTCTTATTTCTTTCTTTTGGCTCTCTCTGGTCGTGTTCTGTTTTTTGTGTTTTTGTGTTCTGTTAATAATGTTTGAAAAAAAAAATACATCTTCAGTTCTTATTCAAAAACACAAGGACTGGTTTAACATCGCCACTTGTAAAATGTAATTTGTGAATTGGAGTAAGAACATCAGAGCTCAGTGGAGGGTATGGTTTATTGTCCTTGAAACAAGGGTCAAAGCATGGTTTAATCATAAACCAAGAGATATAAATTAACAAATAGAAAATAGATATTCTAAACATGACATAGAAATGATATGCAAAATAAGATTAAGTATGACATTAAGTTATATTAAAAATATAATAACAAACAATCAGGTACCATGTGTTCTCTGGACAAAGAGACAAGGGCCTTGTCTCATGTCTCTTTCCTCGCCTCCTCTTTTTCGCAATTTCCTCCACAGGAAATGGGTGAGGAAGTGTCAGTCACAGGGGACACAACGAGGAGAGAGGAGGCGAGGAGATAAGAGACGAGAGGGAAGACGAGGAGATGAGGAGATAAGAGACGAGAGGGAAGACGAGGAGAGAGGAGCCAAGGAGAGGCATGGAGACGAGGAGTGTAGAGACAAGAGGGAAGACGAGGAGAGAGGAGCCGAGGAGAGGCGTGGAGACGAGGAGTGTAGAGACAAGAGGGAAGACAAGGAGAGAGGAGCCGAGGAGAGGCGTGGAGACGAGGAGTGTAGAGACAAGAGGGAAGACGAGGAGAGAGGAGCTGAGGAGATGAGGAGTGTAGAGACAAGAGGGAAGACGAGGAGAGAGGAGCCGAGGAGAGGCGTGGAGACGAGGAGTGTAGAGACAAGAGGGAAGACGAGGAGAGAGGAGCTGAGGAGATGAGGAGTGTAGAGACAAGAGGGAAGACGAGGAGAGAGGAGCCGAGGAGAGGCGTGGAGACGAGGAGTGTAGAGACAAGAGGGAAGACTAGGAGAGAGGAGCTGAGGAGAGAGGAGATGAGGAGTGTAGAGACAAGAGGGAAGACGAGGAGAGAGGAGCCGAGGAGAGGCGTGGAGACGAGGAGTGTAGAGACAAGAGGGAAGACTAGGAGAGAGGAGCTGAGGAGAGAGGAGATGAGGAGTGTAGAGACAAGAGGGAAGACTAGGAGAGAGGAGCCGAGGAGAGGCGTGGAGACGAGGAGTGTAGAGACAAGAGGGAAGACAAGGAGAGAGGAGCCGAGGAGAGGCGTGGAGACGAGGAGTGTAGAGACAAGAGGGAAGACAAGGAGAGAGGAGCCGAGGAGAGGCGTGGAGACGAGGAGTGTAGAGACAAGAGGGAAGACGAGGAGAGAGGAGCTGAGGAGATGAGGAGTGTAGAGACAAGAGGGAAGACGAGGAGAGAGGAGCCGAGGAGAGGCGTGGAGACGAGGAGTGTAGAGACAAGAGGGAAGACTAGGAGAGAGGAGCTGAGGAGAGAGGAGATGAGGAGCCAAGGAGAGAGGAGACAAAGTGAGAGGAGACGAGGAGCTGAGGAGCTGAAGGGAGATAAGAGGAGATGAGGAGAGAGAAGATGAGGAAAGGAACCATTCACCCGTTCACTCACACATTCACACACCAGAGCACGCAGACACTGGGGGCGAGGCGGGTTAAGTGTCTTGCCCAAGGACACAACGGCAGTATTCACCTGCGGGAGCAATTGCACCGCCAACCTGTGGGTCAGTGGATCTGACCGCTCAACCGAGGATGTTTATGTCAGGAACGGGATTCGAACCACTGACCTTCGGCTCAGAAGACAATCTCTGCCAACTGAGCTACTGCCGCCCTGAGTTGAGACGAGGAGAGGAGCCAAGGAGAGAGGAGCTAAGAGATGAGGAAAGAAGGGGACGAGAAGAGAGGAGATGAGGAGCAAGAAGCGAAGAGCTGAAGTAACAAGGAGCTGAGGCAAGACAGTCAGAGGGACTTTCCTCAGATGCTGCTCGGACCAAAATGACTTTATGGTGAGGACTAGACAAGCTTTTTATATATCATTATTCTAAGACATTTACACTAATCAGACCGACATGTTTATTTTCAGATAAAAGTGCTTGAGTCCATGTTTAATAATAAGAATATGATGAATGACTTGTGTCTTATTGTTCCGAGGGTTTTAATAATATTTGCAAAGTTCTTTCTGTCTATTTTGGTTCTTGAGTACAGCACTTTGGTCAGCATTCAGTCCAGAGAGATGGGTAAAAATGATTTATTCTAAAAAATTAAACTAGGAACTTGCTTCGGCAAATGGAGCCGCTAAACTGTTGCCTGTATGCGATAGTCTTTTGTGTTTATTTAGATTACCCAGCGTGGAAAAGGCTTTGTTGCAGGTGGAACAGCTGAATGGTTTCTCTCCCGTGTGCGTTCTTACATGCGCACTCAGGTGAGACTTGGTGGTGAATATCTTGCCGCAGGTCGGACAGTTGAACGTGTTTTCCCCCGTGTGCAGCCTCATGTGATGTTTCAGTCCCGCGGCTTGGATAAACTCTTTCTCACAGAAGGCGCAGCTGAATGGTTTTTCCCCGGGGTGAGTTCGTATGTGAACATTCAACGTACTCTTCTGCGAAAAGGTTTTGTTACAGATTGAGCAGCTGTAAGGTCTCTCGCCCGTGTGCGTTCTTATATGTGCGCTTAGATTAGAATTACTGGAAAAAGTCTTGTTGCAGGTTGGACAGCTGAATGGTTTTTCGCCCGTGTGCACTCTCATGTGGAATTTCAGCGCAGATTGAAAGGTAAATTCTTTCTGACAGATGGAGCAACTATAGGGTTTCCCCGAGTTGTCATCTGTATGTGTTCTTTTGTGCACGTTTAGAGAACCTACCTGCGAAAATGTTTTGTTACAAACCGAGCAGCTGTACGGTTTCTCTCCCGTGTGCGTCCTTATATGTGCGAGCAAATGAGACTTTGTGGAAAATGTTTTACTGCAGGTTGAGCAGCTGAATGGTTGTTCCCCTGTGTGCAGTCCCATATGGCGTTTCAGTCCAAGGAATTGTGTAAATTCCCTCTTACAGATGGAACAGCTGAAGGGTTTTTCGCCTGAATGCGTTTTTCTGTGAGCATTTAGATAATCCATCCGGGAAAATGTTTTGTTGCAGGTTGAACAGCTGTAAGGTTTCTCTCCTGTGTGCGTCCTTACATGTGCACTTAGATGAGACTTAGTGAAAAATGTTTTATTGCAGGTTGGACAGCTGAAGGGTTTTTCCCCCGTGTGCCTCCTTATGTGGAGTCTCAGTCCTGACACACTGGTAAATTCTTTCTGACAAATGGAACAGCTTAATGGTTTTTCGATCGTATGTGTTTTTCTGTGAGCATTTAGTGAATCCTTTCGGGAAAACGTTTTGTTGCAGGTTGGACAGCTGTAAGGTTTCTCTCCTGTGTGAATCTGAATGTGTCGTTGTAAATCGTGTTTATTCCCTTTAAATCTTTTTTTACAAACAGGGCACTGGTGCGTCTTCCCTTCAGCTCCTTCGACTGCTCTGGACTCGTGTTCATTGTTCACAGTGTCGTTGGTCTCTGGTGCAGAGTCGTCTTCATCATCTGAACTGCTCAATGGAGCTCTGAAGTCTTCATCGTCGCTGACGTCAGAAGAGTGCTCCGTGTCTGCACTGAAGTCCTCTTCCTGTGTTTCCTCTTCCTTGACCTCGATTTGTTGAATCACTAAGAACTCTTCTGTCTTCACACACACAGCACTGGGCTCTGGGCCAGACCTGAAAAGGATTAAAACCGTATGTAAATAAAGATAAACAGAAGATGGTGCTAGTGTAGTCTGTTACATTGCAAAGCCTCTGCTAGTTCTGAAAATAAATCCTTGAATGTTCTTTACACAAAATCGAGAAACAGGACACATTGAAGAACGGCTCTTTTGAACAAGACATTGAAAGAAAGCGTGACTCCAATCCAAAACAGTAAAAGTTGACTGATTTCAACCTCTGTAGTCGCCAAGCCTTTCAAGATAGCAATACCATGGATGCTACAAACACAACAGACAGAGAGCACAACGTTCATGGAGGGGTGAGCTCCAATAATAAAGAAGATGAAAGAGAACTCTCAATTTTCCCATCGTGACTGAAGAGCTGATAAAATAAAAAATTAGGAGCAGAAATAACAGGTTTGGAAATACAGGGTGCCATCAAAAGATAAAAAAAGAGTCTTTGGGGAATTAATGACCACTTCAGAGTGTTGCAAATCTCTAAACACTTACTGCTTTTATCAACATTCAACAAGGCACTTAAAAAAGCTGGGATTGCTCCAAGTCGAAAGAAGCCATCATGTGCTTAATGCCTAAAGAAGAGAAAGATCCACCTGACTGTGTCTCATATAGACCGATCTCAATCTGAAATATAGACATAATAAAGGCTATTGGGGCTCTTTACGAGTGAAACATTGAGAATTATAATTAACTTGACTGGAGAAAGGAGTGAGGCAGGGTGGTGCTTGGTCTGGGTAAAATCTGTACTTACAAACATACGAATGAAAGAAAATCTAATGAAAAGTTATGAGACTTAAAAGAAACCTTTGCCTTTGTTTAAGTGCTGTACTTACAAATAAGGAGTTATTACAATCAAGTGGAGTGACTGAAAATTGCGTTGTCATTGCTGTTTATATTATAGACGCGTTTTTGTATTTGGAAGTGCACTCTCCTGAATGCCCTAGTTATTCAAGACCTGAACGACAAATTGTTCCTCTCTGTTGCAAACATCTCACACAGATAAGAAGAGCACAGACCCTGCGGGAACCAAGGCCACAAACAAGATATCAAGAATCTACTTCAACCAATCAGCTTCAACCGTGAGTAAGTTTAATATGATAAAGTCCTGCCCAGCTCCTCCTCTCCATAACACCCCCAGAGCGCAGCACCAGAACCAACATCCCACGATCTGCCATCGCCGTCATACGCCAGACAAGGTACGTTTCATATTCTTCTGTACAACCGTCACCAGACACGGACGCTGTTGATGTGTCTGGGACATGTTTTCAGAGCACTAACAGACGCTGACTAACCGTTTTTAACAATATGAACAATCTACTTGATACTGTTAATCTTAAAGGACAAGAGGTTGAACGTGTTTAGAGACAAGTGCTCAGAGTTGACTGGTGCACGATGCAGAGTGACTGGAATGCTTATGGCACTGCAATAAGACATCCCTTAAGTTCTTGGACGTAACAGCCCTGAATAACAAACCCCCAACAATGAACGCATTAAGGACAAATGGCAAAGCTTCATATTATATTTGGAAAGTCCATTCTGTCTTCTTGTAATTATCATCTTGGGAGTTTCTTCTAATAAGACAGTTGTAAATAGCTATAAGCTCATCTCTCTGACATGTTTGGGTGGCAGGACTTCTTGACGTCTGATGGATGTCACGTGACTCTGATCAGATGTTGTTCCCAGATGAGGTCAGTTTGAAAGATCTAACTGTCCAAACTCAGGCCCGGGGGCCAAATGCGGCCCTCAGACCAATTTTTCTTGGCCTTTAGGCTTCCTGGTGAACCGGCCCACATTGTCCTGAGAAGTACTATTTACAGCACATTTCAGATTTTCTACAATTCCAACCTAAATAACTAACATTTTGGTGCCACACAGACCTGATATTAAAGGTCCCATATTCTGCTCTTTTGCCCTTTACACAGTCTATTCTAAGGGCTTTGTTGATAAAATTTTGCGTTGTGCAATATCCACAACATAACAGTTTCCAAAAAACACCCATTTCTTGGACTGGCCCCCCTCCTTGCAAAAGCAAACGGCTCACGCTGAGATCTGACCCGAACAGAGAGCAGGCTGCTCCCCGCCCAACTCGCGCGCCTCCCCGCCCAACTCGTGCGAAGCCTAGAGCGGAGATAGTGCGCATGCGCCGTGTGCTCGGTAAACAGCGATACACAAACACGGGAATAAACCTTTTATCCGTCCCTGACGCAAAGGTGCGTCGTGCTGAGTCCTACGTCCTGGATCTGACCTGAGTTTGGCGTGCTCCAGTGCTCGGCGACGGACGTTGCCGTTTGGTAAATAACAATCTAAATCTACTATCTGTCGTATAAATCGTTTAATTACAGTGTAGCATTAGCATTAGCTGTTTTTATTCTGCGGGCTGCGCTTCCTGGAGGCATGGCTTAAACACCGCGTCATCCATGGGAAGCCGGCGTCATCCATGGGATGAGCCCCGTCTGCCTGCTCAGCCGAGGGGACAAAAAAAGACAGTTCTCTAGCAAAAGCATGCGGGAATCAATCAAAAAACCACTTTGGGCACACATACGAGGCCCAAATAGCACTGTAGGAAGGTTAAAACCTCTGAAAAGTCGATTTTGCATGTTATGGGACCTTTAAGGCACTGAGACTGAATGTAGATGTGGTGGTGCTTAAAACATAAGATAAATGCAGATTTTTTAACGTTTCGCGATTGATTTGTGGCCCTCCGCTTGGTCTATATTTCAATATGTGGCCCTCGATGGAAAAAGTTTGGACACCCCTGATCTAAACTGACCACATTGCCCCCTGGTGGTTGTCTCTGGAAAAGTGAGTCCATGTGTGAGACGAAGTAAAAGCTCCCTCGTCTCTGTCAATGGTCCGTGTGCCTCGCTCGCTGATTTCAAACGCCTCTCGTATCCATCTTTTGTACTTGTGTTCCTCAGTTCCTACAGTTTAGCTCACACCTGGGACTCACTTCTCCAGAGACAACCACCAGGGGGCAGGCGAACAACATCTGATCAGAGAAAGTCCTGCCGCCCAAACATGCCAGGTAAACGAGCTTATAGCTATTTACAACTGTTTTATTAGAAGAAACTGGCAAAGCCCACATGACTTTTCTGCAGAGCTTTCATACACATCTCTCTGACTTTGTGAAGAAACATTTGACAACACAATGCACAGATGGTTTTGACAAAATCCTGCTACAAAGCTCTAAAGTCGCTCTTGTTTATGTCACTGTTGCTGTTCCGGAGCCTCTTGGGGCTTGGGGTGTTTCTGCCTTCGTGACAGGAGAACCCTGCCGTCCCGTGAGGCCTGGATGGAGCAGAGAGGCAGTGGACGAGCACAAGAGGCAGGTCCTTGAGATGGACGCACGAGGGATGTGTTTATCAACTGTGGGCGTTCGGGACACTGGAGGAGGGACTGCCTTGAACAGCGCGGAGGAGGCCACCATCCACCTACTGCTCACACATCACCGTCTACTCAAAAGATAAGTAGTCGCTACACATTATAGAAGAAACAGAAGTATTTGTGGTACCAGGTGTTGATGTAAATTAAGTTAACGATACACAAAAGAAAAATCTGTGTTTCCCAGATATTATTACTAAAGTTATACGCTTAAAATGATCCACAAACACCTTATTATCGGTGCTTGCTAAACTTACAACTGGACGTGACAACTGAATAGTAATAAATTATAAGTTGAAACTCTATGGCTGAAGAAATTGTACTTCTTAGAGTACCCACACTTTTACTCCTACTTGAGTAATATTAATCTGAATTCCATTACTCTTGTGTTTGGTTACTCAGCTCACTCGTTGTGCACATAAACCCAGGAACTACATTTGTGGCGAGAACACATCAGGAGGACTGTGTGTGCTTAAATCACTGCTGCATGTGGTTAGGTTTAGTCAACAGCACAGTCCGATCCCACAAGCAGAGGCCAGGAAAACACTGAGGCCAATTCATTCCTCATTAGAAACAAGAACTTGCACCTAGAGCTGTAAGAAAAAGAGCAAACTTCTTTTGGACTTGGATATTTCACTTTCAGTTTCACTCTTAAAGTGCCTCTGACAGGTTGAAGTACTCATTTTACTAAAACACAGTTAAGATAATAATATTCAAGATTCTGCTAAAAAGAAAGCAATTTTTATCCCAGTTTGGCAGTTTTTTAGGTTTAAATTTTTACTTCCTGGTTGTAAATCATGACATCACACTGGGGAATTCTGTAACGGTTGCCTAGAAACCATGTTGAACACCGGGTGAAAACTCCTCTAATGTCCAGAAATTATTATTTGACAAATAAAAACATATAGAAACACCTTTATTTTGATGAATTAATGTTTAAAAGTGTCAGACAAATGTGTTTGTTAATTTAAATTGTCCCTGGAGTGTCTCCCTAGTGTGATGTCATCGTGTTGAGAACTCTGCACTACTTCCTGTAAATTTCAACATCTTTTCTTCACAAACTGGCACCCGATTAGTGTAAAACTATCATTTATATTTACAACAGATTTTGTTCCACCAAATAAAGTCAAAACTAGAAAATCATAAAAACCTGTCAAACGCACTTTAAGTTCCTCTCAAACTTTAACAGCTGTTGCTATAAATTTGCTTTGTGTCCAATGGTCAGATTATTTATTTTTCCCTCTAAAGCTGTAGCTGTTGCTGTTGGCTCTGTTTATCACACAAAACCCAGTGAACTAAACACAATCAAAAATGAATAACTTCTCCAGATGTGTTTATGATTAGAGATTTGAACCATGACACCTCAATCATAGTTCCCCAGTTTAATTTGATTTGGCCAGTTGGTGTCCTGGTGTAAAATGTTTGAAAAAAGTTTTTTGTTTACATTATTTTGTACATTTGAGGGTTTTTTTGCTTCACACCTGGCTTCAGATATGAATCCTGATCTAGTTCTTCTTTTGTGTCAATGTTTTTTAAAATACCAGATTTTGTGCTTTAGTATTTTTTCTGTTTTGTCCTTCCAGTTACCATAATTTGAGTAAATTCTTATACCAGTCAGTGTACATATAGTTATATTATTTTTTAGGTAACATCAGTCCTACTTTGGTGCAACTTTTGGCTGCTGTGCCACCGCGGACGTTTCAGTTTAATGTGTAAATGTGTTTTAATGTTAGAACCTACACTGGCAGCTGCTCTTCCTCCTCTTTGATGCTCTGTTCCTCTGGCTCTTCTTTAATCTGTACAATTTCTATCATTTCTTGCTTCAGTCCGAGGTTCAGACCGGGCCCAGGGTTTAGCCCCGGCTCCAGGAGCTCTTGGTTCTGGTTCTCGTCTTTGGAGCGGCACAGTTCCTCCTCAGACTCCGCCGCATTCAGCCGCTCCTTCATCCAAACTCTCTGCGTCCGCTCTTTAGACATTTTCACGAACCTTTTCGGCTTTAGCTCCGAGCTAACGCTAACCACAATGTGATCGTCCCAAAACAGGAGCACACACTGCACTACAGCCCGAGAGCCACGGCTTCTCCGCTCCGATTGGTTAATCAGAAACATCTCCGCGTTTCTATTGGTTGAGACCGGAGGGGGCGGAGCAAGTTCCCGGAAGTTTTGGTTCGTGTTGAAAATAACTGTTTTTGTTTACAGTTGTCTCAATGTTCTCCACTTATAAAGGTGCAATCGGAACTTTTGGATTTAGTTTCACACCGAGCGAAAAACTGAGAACGTTTCAGAGCTTGACATTTGTGTTTTTGAGCTTGTTTTTGATGTTTTATATAAAATTAAGTCACGAGAAAAAGTGGTCAAAGATCATAAATATAAGCAGTTTAAAGCGAAGGAAGCCACATTTTACTGTTAAACGTTGAATTTTCTTGTCTTAAAGCCTGAGGTAATCTACATAATCAGATAATTTAATGTAAATCTTCCTAATATTGCAAACATGTAAACTATAAACTACAAAAAAAAAAAAAACAACACAACAAATAAAGGAGCATATATGCAATGAAATAGTAGTGTACCATCCTGGGCACTTCGCTCTCAAAATGCTGGACTATTGTTGTTCCTAGAGTCTCTAAAAGCACAGTAGGAGGAACAGAAATAAACTCTGCTGGAGGAAATATAGCAGCTTGAACACTGTCCTCTGGTTCTTCCAACTTTCCATCAACAATATTTAAGATTTTAGTTCAACTGTAGTCTGTTCATTGCTGTTCACATGTTTTTTCTATTTCAGACACCGGTGGCTGCTCCAGTGACGACCCCATCTCACGACCCTGACCTGTGACCTGGATGTTCCTGTTTGCCTGGAAGAACTCTCTCTGCACTGGATGAACTTACTTTAGGGCTTTTGTAGTTTTCCATTACCGAGAAGGACGGTCAGTCGCTAAATTCTCGTGAACATTGTTTATTTATACTGCTTTCTACCTGTGGCCCATAGAGGCAACTGTTGTGATTCTGGGCACAACAAAAATAAATTGATTTGACATAATATGACATTGAGCTATTGAGTATTTCTATTAAAAAATATATGTTTTGTCCACAATCACTGATTTGCTCAAAACTGAGATCCTTGCAAAGTCCAGGAACCCAGCCTTTATGAGAAAATCTGCATTTGTAATTTGTATTTTTTATTATTGATGATTATTATATTTATTTTTCAGTCGGTCGATGTCCATAGCTCCCTTAAAGAAACAGACACTGCCCAGATCCAGTTTGTAGAGGTGAGCTATTCATCTCTATAATTTGATTTCTGCTATTCATCCCATTCATTTTAGAGCGTGTACAAAGCACTTTACATTACTTTTTCTTATTTTACTCGTAGATTTGAACTTGCCTTTATAAAGAATACATTTAGTGACAATTATTTCTGTCAGTATTGATGTACAAATGCTCAGGATAAAGGCTGAATCACAGAAACTGTAACAAAGAATCCAGTACAATACACTGTTGTGCAGACAGAGTCAAGGCCAGGGCTGAGTTCCTGTGGCTCATGAAGATAATGCTGCGCTGCACACGCACATCGATACATTCCTGTAAACACTGTGAACGACACAATTCATGGTGCTCCCTCTGTCCTTCGTGGAGAACCCGTTGCTTACTTTTCCTGCAGCATGACACTTTGTCCGTGTGTGACGCAATAAACCAGACTTTAAAGTTTCAGATGAATTGTCTTCTTTGTCGCTCGCACCAAAAACGAACCGCCTTACACCTTCTATTGCAAGCCGAGAAAACTGTCCTGGCTAGTGTGGATTCTTTCACAAACTTTAAATTTTAATTTCTTTGAAAACATGAGCAGCGGGATACAGACAGATGGCTCGGATTAGCCTGTTGAAATTATGTTTCCATGAATAATCATAGCATAGGCCTAATTAGACCTGCCCTGTCGACCGATTAGTCGAATATAAAGGGGGTGTGGCAAAAATATCAAAACTATGAAGCATCACCATGTATCCAACCCAAACTGCACTCAAAAGACCAAAATTAGACAGGAATTTATGCAAAAACAACAGAAAAGTACTAGGAAACAGTGTTGAACTTAGAAATCTTCAGCCAACTCACTCTAGTTTCTCTTCTTTCTTTGCTGTTTACTCCATATAAATCCTTTAAATCTAAATCAAATAAAAATGCTGGTCGACTAAGACAGTGTTTCCCAACCAGGGGCACGTGAGGCTTTACCAGGAGGTACTTGGAATGGTTTCAGGTTTTAAATGAATATGAAATGTACTTTTATCTGAATAAAGTGTCATTGGTTGTAGGGCTGTGCACCTTTGGTCGTTTAGTCGATTAATCAGTCGATGGCGTCTTAGTCGACCAACATTTTGATTAGTCGACTAATTATTTTAGATTTAAAGCATATATTTGGCAAAAACAGTAAAAACAAGAAGATGTGACGCGAGTTTGCTGAAGATTTTGGACTCCAACATATAAATACAGTTTCCTTGCACTTATCTGTAAAAAAAAAAAAATGTTTTTGTATGAATTCCTCTGCAGTTGTGTCTTTTGAGTTCAGTTTGGCTCAGATACAGGGAAATACTTGCCACACCCCCCTTTAGTCAATTAATCGGTCGATAGAACACGTCTTTAGTCGACCAAGAATTTTCTTTAGTCGACTGCAGTCCTAATTGGTTGTAAATTTAGCATCTTTTTGGAACATCTAGGACCATAAATATAACAAAACAATAAATATAATATTAATAATTGACTATATTCGACTAGTAAACTTGTTTATTTCCCCAAAACTCAAGTTAAGGGGTACTCTGAGTGTGAAACAAACCTTAGGGGGTACGCAAGACAAAAAAGGGTTGAGAACCACTGGAATAAGACTCTAACACTGGACTTAAGGTTAGGAACCACTAGACTAAGAGACCATCGACCGATTAATCGACTAAACGTCTAAAGAACTACAGCTCTAGGCCTAAAATGGTTTTACAGTAATCAGATAATATACACACATAAACACAAGTGTACTGGCTGGTTTTACAGCTATAATTAGGAGGGAAGGGACAAAAACTCAACAAAGAACCTGACAACGGGCACAGGACGTCAGTTGGGTTGATTATTATTAAATTGGCTAGCACATACACCAGAGAACTCCCAGTTTAATTCATTTTTTGCCAAGTTACTCAGAAATCCTTCCTTCCTGCCTAATTTCAACCGTTATAAAATATCATGAACAGGCCACTACATTTGTGAAAATAAATATTTTAACACCCTGCCATTTTGTAAGTTCTCCCACTTTATGGAGCGGTCTGAAATGTTCATCGTAGGTGCCTTTTCAAGATGAGGAAAAAAAAAAACCTCAGAGGTGGTCAATCTTCAGAAGGGCCTGGACCTGCGCCGGTTCTGGTTCTGGTCTTTGGAGCGGCACAGTTCCTCCTCAGACTCCGCCGCATTCAGTCGCTCCTTCATCAAAACTCTCTGCCTCTGCTCTTTAGACATTTTCACAAACCTTTTTAGCTTTAGCTCTGAGCTAACTAAACAGAAACACACTGCACTACAGCCCAAGAGCCACCATAGACATCAAACACGATTCGTCCAGAAGTTAAATTTGAAGCATCTGCAAACAAAAATAATTATTTTAGTAACTTAAAAAAAAAAAAATAAATAAAAGAAATATTGTTTTGTACTCTGTATTTATATTGATATTTATGGACGTATGTTGCTAAATCTTATAGAAAAAGCACAAGAACCAATATTTTTTTCGTGGTCTCCTGGCGATGCATTCAAGGCAGAACGAAATGGTGAAACTCTTGTGTTACACAGGGGCTTGTATTACACTAGATAAAACGTTTAAAACAATTCTTTTTATGCATTATTTATTCAGTGTGTCAAACCCAATCCCCCAAACGAGAAAAGGATTGTATTCACTAAGACCTGTCTTTTTTTTTTTTTTTTTTTTTTTTTAATTTATTGTGATATTTGGTCATTTATTTCACTGGCCTCTGTATGTATTTTAGACACATCACCCATGTATTGCACAAAATAATCAAATCTGCCTGGAGGAGAGCGCGAGACTCTCCTGACCCTCCCGGTGAGAGTCATCAATGGGCACACAGACCAATGAAATCATTGATAAATTACCAAATGTCACTAAACAATTAAAAAGAAATAATAAATATTAAATTAGTGAATACAATCTTTAACTCGTTTGAGGGATTGGGTTTGACACAGAAAAATAAAGCACAGAGAGAACTGTTCTTAAACAATGTACAGCGCGTAACAGACGAGTTTCACCATTTCGTTCTGCCTTGAATGCATCGCCAGGAGACCCGCCGCTTCACGGAAAAAAATGGTTCTGGTTCTTTTTCTATAAGATTTAGTAATAAACGACCATAAATATCAATATAAATAAAGTATACAAAACATTGTTTTAAAAAGGCTTCTAAAATAATATTTTTTGTTTCCGGATGTTCCAAATTGAACTTCCGGACGAATCGTGTTTCTGGGATGAAAAGTTTTTTTTCTGTTTTTTTCCCCCCAACCATGTGCAGGATCTGTCTGTAGCTGTGTCCAAATTATGTATTCATTTTAGACTGACTGGGCGAAAACCCCATAGAAATGATTATTTATTTTTAATATTATTATTATTATTTTATTCAATACTTTTTCAAAAGCAAACAGGCTTACAAAACATTCAATAGTTCAATGTGAGCAGGTCAAACATTAAACACATTTCAAACAAAGTTAATCTAAAACAGATTAACAAATAAAAAGAAAACCATATTCAAAGTGTCACAGGGTTCTGCCAGAGTGCATTTTTTGGATTTACAAATGTTCAAAGAATCTTTTGAAGAAAGTTCACAAAGAAGTACATTAAATAAAGGTTCAGTGTTACCAAATTTGCATTTGTGGATGAAAGAAATTGTCATAATAATCAAGGTATTAACTGTAAAATCTTTTGGCTTTACAGAACGGATGTGTAAGTTGTTGTGTCGAGTCCATGTACAGAAACTCTCCCAAAACATGTTTGAGTAACACACGAGAAAAAAACATGTTCTTTGGTTTCAGTGTTAAAGAAGCAGAAGGCACATACATTGTCTTCAATATTAAATTTTAATGTAAAAATTCTTTACACGGGTAAACATTATTTAACATTTTAAACCGTACTTCTTTAGCTTAGCTGTACCTGATTTGTTCCGGTTTTGAAACGTGAAAAACAGAACTAGTTTGTCTTTACATCAGTCGCATGTATCACTCTCTTTCCTGATGCAGTCCCAGCATCATAAATATTCACCGTGATAAGTTAAGAAGCACTATTCACGAGTCTCTGCCATTCCAAGTAAGGCTAGTATGCTAACATTAGCCAGCTAACGGGGCACTTCCTGCTTCTCGTAGAATAAAATGCTCTATAAATGGATGTAGAGAAAGTGCATTTTCACCCGAATACAGACTTTTGCAACACACCTGTGCTGGGGTAAAACAGATTTCACTTTGTTACATGCAAAAAATTGTGTACATGAACTGGCTCTGTTTTCATGTTTCAAAACAATAAAAATCAGGTACAGCCCCTTTAATGCCCCGCAGAAACCCTGGTCAACTGACGTCAGTCCAAAGAGACGGGTAAATTCATTCTTACAGTGGCGCGGCTGAATCGTTGTCTGTGTGTGTTTTCCTGTGAACATTCAGCGCACTTTTCTGTGAAAAGGTTTTGTTACAGGTTGAACAGCTGTAAGGCTTCTCTCCTGTGTGCGTTCTGATATGTTTACATAGATCATGCTTAGTAGTAAATGTTTTGTTACAGGTCGAACAGCTGAATGGCTTTTCCCCCGTGTGCACCCTCGTATGGCGTTTCAGCGCAGAGTGATGGGCAAATTCTTTTTCACAAATGGAACACCTGAAGGGTTTTTCCCCCGTATGTGTCAGACTGTGAGTATTTAGATTACCCAACAGGTAAAAGGTTTTGTTGCAGATGGGACAGCTGAAAGGCCTCTCGCCTGTGTGCGTTCTCATGTGTGCACTCAGATTAGATTTACAGGAGAATGCCTTATTGCAGCTTGTACAGCTGAATGGCTGTTCCCCCGTGTGCAGTCCCATGTGGCGAGTCATTGCGGACTGATAGGAAAATTCTTTCTTACAAATAGAACAGCTGAATTTTTCACCTGTGTGCACTCTCATGTGACTTTTCAGTTCAGTGCGAAAGATAAATTCTTTGTTGCAGATTGAACAGCTGTAAGGTCTCTCTCCTGTGTGAATCTGAAGGTGTCGTTGAAAATAGTATCTGCTCCCTTTTAATATCTTTTTGCAGACGGGGCACTGGTGTGTCTTCCCTTTGGCTCCTTTGGCGGTTCCTGACTCGTCTCCGTTGTTCACACTGTTGCTGGTCTCTGCTGCAGGCTTGTGTTTGGAGGACGGACCTGAGTTTTGTGCAGCGGTGCTTCCGACTCTGTTGTTGTCGTCTCCATCGTCTGAACCGTTTAATGGAGCTCTCCAGTCTTCATCATTGTCCGAGGAGTGGTCCGTGTCTCCTTCAGACTCGGAGTGTAAATGTGGCTCTGCGCTGATGTCCTCTCCCTGTGTTTCCTCTTCTTTGGGCTCAGTTTGTTGCAGCAGTGAGGACTCTTCTGTCTTCACACACACAGTGATGATCTCTGGGACAGACCTGAAAAGGATTAAATGTTTCATGTAAATCAAATCTCAATTTTAGTCCTTTATGGTTGTCAGCTAAAATTGAGGTTGACCTTTAGAGCCTTGATTTTCAACCCGTCGGCTGGAAAAGCTAGCGTGCCTTGAGCTATTGCCAATGTCCAATTTGCATTCATACAGATTTGATAGAAATGTTTACTATTTTTGAGTGTCATGAACATATTTCTTAATGGAAAAAGAAGGCCTAATATTGACCATACCAACCTAAAAAAACCAAAAAACACATAGTGACAAGAACATTATACGCCACACTTATACCACATTTATACTAAAAGGTCTGATTTGAGAATGTGTCAGTAGGTTGAGTGTTGTGGTATTTTTACAACAAAAATGTTGTGAACTCAAAAAAGGTTGAAAAACACTGTTTTAGAGCAGTATATTTAACTCAACTATGGCTCATTGTTTTGAAAACATAAAATCCTATAGCGAACCCGACCAAGACTAGACCAAGATCTGGAAATGGTCCCCAGGACTGTAGGGAAATTTGCATTTGACCCACTTTTCTATGCCTGCCAGGAGCAATGGCATCACATGTATCTCCAGATCTTGGTCTAGTCTTGGTCATAGTCTGTGTGGTCTTGGTCAGGACCTTTGCTTTAGCTGAAGTGCATGTTTTGGGTTGCTGGGAGAAACCAGAGGAAATCCCCCCAGATCCAGAGAAACAAACACACTCCGGGCAGAAAAGCAGCCTGGGATTGATGTAAAGAAAAAAAAACAAGCAAAAAAAAACAAACTTCCTACCAGGACAATAAAGTGTACCTTACCTTCGAAAAGTAACATATTTGTTATGAATGTTATTACACTGTATATTTTTATACACGGGTGTAATAATCCAGGAATCCCACGATTTGTAAAATAAGGACAAATTTGCATTGTCATTATTCCCAATTTGGTGATAAAAACTGAGATTAGTGCAACCCTAACGCTGTTATTATTGTAAATAAGTAATAGGGCCCAACAGTAACTTAATTTAATTGATGGTATTGCATGGAGTATAATATTGGGTCTCTTACATTTTACATAAAGAAGTGTTTTTGTGTTCTTTACGGTAGTCTCGGCCACATGTTTTGTCAGATTGTTGGAAACGCTTACATTCCACGTTCGTGTACGCGCCCTGAAGGGTTTGGCCAAAATTATAAGATGAAAGTGAAAACGTCCCTGCGTCAAAGCATGGCTTGAATGTGTATTTTGTGGCCCTAATGAATAATCATACAGTTGAACCATGTGAAACACAGTCTTACACTGTCAGCGGTTCTTCCTCCTCTTTGATGCTCTGTTCCTCTGGCTCTTCTTTAATCTGACAAGTCTCTAGGATTTCTTGCTTCAGTCTAAGGTTCAAACCGAGCTCAGGATTTAGCCCCGGCTCCAGGAGCTCTTGTTTCCTCTGGTTTTCCTCTTTGGAGCGGCACAGTTCCTTCTCAGACATTTTTTACAAATGTTTTTAGCTTTAGCTCAGAGCTAACGCTAACAACAAAGCGACCGTCCGGACCACG
Organism: Rhinogobius similis; assembly: GCA_019453435.1. Taxonomy (NCBI): domain Eukaryota; kingdom Metazoa; phylum Chordata; class Actinopteri; order Gobiiformes; family Gobiidae; genus Rhinogobius; species Rhinogobius similis. The sequence goes on along the minus strand of CM033634.1, from coordinate 4,428,793 downwards.
AGCACACTACACTGCATTACACCACACAGCCCAAGAGCCACGGCTTCTCGGCTCTGATTGGTTATTCAGAAACTTCTCAGTGTTCCTATTGGCTAAGACAGGAGTGGGCGGGACAAGCTTCCGGAAGTCCCGGCTTTTTAATTATATTTATTAATATTAACTCAATAAGTGTTATCATGTTGTTTTAATTGATCCGTGGTCATATCAGACAGCAGTTAAAAATGTAAAAAATGTAGAAAGGAGGCCTTTTTTCTGTTTACTGAGCCCAACACTCCGGAAGTACATTTTCCATTCAGTTTTCCCACAGGAATTTAAAAATAGTAACATATTTGAAAGCTTGCTCGGGGCTAATCAGTTAGAGCACAAGATAGTTTTATTCAAAATCTGTTTCTGAAACTTAAACAACAAAGCTATTAAAACTATTACACCAGTTCGTTGTTACTTGTACAATCTGTTGTTTGTGTTTTTGTTGTTTGTTTGCATTTTTGTTGTAGTTGTCTGTCCTGTGCGTCTCTTTATGGACCCTGAGCCTGAAATAAATAAATTACGATGATGATGATGACTGTTGGCTCTTGCCAGACACGTGACCTGCGCCGCCGGCAGCCATCTTGAATCTGGTCGTTGATGTAAACAAACGTAAACTCCAAAGAAAATCTACATAAACTGCTCAAATATCAGAACAGTCCTAATATTTACTGTCAGCTGTGGTTCTGACAATTATACAAAAAACAAATTACCTCGTACAAAAGTATAGCTGCATTTAAAAACGCAAATGTGGCTTTGAATTAGCGAGTTATGTAGAAAATGCTAATGAATGATTAGCATTGGTGATTAGCTACAGGTCCAACTTCATGGACTCGAAGAAATCGTCTAACATCGGAAATATGGCTTGTAAGTGTCTGAAACTTTCACTGTTTGTGGTAATACTGCGGCACTATGTGTCAGTAAGTTTTTGTGTGATTCTGAGCTTTTAGTGCCGACTTTGAGGAAGGTATTTATCAGATAAAAGTGTAAAGTCGTGAAAAAGACACTAAAAGGCTCTGATATGTGCGCTGACTGCTCTTTGAGACGTTAGAAGCAAAACCCAACACTTTCAGGCAACATTTAGGACCCAATTTTGCGTTTATAAAAAGGCAAAGTACAAAAAGTAAACATTTGTCACTTCCTGTAGAAACAATAAGTCTCCTACCAGCCATAATTTAACTCAGTTCTTGATATTTGACGTTGGTTTGAACCATGATGCACCTCAGCCACGACGTCAAACTAAAATATAATAAATTACAAATAGCCTAAAATATAAAGACGAACAAAATTACATGATACCAATACAAACCTCGCTGGCTGACCTATACTTCGGAGAAAGAATGATAACTTTAATTTGCACGTTGTGGACTTTTTTTTCAACTTAAAATGCTTCTCAATTTCAGCGCAAAGTGGAACCAAAATACCACTTAAGATGGAACTTAAGTGGCATTCAGCTCGAAACAGTAGAGTATGTACTTATTCAGTGTGATCACTCACTAACACCAGAGAAGTAAGGCTGTAGTCGACTAAAAACATGCCCTATTGACCGATTAGTCGACTAAAAGGGGGTGTGGCAGAAGGTATCAAAACTATGAAGTATTTACATGTATCTGAGCCAAACTGCACTCGAACACAACTGCGCAGGAGCTCATTCATAAACAACTATTCATACAGAATAGTAGGGCTGTAATCCTTCAGTCGATTAGTCGATTTATCGGTCGATGGAGTCTTAGTCGTTAATCTTTTTTTTTTCTTTAAATGTATTACATGACAATGTGTACATGACAAAAAAAGCAACAAGAAGATATGGAGTTAGCTAAAGATTTTTAAGTATAACATATAAATACTATGTTTCCTAGTACTTTTGTGTATAAATAGTTGTTTTTACATGTTTTTCCTGTGCATTTTTGGTATTTTGAGTGCAGTTTGAGTCAGACACATGGAGATACCACAGAGTTTTGATATATTTTTGCCAAATGCTTTTTTAGTCGACTAATCGGTTGATTGGGCTGGTCTTTTGTCGACCAAGAATTTCTTTAGTCGACTCCAGCCCTACAGAATAGTACTAGTAAACAGTGCTTTTATATGTTACAAACATATAAATTCTCATTATTCACTCAAGTCTTCAACTATAACTCGTTTCGTATCTTTTCCTTTTAGCTGCCGTCCCATAGAAATATTTTTAATCTGAATTAAAGAAGTAGTCGACTAAAAAAAAAAAAATGTCACTCCAACAACGTTCATTGTGTCTCCTTTAGTTATAGCCACACAGTAAATTAGGAGATTACCTTGTTGACATGTTTCGGCTGCTAAACTGCGAGCCTCTTCAGAACTGTCACCAGCGTTGGTGACGTGTCACTGATCAGCTGATGTTACTTCCTTCCAGGTCCATCAGGCTGACCACGCCTCCGAAACGTGTCAACAAGGTAAATACATCTCCTAATTTATTGTCTTTAAGAAGAAGAAGTGTGGACAGTAAAAACTAAGACATCACCGACAGATTAATCGACTAAACGACTAAAGAATTACAGCCCTACAGCGAAGATGACTCTGCTCAATTTTTGAAAAAGAACATTTTCATTTTAATCTTTCAAAAAATTAATGTCATGTTCTGTGTTTTATGTTTTGTTGTGATAATAAAATGCTGAAAAAAAAACTGGAAAAAACTGGACAAAGCTTTTCATTGAGGATTAGACACGACTGAATCTCTTTCTCAGATTAATTGACCAGCCCTTAAAGAGAGACAATTCGTTAATTCAATGCCGACACAAGATATTGACAGTTTTAATTTGCATTTAAAATCAGATTATACAGAGTTCTCGTCTTCATTTTTAAACTAGAGGCTATTTCTCTTCAAGTCTCTCCTGAAGTTACGATTGAGTGGATTCTTCTGTGTTTATTTAGATTGCTCCTCTGAGTAAATGTTTTATTGCAGGTTGAACAGCTGTAAGGTCTCTCACCAGAGTGGGTTTTTACGTGTCTATTTAGATTAGACCTGGCAGAAAATGTTTTGTTACACGTCGAACAGCTGTACGGTCTCTCTCCTGTGTGCATTCTCAAATGTACACGTAGGTCACACTTGGAGGAAAATGTGTTATTGCAGGTTGGACAGCTGAATGGTTTTTCCCCTGTGTGCAGCCTCATGTGGCGTTTCAGTCCAGTGCTTTGGATAAATCCTCGCTTACAGATAGAACAGCTGAAGGGTTTTTCGCCTGTGTGCGTTCTTTTGTGAACCGTTAGAGAGTCGATGCGGGTAAATGTTTTGTTGCAGATTGAGCAGCTGTAAGGTCTCTCGCCTGAATGCGTTCTCATGTGCGAATGCAGCTCGAAGTTACTGGAAAACGCACCGTTACAGGTTGAACAGCTGAACGGTTTTACCCCCGTGTGCTTACTCATGTGGCGTTTCAGTCCTTTGGCTTGGATAAATTCTTCTTGACAGATGGAGCAGCTGTAGGGTTTTTCCCCCGTGTGCAGTGCCATGTGGCGTTTCAGTCCAGAGAGATGGGTCAGTTCTTTCTTACAGATGGAGCAGCTGAATGGCTTTTCACCCGTGTGCGTTCTCCTGTGGATTTTCAGAGAATCCAGGTGTGAAAAGGTTTTGCTGCAGATTGAACAGGTGTACGGCTTCTCTCCCGTGTGCGTTCTTAAATGTACACGCTGATGAGATTTGGTGGAAAAGGTTTTATCGCAGAATGAACAGCTGAATGGTTGTTCCCCCGTGTGCAGTCTCATGTGGCATTTCAGTCCGAGGAGATGCGTAAACTCTTTGTTACAGACGGAGCAGCTGAATGGTTTTTCGCCTGTGTGCGTTCTTCTGTGAGCGATTAAATTACCCATCTGGGAAAATGTTTTGTTACAGACTGAACAGCTGTGAGGTCTCTCTCCAGTGTGTAATTTACTATGTACAACTAAACTGCTCTTATGTGAAAATGTTTTGTTGCAGATTGAGCAGCTGTAAGGTCTCTCTCCTGTGTGCGTTCTTAAATGTACACGCAGCTGAGACTTCGTGGAACATGTTTTATTGCAGGTTGGACAGCTGAATGTTTTTTCCCCCACGTGCTCGCTCATATGAGATTTCAGTTCTTTGGCTTCGGTAAATTCTTTCTTGCAGACTGTACAGCTGTAAGGTCTCTCTCCAGTGTGTAACTTATTATGTGCAACTAAACTACTTTTATGGGAAAATGTTTTGTTACAGGTCGAACATCTGTGAATCCTGCTGCGCCTTTGTAGCTGTTGTTCACGCCCCTTTACTCCGTTGTTCACACTGTCGCTGGTCTCTGGTACAGACTTGTGTTTGGAGGACGGACCTGAGCTTTGTGCAGCGGTGCTTCTGGTTTTGATCTGGACTTGGTTGAAGTTGTCTCCTTCATCTGAACCGTTTAATGGAGCTCTCCAGTCTTCATCATCGTCAGAGTCAGAGGAGTGGTCCGTGTCTCCTTCAGACTCTGAGTGTAAATGTGGCTCTGCGCTGATGTCCTCTCTCTGCGTTTCCTCTTCTTTGGGCTCAGTTTGTTGAAGCTGTGAGGACTCTTCTGTCTTCACACTCACAGCACTGGACTCTGGGACAGACCTGAAAAGGATTAAAACAGTATAATCCACCAAAAACTTCGACATTTATTAGTACATCCCAAAGACAAACTACCACAAGAACAAAAATGCAATGCGATATTCAAAATTCAATGCAAATCATGCGACAGATCATATATAGGAGAAACAGAAAGGGCATTCCACACAAGAAAGAAAGAACATCAGAAAGAATGTGAGAAGGAGACATCAGGGAGGCTCAGAAGAACAAAAAAAAGTAGAAGAGCAGAACCTAAAATCAGCCATATCCGACCATTTTAAAAAATAAAAACCACGTCATGGACTGGGACGGGGCTTGAGTCATTGGATCCGAGACCAACAAGTTCAAACACTGGATCCAGGAGGCCATTGAAATCAGAAAGAAGCACTGACGGCATCAACCGGGACGACGGAGCCTTCCTTCTGTCTCACACATGGGACACGTTACTCCAGAGACCACCGGGACCACCAGTTACGCAGCCGAAACACGTCAACAAGGTAAATACATCTCCTGTTCAACTGTCTTTAAGAAGAAAACATATTGTGGATATTGTATAATCCAAGGCTGAGAGATAAGACAAAAAAGAATCATATTTATCGATCCATCACATTTTTTAGTCTTATCGAAAACTAAGTCATTCTTAGTCTGAACTCTGCTTCAAACCGCATGCTTTTACTGACAGAGGTTTGACGACTACCCTGCGAAAAAAAAAGCCGACCAGGAGTCGTTCTGGAAACACAACTAAGAAAAAGGCGACCAAAAAAGAAGAAACTGGGACCAAAAACAAATAAAGAAAGAAAAGGATGCAGAGTCTGGCAGTAGAAAAGCTGAAAAGGTCTGGTAAAGGTCGAGGCAATGATTTTGGCCGCTGCAAAAATAAACTGAACTGAATTGAAGAAAAAAGAACCAAGCTTTTTAACCCAAGCGAACCATTGGTGAGTTTTCCTTCGCTCTGTTCTGTTGCTTCCAAAATAACCTCAGAAATCTCATGCACGCGCACAATATTGGTGAAAAGTACTCACAGAATACAGAATGAGACCAACTCGGGTACAGGCAGGCAAAGATGTCCGAACGAACCACTCGGATAAGACGGGCGCTGATAAAGAGTTTGCGGCCGACAAGGAGCCTGTGGTGGACCAGGAGGACGGGCGGTGGGTGCTAGATTTGACCAACTGCTGACAATATTGAGCTTGGAGAAGGATGAGATTGTTTAACATTTTTTAATTCTATGGGTAAAGAATCAATCTCACGCTCCAGTCAATCAATCAATCCAATCAATCTCACGCTGAGTCGAAAGACAAAGCTCTCGATTTACCGGTCAATCTACGTTCCTCCCTCACCTATGGTCATGAGCTCTGGGTAATGACCGAAAGGATGAGATCGCGGATACAAGCGTCGAAATTAGCTTCCTCCGCCGGGTGGCTGGGCGCTCCCTTAGAGATAGGGTGAGGAGCTCAGTCACACGGGAGGAGCTCGGAGTAGAGCCGCTGCTCCTCCACGTCAAGAGGAGCAGCTGACGCTCAGCATCTGTCCCGGAGCCTCCTGGACGCCTCCCTCGGGAGGTGTTCTGGGCATGTCCCACCGGGAGGCGGCCCCGGGGTAGACCCAGGACACGCTGGAGGGACTATGTCTCTGTGGCCTGGGAACTGGAGCTGGAGGAAGTGTCCGGGGTGAGGGAAGTCTGGGAGTCCCTGCTTAGACTGCTGCCCCCGCGACCCGGCCCCGGATAAGAGGGAGAAAATGGATGGATGGATGGATGGATGGATGGGTAAAGAACATAGAGATCATTATATCAGTGTTTTCTGTGATTTTAATGATTCAGAATATGGTGACGTATTTAAACCAGTGACAGCAAATGCACATCTCAGCACATGTGGATGGAACTCAATTTTTTATTCTCAGTTATTTTTACTTCAGTAATATTTAGCTTGAATTCCATTTAAGCTTTGGTTGCTTTTCCCACTCACTGTGTTCACGTGCACAACAGGAAAACTTTTCAAAATGCAAATAAACCCTGGAAATATGTTTTTTTCCCAGATCCCAGTGACACATCTGGAGGACTCTGTGTGAACTAGAATCACTGCTGCATGAAACGGCACAGTCTGAACACACGAGGAGCCGACCGGGATGGACATTCGACTGCACGAGGTGAGAAACACGCAGGAAAATGTGTGTTTGAACGTGTGCAAACTCATCTTAAATAAGCAGAGACAACAAACTACCTCTGTAGATTAGAGCGTGTTGTTTCAGTGTTTTGATCCGCTGCTTTAAAGTGAAAGTAAAGACTATCGATTCATCGCACTCAGGTGTTCTCTGTGCAGGTAAACATACACACACTACGTTCACCTGCACAGAAAACTCCCGATTAGGGCTGCATGATGTTGGAAATTATTGCGATATGAGATATGGCTATTAAGATCTGTAATATTTATATTATTGCGATACTTAAATACACTTTTTGACTAAGACTGAAACTAAAGATTATTTAAGTCATCGACAAGTCAGTGATTATTTCTATTGTAGATTCAGACGTAGAATAAACTACATTTTTAACTAAATAAATGTGGAAATATTATGAATGAAGCTTCTAAAGAGAGAATATTCATGAATAAAGTGTGTATTTGAGGAAAATCAGAAATGTTCCTTTCTTTTTTGCCTTTTTTCTTTACGAATGTCACTGTCTTTGTTATAAAAGTCTTTAAGTTTGTGTTTTGGAGTCTGTTTAGTCCAGAGAACGACGACATCATCAAAACACGACTGACATTTTTGTTTATACTCGACTTCACAATTATTCTACTGATTGTTGCAGCTCTATTTTTAATGCAATAATGTCTGTTTTACTAAAATAAAAACCAACAAATACAAAACCGAGGCTAATTTAGTTTGAAAATGCTAGATTTTATTCAGGATTTTCCCGTTTTCAATGTTTAAATTTTGAAAACAGAACATATCAGATGAAGACTTTGATATATTTTATTTGTCGTGATATCTTTGTTGTGTCAGACAATATTGTGATATCGATACTTCTCCTGATTCCCCTCTTTGTGTCTATAATTGTTAATAAAACGGCTATTGCACGTCTGGCACAGAGAAGCAAACAGAGGGAATAATTGCAATTTTTTCTTCATGTTGATCAAAAACAAAAACTAAATAAAATTGGCTTTTATTGACAATTTCATGAACATTGATATTCAGAATCTGTGCCATTCTTCCACAGTCTGACCTTTATTCTAAACTACGTTTTTACTGACAGAGGGACAGCTGTGAACCTCTCAACTGACTCTGTGCACAAGGTGGCAGTTGGTCTGTTTATTTTTTAAATGGCTAGCTCAGTACTTCCTGTCTAATTCATTTCTATGGGGTTTTCGTCCAGTCCAGTCAGTCTAAAATTAATAAATCCAGACTCATGTGTTTGTGTCTCAATGCTAACGCTAATGCATAACTATTTAAACGTAGAATCAGAATCAGAATCGCTTTATTGCCGTTGTCAGTGTCAGAATTCACAAACATAGGAACTTGCTTCAGTGTGAGGTGCAACATAAAAGAATGAATAAAATATAATAAAATATATAAAATAGGCATGCATAAAATTAAGAATAAGATAAAATAAAATAGACTAAGATAGACTATAAAGACTATATACAGAAATATACAGTTGGCAGTGCAAATGTGGCAGTGCAAATAGATAGTTCTTATATAATATATTGTAGTAAACAACCCAACTGCCATCTTGTGCACAGAGTCAATAAACCATATCATATCATCACAGAGTCAATAAATCATATCATTTACAGTTAGACGTCACTGAATCTCGATATCATGATCTTCCGATTAATTGCCCGGTGACTAGCGTCAATTAATTTACTTTTTTTTTAAAGACGTGCTATAACTGCAGCAGCTTTACTCACAAGTTATTTATTCTCTGCGGCGCAAATAAACACAATGAAGCTCTGCTAGTTTTTACTTTCATTTCAATGCAGTGAAGAAAACAAGAACACACGCTGCTACTGAAAACGACAAACGAGTCTAATATTTTCCGTGGCCAGTTAGCTCCAGTTTTCCTGGTGTTGGGGTGAATGCAGAGTCTGAAAAAAGTTTTACGTCGACTACATTCAATTATTTTTAAGGCGTTTTTTTTGCTCCGCACCATCAGATATGATTTAGTTCTTATTTTTGTGTCTGTCCTTTGAAAATACAAATACTTGAAATTATAAATCAGAAGTTAAGTCCAGTTACACTTAGTTGAGTTGTAGTTTCACCACATACTTTTTCCTTTTACTTGAGTGATATTATTTTGAAATACGGTTGATATAAGTATTAAACATTAGATACTAATCAATAAAAAAAAAATTAAAAAAATTAGAGAAAGTGTTAATGCTAAAAAAACAAAACAAACAAAAAGAAAACGTTTGTGAAAATGATCTTGAGCCTTATAAAACTAGTATAAAACCACAATGTTTAATAAAGACAGTACTATTACTTATTGTTAAAAATGTCAGTCTAAAACCTTGACCTAAAAAAGAGCATTTGTAATGATCCTTGTGGTGTCAAAACTGGTATCGAGAAACAGGTATCAAGAAGAGTTTGATATTTTAGTGTCTGACGATCAGCGACATTCACCCAGTTTAATGTGTAAATGTGTTTAAAAGTCTTACACTGTCAGCGGCTCTTCCTCCTCTTTGATGCTCTGTTCCTCTGGCTCTTCTTTAATCTGTGAAGTCTGAGGGATTTCTTGCTTCAGTCCAAGGTTCAGACCAGGCCCAGGGTTTAGCCCCGGCTCCAGGAGCTCTTGTTTCCGCCGGTTCTGGTCTTTGGAGCGGCACAGTTCCTCCTCAGACTCCGCTGGATTCAGACGCTCCTTCGTCAAAACTCCCTGCGCTTCGTCTTTTGACATTTTCACAAATGTTTCTGAGCTAACGCTAACAACAAAGCGACACGTCCGAAACAGGAGCCAGAGCCACGGCTGCTCCGCTCTGATTGGTTATTCAGAAACTTCTCCGTGTTCCTATTGGCTGAGATTGTAGTAGGCGGGACAAGTTCCCGGAAGTTTTTTTTTTTTTATAAGAGGACGAGAACAGAATTAGTGACGACAAAAACAGAATAAATGAATACGTTTTAATGTACATTTTAAATTTAAATAAAATATACATTTTGGGAAGTAATTTGGAAAATGTTGCTTGTGAGAATTAAACTTTCCTAATAGTATTAAATGTACAATATGGTTGCTTTTTTATTATTGCATGTTTCTTTTCTCTTGCTGATCTTGAATTGTGCTTTGCAACATTGGAATATGACAAATGGGGCATTGAATTAGTCTTTGTTTGAGATATGGAGTTAAGTGAATAAAGGGTATGACCAGGCTTATTTTTTCCAGTTGATTGAAATTATTTGAGCATTCCAAACTGATTTTCCCTCATGAGATAATTTGTTATGGCTTATCAGTGACTTTCTAATTATTTTGTTATTGCATTTGGAATCTGTTAAATGGATGGACTCAATGACATAATGACTGAAACCCGCTGCTGCTGCCGCTGTGCACAAAGCACAGCCAACTTGTGCCAGTTGTTTATTTTCACAAGGACACAAGATATTGCCAATAAACATTTGCATTTTGAACCAGACAGTGGGCAAGAGAGGTGATGTGGTTATCCACGAAGGAGCTTTCCAACTTTCCCAAACATTGGACAGGTTTCCAAAAAAAAACAAAAACCCAGCAACGAGCAGGGGGCGTGGTCAACCTGATGTCCGTCAGGTCGACCACGCTTTGGAATAACAGCTTAAGTTACTACTGAAACATGTCAAGGTAACTGCATGTCTCTTACCAATTGTCTGATATAGAAGAAATAAACAAAACTAAAAAAAAATGTAAGAAGACAAGATGAATAATAAGATTCTTCAAAGTTCTGACATTTCTCCAGCTCATTTCTGTTTTAAACTATAGGCTCTTTAGAACGTTGTAACATAAACACATCAGTAAACATTCAGTCTTGCTCTGTGCAGCTGGATTCCCTGGAGTTCAAGTGTCTTCTGATATTACAGTTGTGTGGAATCTTCTTGTGTGTGTATACAGGGAGCTCTTCTGGGTAAAAGTCTTATTGCAGATTGAACAGCTGAATGGTTTTTCCCCTGTGTGCACTCTCATGTGGCGATCCAGGTCAGTGACTTTGGTAAATTCTTTATTACAGAAGGAGCAGATGAACAGCTTGTCGCCAGTGTGCAGCCGCATATGTTCATGTAGACGAGACTTCATAGAAAATGTCTTGTTGCAGGTTGAACAGCCGAATGGTTTTTCACCCGTGTGCGTGATTTTGTGAGAATTTAGGTTGCCGTGTGTGGTGAATGATTTGTTACAGGTGGGACAGCTGTAAGGTCTCTCTCCTGTGTGCGTTCTTATATGTTTACGCAGATCGGCGTTGGTGGAAAACATTTTCTCACAGAATGAACAGCTGTAAGGTCTCTCCCCTGTGTGCGTTCTCAGATGTTTGCGTAGATTAGCGTTCGTGGAAAACGTTTTCTCACAGATTGAACAGCTGTAAGGTCTGTCGCCTGTGTGTATTCGTATGTGTGAATCTAGATGAAATTTGTGTGAAAATGTTTTGTTACAGGTTGAGCAACTGTAAGGTTTCTCTCCTGTGTGAATTCTAATGTGTCGTTGTAATGTGTGATTACTGCCTTTTACTCTTTTTTTACAAACAGGGCATCTGTGCGTCTTGCCCTTCAGCTCCTTAGAGGACAGATCACCATCGTCAGAGTCAGAGGAGTGGTCCGTGTCTCCTTCAGACTCTGAGTGTAAATGTGGCTCTGCGCTGATGTCCTCTCCCTGCGTTTCTTCTTCTTTGGGCTCAGTTTGTTGAAGTGGTGACGACTCTTCTGTCTTCACACACACAGCACTGGACTCTGGGACAGACCTGAAAAGAATTTAAACAGAATCATGAAAACCTAACCTCAATATTATGATGGAGCCAGAGAGACGTGACGACGGAGGATGCTGGAGTGGAACAACAACATGAGGGAAATATGGAGTGGCAAGAGGATGATCACTGACCGACCAGTGTGGACAAGGCTAATGTGTACAACAGGTTCTTGTGTCTCTCTCTCTCTCTCTCTGCATGACAGCCCCGCTCACACCCGTCTGACAACACTCTCCTGTAGATCACACTGACTTCCACCGCTGACCAGGTGAGATGACACCTGCAGAGGCTTTGCACAGGAAAAGCTGCAGGCCCTGATGGTGTCATGGTGTGCTCCAAGCAACTGGTAAGTGGGATATTTCCCACCTCTGACTTGAAAAAATGCCATGGAACGCCACTCAAACTAGTAATTCTTACTTGTGAGCTAGGAGCTGGTCGAACGACTCTCACTTCACACACAAGATCGTGTTAGAGCGATAATAATCACCACAAGAAGTGAACCTGAGCTATTAACCACCACATAAACGATGTAAACATTTGTTACAGTTATGTACAGTTAGCGTTAGCCAAATTGTTTACATACGAGTTCATTCAGTTGGAACACTCTGAGGTCAGAACTCGTATCTTTCAGGTGGGAAATAACCGACTTCCCAGTTGCCTGAAACACAGCATGAACCCCAGACCCACCTCGGAGTGAACGATGCCATCTTTTACCTGCTCCACAGAGTCTACGCTCACCTGGACTCACTGTGAGAATCATGTTCTTTGACGTCTCCAGTGCATCAGACCCACACGGCTACAGAGCTGTGTCTGTGTCACCATTGGGGCTGCACAATATAAAGCAAAAGTATCGATATTGCAATATTGGCTGATGCAATAATGATATCGCAATAAACAAAAGATATCGCAGTAACACCATAGTCATCTGATAGAAATGTTTTGTTTTCAAAATGAAAACTGGAAAATTGAAAAGGGAATTCATGAATAAAATCTAGCGTTTTCAAACTAAATTAGCCAAGATTTTGTATTTGTTATTGTTATTATTTTAATACAACAAACATTATTGCATCAAAAATAGAGCTGCAACAATTAGTAGAATAATTGTGAAGTCGACTAAACAATAATGTCAGTCGTATTTTGATGATGGTTGTCATTCTCTGGTCTAAACAGACTCTAAAACACAAACGTAAAGATTTTTATAACAGACAGTGACATTATTAAAGAAAAATGGCAAAAAATAATAGACCATTTCTTATTTTCCTCAATTATACACTTTATTCATAAATATTCTCTCTCTAGAAGCTTCATTCACAAGATTTCAACATTTATTTGGTTAAAAAGTCTCAATCTACAATAGAAATAATCGCTGACTATAGTTAGTTTCAGTCTAAGTCAAAAAGTGTATTTAAATATGGCAATAATTTCCAATATCGTGCAGCTCAACAACATCAGTGCGCCGCTCCCCTTTCCTTTTCACCCTTTACACTTCTCTCTGATGACTCTGCAAGGGTTGGATCGACCAATTAATCGACTAAAAGGTTATGAAAAGGTTAAAACTGATTAGTTGTTTGGAATGCAAAATAGTTTTACAAAATGTGACTCAGATGAAGCTGAAGTGAAGCCGTTGAGGACCCTCTTTTTTTCAATTTTGTCATTTAAAAACGCAGAAACAAGCCTAGAGTGCCAAAGACAAAATAGAATATGAAATAAAGCACAATATCTACAAAAATAAAGTGTAAAATTTAGGGCTGTAATCCTTTAGCTGTTCAAGTCGGTCGACGGTGTCTTAGTCGACCAAGATTTTGATTAGCCGACTAATTATTTTATTTGCATTCAACAAATTCCTGCAGCAAAAACGAGAAAATATGTGGAGAGTGTTAGCTGAAGATTTTGGCGTTAATCTGTATCTTTAACAAATAAATACACTGTTTACGAGTACTTTTCTGTATAAATTGTTATTCCTGCATGAACTCCTGGGCAATTTCGTCCTTTTGAGTGCAGTTTGGGTCAGATACACGGAGATACTTCATAGTGTTGATGTATTTTTGCCACGCCCCCTTTTAGTCGATTAATCGGTTGATGAGACAGGTCTTTAGTCGACCAAGAATTTCTTTAGTCGACTACAGCCCTAGTAAAATTCATCAAAAACATAAAATGTACACATTTTCTGCATCATTTTTATGCAACTCCGGCTCAATTTGAGTCATAAAACTTATTTTTTTGGCTCATGGTATGTTTTGGAAGCTGTGTATAGAGCAGTTAATGATTATTCGACTATTTAATTAGTTGACAATCATTTAAACAATTGATTACTTAATCGATTAACTTGTTGCAGCCCTGCAATAAACCCTTTTCTGATTCTGATTGCATTGATACACTTTTGTTTCTTCTTTTGATTCTATTCTTCTGGTGGCGGCTACATGTCTGTAACGAAAACAATTCCCCCTTAACTAAAATTACAGCAATTCTGATTCTGATGAAGAGTAATAAGATGTGTTTAAATGCTGGAACCTACACCGTGACGCCCCGCTCCTCTGGCTCCTCTTTAATCTGTGAAGTCTGTGGGATTTCCTGCTTCCTCTGGTTCTCGTCTTTGGAGCGGCACAAATCCTCCGCATTCAGCCGCTCCTTCATCAAAACTCTCCTCGTCCGCTCTTTAGACATTTTCACAATCCTTTTTAGCTTTAGCTCCGAGCTAACGCTAACAACAACAACGTTATCGTCCCGAAACAGAAGCACACCGCACTACAGCCCAAGATCCACGGCTTCTGCGCTCTGATTGGTTGCTCACAAACTTCTCCGCGTTCCTATTGGCGGAGACGCGAGTGGGCGGGACACGCTTCCGGAAGTTACGGCTTTAGCAGTGATTGTGTTTATATTACCAGTTTGTCGAAGTTTTTCTCTTCTGAAAGCGCAATCGGAGCTGCATGGATTTTGTTTCACGCCGAAAGACAAACTGAGGACGTGTGCGGGATTGTTTCGGAGGTATTTCTGTTTTTGAGTTTGTTTTTTAAAGTCGAGTGGAGTTAGCTGTTAGCTTCACTTTGAATTCCCTGCTTTCTACAAAAGTTTATTCTTGCAGTCACGAGGAAAAGTGGTCAAAGATTGTAAATGAGCAAGGGCGTCATATTTAGATTTTTTATTATTTACTAAAAGTTGAAATAATAAAATAAATAACAATATCTTTTAAATATTCCAAACAAAACCCAGAGTTACAGACTTTTTCCAACTACAAACAACATGACATTGAGTATAGACCCTTTAAAATACTGTGTCATCAAAATTCTGGAATGGAGGCAAAATAAAGCAGACTCTAATTCATTTTCAATAATTCACCCACATCAGATCTAAATATGAATTGTTTTAAATGGTTATGTGAGGGGGAAAAGCAACAAATTAGAATTTCCAGGATAGAAACGTCAGCTAGTTTGTTCTTCTGTTACAAAGGATAAACAATATAGTGTTTTCTGGTTTTAAAATTGTATTTGAGCTTCATAAAAAGTATAATTTATGTTAAAGTATGTGATTATATTTGTAGAAATAATGAAAAACTACAGTGGGTTCATCATTTCTGTCAGAATTTGTCCAGTTCAAACTAAAAATCTGGATTTTTTTTCTTCATCAGAAATGCTAAGAGTTTATCATAATTTCCTAAAACATAAATAAATCATGTAAAATATATAAGTAAATGTGTTTAAAGCAGCTCTGATGTCACTCACATGTGTCTGACGCTTTTACTTTTACAAAATCATCTCCGTGTTTCATATTTTGTGATATTCTGAGGTTAATCCCAGTTTCTCCAGTGAAACCACATCATGTTGCGCTTCACTTTTGCTTCCAGTCTTGAATTTAGAATGTCTTTGAAGATGAAAAGTATTTTAATCAAAAACACACGATAACCCTAAACCATGTATCCTGTTTCATTTCTGTTTTCATTTTCGTTTTTCTTTCAGTTATAAAACCCCCTCTCTGCAGCTCAAAGAATGAGTCTGTGTATAGACAAGTTGACAATTATTCGATTAGTTAATTAGATCAGTGGTTCTCAAACTAGGGGTTGGTCACGAAATGATTTCCGGGGATCTCCAGATGATGAGAAAAATTGATATAATAGTGTTAAACAAGGCTTGACACCTTCAAATGCAGTGGTAAATGTAGATTCCGGTTTGTCGGCCAATCAAAGTCATTTTTCTAGATTTATATTCTCAAAATAAAATCAAACATTAGATGTAAGGCTAATTTATCACTTTGTGTGTCACCTATTTTTTGTGTTGGGGCGTCGCGGTTGTGAATTATTATTATTTTGGGGGTCACGACTGAAAGAGTTTGAGAACCACTGTCCTATAACATAAACAAATCATGTAAAATACAAAAGTAAACGTCTTTTAAGCAGCTCTGATGTCACTCACGTGTGTCTGAGTGGTTTTCATTTTCCAAAATCTTCCCAATTTTTCATATTTTGTGATATTCTGAGGTTTCTTCCTGTTTCTCCAGTGAAATCACATTATGCTGCACTTCACTTTTGCCTCCGTTCTTGAATTTAGAATGTCTACGTTTACAAACTTTTAAAGGGTCTACATGTTTTAAGGCTGCAACTAACGATTATTTTGGTAATTTATTAGTCTAGGAATTATTATTTCAATTAATCGATTAGTTGTGGCTAGTGAATATGAGATTTTTACTCAATTTTACTCAAATAAAGTGAAGCCTTTGGTGACGTCCTGGTGGAGAATATTTGAAGATGAAAAGTATTTTAATCAAAAACACACGATTTACATGTATCCTGTGTCATTTTTGCTTGATTCTTGCTCTGTTTCAGTAATAAAACCTCCTCTCTGCATCTCAAAGAATGTTTTGGAGTTTGTGTATTGACAAGTTAATGATGATTCGATTATTTAATTAGATGACAACCATTTCTACAATTGATTAGTTGCGATTAATAGATTAACTTGTTACAGCCCTAATATGTTTTACTGAAAATATCCTCTTAAAAACCAGGTGCTGATTTGCCAAACTTCTGCTCATCACTTTGCTTTTAATAGTTTTATTTCGCAGCTGGTGTTGTGATTTTTGCATCTCGAAACGTAGCAGTTTCATTTGCATTTTCTACTGTTATTATTTTTCTTTTTTCAGACTGTTGGCGTCCATGGCACCTTCAAGGAAACAAACGCTGCCTAAACCGTTACCCGACGGCTTCATTCTCACAGACACCGAGAAGAAGAGCTGGAGACTGGGTCAGATCATCGGAAAGGGGGGGTTCGGACTCATCTACCTCGGTAACAGACTTAAAATGTTAAGCAAAATGTACTTTTTTGAGGTTTTAACCACATTAAAACATTGTTCCCTCATCAAAAACACAGCTGCCGTTTAGCTTCATTCACGGTTCATTAATCCTTTTTACGAGCACGTCTTCTCTGAGCCTCACAAAACACAAGCTTTCAAATTTCCCAGATTTGTTATGTTTCTAAATTTAACTACAGGTGAACAGGAACAAATCTTAAATTTAAAGATTTCAACTGTAAACCTCTGCTGTAGTTTACTCACATAAATGTAAGAAAAAATATATTACAAGTTTCTCGTCATGTTTTCAAGTAGAAATAAGGCATTTTATGTGAAAAAACGGCCAAAAATCCACATATTTGGGACATTTAAATCTGAAAAATGGACAGAACCCGGTTTAAATTTATTTAGTAACATTAGTTACAAAAAAAAAAAAATACAGAGGGGATTATGGATTTCTTATTTAGTTTTTAAGTAAACTACATTTGACTGAAAATTGTCCTGAAAATCCAAATCTCGTCTCATTTTTTTGACTTAAAACTTCAATAAATCAGTTTTAGAATTCGATATCAACAAATCCTTGTGTGTTTGGTCTAAATCTTGTTGAGTCCAGATTGTACAGTTTGGTGTAGGATCTACTTTAAGGCTGATCTTTATGTCTCGAGGGACAAAAATGCATTTTAGTTAGGTTCCTTTGTGTTATGTTTTTAATTCTTCCTTTATGTCTATTCACAACACCCTACTTTGTATTTTTATGCATATTCTCACGTTCTAATTTTTATGTTCTCTATAACCCTAAGGAGTCCTCTCTGTTTGTCTGTTGCTAATTGTTGTATTTGTGAAGCACTTTGAGCTACATTTTAAATGTATGAAAAGTTCTATACAAATAAAGTTTGATTGATTGAAGAAACCGTCCTTTGAAGTTACAATGTCCCAGAGATATCTATGGATGAAGTGGATTCAGTGAAACAATTAAATATTTTTAGAAGCAGATTGGACACGTTTGGGATTTCCACATGAAAGCTGATATGTGAGAGAGCAAACTGACAAAAAAAAAAAAGAAAAAACTTTTCCCTGTAGTGTCTTGCCTTAAACTTAACTAAAATTAACTAAATTCTGTTTCCTTTCATGATTTTGACAGATAATATTTACAAACACACATTATTTTTCACCAGAATCGCAAATGTTTATTGTTCTTGTGCTATATTTATTCAGTAACCACAGAATTCCTCTTTTTCGCTGTAGCTTCTCGTGATGTGGATCGGCCCGTTCCGGCTGACTCACAGTTTGTCGTCAAAGTGGTGAGTTCAAAAGAGAAACGAGAACTGTGATCGTTATTCAGGAAGTGGTCCGGGAACCCCCTCAGCCCAAACAAGAGGCAGACTTTGTTTACAGAAAACTAATCATGCGCTATAATGTCCATCTGCTTTAATGTCATTGTCACTTATTTTAACAGCCTTACTTACTCTTTTCAGATTCTCTTTTAGTTTATTCTTATTAGGGCTGCAACTAACGATTTTTTACTAATCTACCAGTCGAACGATTATGTTTATTGTACACTGAGACTTTTTAAAGTGCATATAACAGGTTTTTAATTTTGACTTCAGTGTTTTAATACCTCTTTTAAACATAAATTATAGTTTTACACCAATCAGGTCGCTGCTTGTGGAGAAAAAGTTGTAAAAATATGTTGAAACTTATGGGAAGTAAACAAATTGATGACATCACACTGTGGAGACAAAGGTTATGCAGAATTTACACAAAATAAACTACTTTTTTGACCCTTTAAACCTGGCATGTCCAAACGCTGCCCTCAGACCAATTTTTCTTGGCCCTTAGGCTTCCTGGTGAACTGGCCCACATTGTCCTGATAAGTACTTTTTACAGCAAATTTAACATTTTCTACAATTTTAACCGAAATAACTAACATTTTGGTGCAGCACAGACCTGATATTAAGGCACTGAGACTGAATGTAGATGTGGTGGTGCTTAAAACATCAGATAAATGCAGCTTTTTTTAATGTTTCACGATTGATTTGTGGCCCTCCGCTTGGTCTATGTTTCAATATGTGGCCCTCGATGGAAAAAGTTTGGACACTCCCGCTTTAAACATTGATTCAACAAAATAAAAGTGTTCACATGTGTTTTTCTTTGTCAAATAAAAACACCTGTGACATTAGATCAGTGGTTCCCAACTTTTTTGTCTCGAGTACCCCCTAAGCTTCGTCTAACCCTCTAGAGTACCCCTTAACTTGAGTTTCAGGCAAATAAATGGGTTTTAAAGTCACATATTGTCAATTATTATTATCATATTTCAGTTTTAATTATAAGTATAGTCTAATATACTCCAAAAAGGTGCTAAAGAACACTTTTTTATTCAGATACAAGGTGCCTTTCATCTTCTTTTAAAACCTGAAACCATTCCAAGTGGTAATTGTAATTGTAACTGGTAATTGTTCATGTACCCCTTGGGGTCCCCGTACCCCTGGTTGGGAAACACTGCATTAGATGAGTTTTGGTGAATGTGTACAGGATGTTTGTAAAGATTTTAGCAGAATTTGAAATATGTTTATCTTAACAGTGTTTCAGTTGAATGAGTAGTCCGACTTATCAGAGGCATTTTAATACATTATCAACCAAAGAAACATTGAAATATGATAACTGAAGGCTTCTAGATACAGAACATTTTCAAATAAAGTGTATTATTGATAGAAATGAGATACTTTTTTTGCTGTTGCCTCTGTTATAATATGTTTTTTAGAGTCTTTATACTCCAAATAACGATTACGATTTACAATATTCTTTGTCTCGATTGATGTTTCCTCACTGTGGGACAAGCAAAAGTTATTTTATCTTGAGCTGTCAAAAGTACTCCTTATCTACAAGCGTCAATATAGAAAAAAATATCATGCAATGTTAAAAAAACAAATGTATATATATTTTTAATGCTGAAAGAAGTGTATTCATTCTCAAAAGCTGCAAAGAAGATTTCCGTGGGGCATTAAAAAGCATTACAAGCCATTAAATGAATTTAGGCAAAAATAAAGCCTTAAAATGCATTAAAGGGCCCATGACAGGTTGGACGACAAATGTGACAAAAATGCAGTTAAGATAAATATATTTCAAATTTGACTTCCTGGTTGTAAATGATGACATCACACTAGGAGACTACCATAGCAACCATCCTGTACACGGGGCCAAAACTCATTTAATGTTACAGATTTGTTTTATTTTACAAATAAAAATAAATGTGAAAGCCTTTATTTTGTTGAATCAATGTTTAAAGGATCAAAAAAAGTTGTTTATTTTGTGTAAATTATGTATAACCTTAGTTTCCTCGCTGTGATGTCATCAGTTTGTTTACTTCCTGTTATTTTCAACATATTTTTCAACTTTTCTCCACAAATGGCTGCTTGATTGGTGTAAAACTATAATTTATATTTACAACAGGTATTAATACACCAAATAAAGTCAAAATTAGAAAATGATGAAAACCTGTCATACGCACTTTAAATTCAATTCCCACAGGCATTGAATCTAAGAAACATTTTGAAAAAAATATTTAACTGTCAGAACAATAACATAATAAAAATAAGAGTAAATAATTATTACAGATTTACTGGGTTTATTGAATCTAGATGTTAATAGGTTTGATCAATCTATATAAAAATCCATATAAAAAGTAAAAGATGTGGTTAAAACATACATTTGCATGCTTGAAATTTCATGTAAATGAGCTTTTTTGAGATGTTAAAGTACGTCGATGTGATCCCTCATTCGTCCAGGCGTGTTTCATCGTAGAAAAGGTTTCAGGGGTTGTCATCCGGACACTGTTTGAAAGATCGAGACGTTTCGACTCTCTGATTGACAATGACTTTTGGACAGAAGTCGAAACGTCTCGATCTTTCAAACAGCGTCCGGATGACAACCCCTGAAACCCTTTCTACGATATGTTAAAGGGCCCATGACAGGTTGGACACTCATTTACCTAAAATGCAGTTAAGATAAATATATTTCAAGTTCTGATAAAATTCTTTACAAATGTTATCCTGGTTTAGCAGTTTTATACGTTTTAATTTCACTTCCTGGTTGTAAATAATGACATCACACTAGGAAATTACCATAGCAACCGCACTGTAAACTGGGCTAAAACTCATCTTATGTCAAAAATTCTTTTACCTGACAAATAAAACTATATTTGAACTTATTTATTTAGTTGAATTCATGTTTAAATGGTCACAAAAGTAGTTTATTTTGTGTAAATCGTGTATAACCTTTGTCTCCCCACAGTGTGATGTCATCAGTTTGTTTACTTCCTGTAATTTTCAACATGTTTTTCAACTTTTCTCCGCAAACGGCGACCTGATTGGTGTAAAACTATAATTTATATGTACAACAAGTATTAATACACTGAATAAAGTCAAAATTAGAAAATCGTGAAAACCTGTCATACGCACTTTAACGTAGTTTATAAACTTCTGGTCGTTCTGCTGCTCAATGGAACGCTCACAAGTCAGTAGTTTTGACGTGATAAAAGTGTAAATATCTTGTTTTGACGTTGATTATGGCTTTTAAAATCTTGAAATGCAATGCAAATGAAATTAAAAAGCTTTACATTTGACTCGCTGAAACCTGCATAAGCCCCGTTAAGGTTTGGATTTAAAGTTTGGGCTCAATAATAAAGTGTTAAATCCAGGAAGCGGAGCGTGACTCTCTCCATCAGCGACAGCACGACCCGCCCCAAAAATGTGACGAGGAGGTCTGGCCTTCTCATCTTAAAGTCACTCTAGTTTTCATTAGTTTTGTCTTTATTTTCGTTCAGGTTAGTTTCAGGGAGGCGCTGTCACTGACCTCTACAGCCCCCTACAGGCTAAACTGGGTGTTGCACTTTCTTTGGCTTCTTTGGGTGTCAAGATGAATCGGTTAATGATAAATGTAAATATACAACTCACAAAAATCTAAAGCGTTTTCTAGGGATGAGACACTAAAGAATAATATCGTTTATCGCAATAAAAAGGGAAGGCAATCATCTTTCGTGCTACATTTTGGATAATCGTGATAATCGCCAAAAAGGATAATCGCCATTTTGTCTCCAGATTGATTAGAAAAAAGCAACTTATCCATTATGTTCTCCTCTAGATCGTTTTTGTTTTCACTTATAACAAAGAGCAAATCTATAATACAGTAGTTGTTTAAACGCAGAACTTATTCATAATGAGAAAGTAAGTTAGAAATTGTTGCTCGTTAATTGCAATTATTTTGTCCTTGATAACTGTGACATAAAATTTCAATATCGTCCCGTTTCAATATGCCTAGTGCTTTCTCGAAAGTGCTGAGAACCAGAACTGATTGATTACGCTTTGGACAAATTGCCGAAGATCAAAAATGGATTACTAGAAATTAGAATTAGAAATCCCCCCCCTCCCGACAAAGAAGTCCTGCAGCAGCTGTGCCCTTATCTTAGTCTCACTCCCTGCCCCCAAGGACAAGGCAAGGAACTCATAAACATCAGCAGTTTTGCCAAAACATCTTAAGACGCCTTTCCTATCCCAACCCACCGTCTGCCATTTTAACATCAGTCTGCTTTTTTCCTCCTTTTCATTTCTAAACAGCTACTTGCATCTTTTGTATGGATTACTTAAAGAATTGTTTATTGTATGTTTTGTTGTGACGCCAGCTGTAGTTTCAACGGTTTGTAAAGCGCTTTGGGTGCCTGTTAGGTGGAAAAGCGCTCTATAAATAAAAATTCTTCTTCTTCTTCTTCTTCTGTCTGGATAAAAGTTTAATTTCATACATCAGACGAATGCCGAGGTAGACAATGTGAAAGTGAAAGTAAAGATTTCATTGTTGTTTTGTGAATAAACCTTTGACAATCCAAGTCCAAACTACGGTCCAGTTTTCAGATTAGAGCATACACTAGAAGTAGATTTAAATCAGAGGTGTCCAAACTTTTTCCATCACGGGCCACATATTGAAATATGGACTAAGCGGAGGGCCACAAATCAATCGCGAAATGTTTAAAAAGCTGCATTTATCTGATGTTTTAAGCACCACCACATCTACATTCAGTCTCAGTGTCTTAATATCAGGTCTGTATTACACCAAAATGTTAGTTATTTAGGTTGGAATTGTAGAAAATCTGAAATGTGCTGTAAATAGTACTTATCAGGACAATGTGGGCCAGTTCACCAGGAAGACTAAGGGCCAAGAAAAATTGGTCTGAGAGCCGCATTTGACCCCCGGGCCTGAGTTTGGACATGCCTGATTTAAAGGAAGGGGAAAAAAACTCTTCTTCTTACTTTTTATTCTTGAAACTTCTCTGTTTTATTCAGGAGTATCTGGAGAATGGGCCGTTGTTTTGTGAGCTGAAGTTTTACCAGAGAGCGGCCAAGAAGAACATGAGTGAGTCTTTCAATCTAAACACTTTCCACTAGGGCTGGGCGATATGGCAAAAACGTATCATCAAGATTTTTTGGGCGCCAGATCATGATTTCGATTTTATCACGAATAAACAATTGTGATTTTTCTGACCAGTGCAATTAAGATTAGATTTGCAATTTATGTTTTAATTATAGGATTCTGTTCAAATTTTACATTCACATTTTAAAGACACTTTTAGCCGCGTTCAGTTGTGTTTGTCATATTTAAATGCACCTTTGTCACTTTAAGTCACGGTTTTGTCACTTTTAGTTGCGTTTAGGTGCATTGAGTCACGTTTGTTGTTTATAGGTGCGTGTTTTGTCGCTTTTGAACGCATTTTTATCATTTTTGGGCGCACTTTTATGGCTTGTTTCAGAACATGTTTGTACAAATCCAAACTACAGTGTCAGCAGTTTTTATTCAGATCAAAGCAGGACATTTTGTTGTTTGTGGAAGAAATGATTGCACTTCAGACATTGCAGTCTTTGTGATTTGCTAATTACATCCATCAAAATTGTGTTTTTGTGTGGATTTGGTTTAATTGTGCCGCTCTGGCCTTTAAGAGGTAAATAAAGTCATCTGCTCAGAGGCTTCAGAGGCTAAACAACAAGAGAAAAAGTGTGTTTGAACCATGGATGTATTAAAAGAACTGGATAAGACACTCCCCCTCTGTCTGTGGTCCCAGGTTGATTAGTGGTCGTGTGAGGTACTGCAGCCTCTTGGAACCAGCCTTTTTCTAAAATTGCACATTATAATCACAGACAGGACTGAATTATTATCAGTATTTAAATAAAATAGAAGGAAATGTTCTTTTCAACCGTTTCTAAAATCACAGAAATGGCCGTTTTTATATGAAGTGACGTCACCGTAAACATGTGCGAGTCACGTGAACGAGCGTCGGACGATACAAACAGAAGCTCGTGGAAAAGGCTCGACTAGAGACACCTGTAAGTTGTATTTTATTTCATTTCAGACGCTTCACGTGTGTCTAACATGAAGAACACAATTACAATCACACAAGCTAACGCTAACACAAAAACTTGCAGCTGCTGGTCGTTCACGTCACTCAAAGCATCATGGGGGATTGTGGTCACATGGTGCCCCTAAAGCAAAGATGGCCGCCTCCGTATCAAGAAGTAAATACGGAAGTAAGAAACTTTTTTGGGGTCATGACCCAATGAGCTCAGGCCACAGGGAGGAACAGGGCGCCATTTTGGATTCATCTTCCAGGTTTAATTATAGTTCTATGGTTTGAACAGACAGCTGCATTAAAGACACAAACACTCAATCACGATAACAACATTTCACAAAAACAGCAGATTGTCACTGGAACCAGCTCAGCGTTCCATTTTTTTATCACCAGATCACCCAGCCCCACTTTCCACTTTCACAGAAAGGGAGGGAGAGACGAGGACTGGTTCGGCTAAATACATTTGTATAATTTTGTTCAGACTAATAATTGATGTGAAATCATTTTTAGTTCAGAAATGGATGAGCACCAAGCGGCTGGACTTCTTGGGGATTCCGACCTACTGGGGCTCAGGACAGGCCGAGTACGAAGACCTCAGGTATCTAACTCTTTTTAGGACTTGTCTTTCCTACACGCACGTTTGGCTAAAGGAAAAATATTCAGCATTTTTCATATTGTTATTAAACCTTTAAACCTGCTCTTAAGTGCCTTTAATTTGCCATCTCATTTTTTTTTAAAACAACAAAAATAAAACACATTATGGATTAAATGAAAGAGTTTACCTGCCGTGTGAAATGACACTTACTGAGTGCATCCAGCCAGCAGATGGCACCTAGCGCTATAAACAATTTAATTATGTTAGCACTTAATAGACGCTATGATGTGGTTAGCAGGAGCAGTGATCATGTTTAGAGGCAGAAATGCTCAGAGCGAGTCTGTGATGATTTAAGGACTTTTAAACAGCAAAAGAGTCTGAGATAAATGACGTATGTGATCTGAAAAATCGTCACGAATCGAGGGAGTTCAGCAGGAAGTGTTTTTGACGCTCATAGAGGGGAGGATTTTTCAAATGAACATTCTTTTACAGCAGCGTGAATGCACGGAACATTGTTAGAACATGGTTAAAGGTCAAAAAAGTCACTGTAGCAGAATATGTGTCCTTTAATGAACGTTTGGCTGGTTTGTTGAATTTAGCGCAAATGTGCTCACAATGTTTCAGATGTAGGAATGGGGCCTATATAACTATATGCGGACAATGTTTTTGAAAGAATTATCCACAAAAATGTGATCATCCACAAATTTTGAATCACATAATTTTTTTGTTTGGGTCTTCAAATGTGTTAAAGCTGGGGTACTCGACTTTAGTCGTATCGTATCGTATCGTATAAAAGTTTCAAAGGTAGTCTATGAACAATGTTTAAAAAATCTACATGACCTTTGAAACTAGGGCGGATCACTCTGGATAAACCCCCAAATATTGTATAAGCTGCACTGTGACTTTGTGTCTGCAGCTGTTAATAAAGTATTTCATTTCTTGCCAAACCGAACACAGAGCTAAAAGCAGCACTCTTTTTGGCTGCACCTCTGTTTCAATTTTTTTTGTCAGAAAAAAGCTGGTGTAAAGCTGGGCATACTCCTGGAAAGCTGAATGTATGTGGATATTATCAATGTGTCATAGAGTTTGTGAGAGCGAGGACAGAAGACAGACTGATTTAAATAACTACTTCCTCCTATTGCGGTTTTAAAATCCAGGTGCTTTTCAACTGCCAAACTATCGTGATTAAACAATGGGGTCTGTCCAATCTAATGTATTTAACGCTTCCTCTTGGCAGGTACCGCTTCATGGCCTTGGACCGTCTGGGCCGTGATCTGCAGGAGATTTTTAAGGAAAACGGAGATCGGTTCAAACCCAACACAGTGCTGCAGCTCGGGACCAGGCTGGTGAGGACGGAGCCATTTAGTGTTAAGAAGTCACCACAGGACCTTGTGTTTTAGTCAAGTTTGTGTGTGAGAGTTACTGACAAAAAATTCTATTCAGGCCCATAACAGAACAAAACAACTGAAGGCAATAGTAAAAATACTTATGTACGGTATCTTTTATATGTGTGCAAAATGTATATGTCGAAGGGAATTACAGTCGTGCCTGAAAGTCTTCACACCCCTGAAATTTTTCCACAAAATGAAGTACTTCTCCCCAAAAAGTTTAGCATTTGCTTCACACATTTCCTATTTATTTCCTTTGTGTGTTTTGGAACAATTTTGTTAACCCTGCGACGACTTGGCCACTGTCCAGGGTGTACCCCGCCTAAGGCCCAAAGTCACTGGGATAGGCTCCAGTCCCCTGTGACTCCTAACAGGAACAAGCGGTAGAAAATGAATGAATTAATGGAACTATTTTTTAAAAACTGAGAAAAAAGAAAAGTTCACATAATTTCACACAAAACTCCAAAAATGGGCGGGACAAAACAATTGGAACTTTTTCAAAATTGTGGATAAATAACTTAATTTAAGCCTGTGATGCTCGTTTAAACCCACCTGGGGAAAGTAACAGGTGTGGGCAATTTAAATATCACACCTGAATGCAAGTCTTTTTGGGAAGAAATACTACATTTTACAGGAAAAACATGAGGGGTGCCTCTAAAATGTTCCTCAAAATCACAGTGCCCTTTTACATTAAAGAAAAAGATAAATCCATATAATTTATTACATTTACTGTTTGGACAAGTATTTATTTGATTTTTCTTTTTGTCGTAAGTTTAAAATTTGTTGGAGAAGGGAGAAGTATTCCTTGTGTTATGAAGCTACAAATGTCCTCTGAAAAAAGGCAACAAGCTCCAGAGTTGTGCCTCGATGACAGTCCTGTTCCTGTGGTGTGTGTTTGTGCAGTTGGATGTGTTGGAGTTTATCCATGAGAACGAGTACGTCCACGGGGACATCAAAGCTGCCAATCTGCTGCAGAGCCCCATGGACCCACACCAGGTGAGAACAGAACCAAAGAACCCCTGTGGAAAGAGTTTTTTAGACTCAGATGGATCAAGAGACATTTTTTCAGTGTCTTTGTATGGTATGTTCAAGTTAAATATCTCAAAAGGAAAATCCACAAAGACAATTACTCAAGTCCTGTGTGAGTTTGGCTGAAGAAAGTTGTTTTGCATCCACACATTATTTGTGTGTCCCTGTCCCTTTTCACCATATCCGCAAGATCCGCACATCACTCTTAAAAGCTCTTCCGGTTTGGTTTGAGTGTTCACGCAAGTGGCAAACGCGGGAAAAGTCTCATTGCTAAAATATTATATAAAGTAGATTGATTCGTGTAGAACTATTCAACAATGCACCAATTCTCTGGGCAACCTGAAAGCAGCTTTGTAGTCTATGTAGAACTTATCTTCTGATGAGCTAGTCTCCCTAATGTAAACCAACATAACAGAAAAAAAGATGGCTGCGCCCACTGCAACTTCTGGAATCAGTGAGACATAAATCTGAGTCTTCATAATTGTGAAAGGACACATTCTTGCTGCGTATTAACTGACCTAAGCATGTAGAGGTTGAATAAAAGGGGTCCCAGGATTGACCTTTGGGGAACCCCACGGGTCAATGCCATGTGGTCTGAGACACACCAGTCTCAACAAAGTACTCCCTGAGGTACATGAGGTCTTAAACATCACAAAATGCTTTCTTCAGTGTTTTCTTTATCTCTTCATATATACATTAATTTGATTATTCTGTGCCGTAGGTTTACTTGGCAGACTACGGTCTGTCCTACAGATACTGCCCAGAGGGAGTGCATAAAGAGTACAAGGAAAACCCCAAAAAAGGCCACGACGGGACCTTAGAGTACACCAGCCTGGACGCGCACAGAGGAGTGGGTAAGGCTCTTCTCCAGACGGTGGTCTCGGGACAGTTCTCGAGTCTAAGCCAAAACTCACAGATCTGCTTTCACAGCAGTCCAAATGAAAAACACAAGGAAGCTTGAACTGCAACTGAACTCCAAACGGTGCATGTGTGACAGCACCCTAAAATTAACCAAAAAGTGTAGAAAAGGTTAAAGGGGTTGTCATCCGGACGCTGTTTGAAGATCGAGACGTTTCGACTTCTTTCCAAAAGTCATTGTCAATCAGAGAGATGGTCTGGTAACTCTGGCTTATTCACCTTATTCCTGAAGTTGTCGTACGCGCCGCCGTCTTGTTTCCGTTGTATTAGTTCACACGGAGCAGACGAGCTCAACAGAAAATAAGTTCTACTCGAACTAAAAAGCCGTTTTCAGACTGACCAGTAAATCGTTGCGTTGTGACTTGTTGTTGCTCGTGTTCATTAAACATTTTACACAAATCAATCTACTTGTTTTACTATGTAACATTTTAGCGGCAAGACTTTTCCCTCGTTCGTCATTAGCTTTAACAGAGTTCTCGTCAAACGGAAGTGCGTTTACAACAAAAGTGCGTATCTGTGGCAAAAAAACGGCAAAAGTGGGCGGGGCATAATAAGGTGAATATGCTACTCTGAGTATTGAGAGCCCCGCCTACAGGGAAGAGTCACTGACAGCCTGCCGATAGGCTATAGGTGACAGCGTCTGGATGACAACCCCTGAAACCTTTTCTACAATGGAACACGCCTGGACGAATGAGGGATTACATCGACGAACCAAAAAGTGCATAAATATCGTTTTATACCCTTTTTGAAAGGGTTTTAATCAGCTTTTGTGCAGTGTAAATTAATTTTTTCATTTAATTTTTTAAAGATTTTTAGCCTGTGTGATTCATTAGACACGATGGTGGTGACAGTAGGGTTTAGACGACTGATGCCCTCATGGAGTGACTTGAGTTCAAGCTGCAACATGAAAGTTCACACCCCTTTACTTCCGTTTTAGTTTAGTTTAGTTTAGTTTAGTCTTTATTTGAAGGGACAATGTACAGAGACATTAAGCTCATAAAAAACAGAGATGTTCCGCACCAGATTATAGCTAAATAGCTAGAACTTACACGCTGAACTTGATATCCTAATTGCAGTATGACCATTTTTTATACTTATCTCCCACTGAACGATTTTGGGAAAATAGCTCATTGGAACTGTTCTGGAATTTTCATTAGATTTGGAATCAATATTTTACTGGTAAAATTATGTTTAAAGTTTTAATTTTAAACACATTAAGGAGCATTCATATTTGAGAGAAGATGGAAATGAGAACTGCTAAACTAATCAAAGAATCCCATGAATGTCAAAATGTCTGTGTCTAAAATACAGGGTGAACAGGATTTATACAGAAAAAGACAGGGTATTTGATTGTTTGCAGAGGAAATAAAGTTACTTAAATAATTACAGTCTTTGCTAATTGCGACTATTTAAATTGCGATTTCAGTTCGATTACGACAAATCTTCGTCCCAGTGTCCCACTTCTATTTGCGTGCTGTGTTTTCCAAACGTAGAAGTCAGTTCTTTTTGCTCGGCGCGCTCACCTGTGTCCGCTGTAATCTTGTTAAACTCCGCTTCATGTTGTGTTTTTTGCTGAGCGTCCGTTTTCCTCCGTCTGCTCCGTATCGATCTGAATGATAGAAACACCAGCGCGCCGATTAGCCCAGGCCTCTGTATCGAGCTGTGAGCGCTATCAACGCTCTTAATTAAAACAGGATCGCACTGAGGGAGGACGGAGGGTAATGAGAGGGAGGAGAGGGGAGGGAGAGAGGGAGAGAGGGGAGGGAGAGGAGAGAGGAGAGGAGGAGGAGAGATGGGAGGAGAGGAAAAGAGAGGAGAGGAGGAAAAGAGAGGAGAGGAGGAAAAGAGAGGAGAGGAGGAAAAGGGAGGGAGGAAAAGGGAGGGAGGAGAGGAGGAAAGGGGAGGAGAGGGGGAGAGGGGAGGGGAGAGGAGGAGAGGAGGAAAAGAGGAGAAAAAGAGTGTAAAGGAGAGGAGGAAAAAAGAAGAGAGGAGGAAAAGAGAGGAGGAAAAGGGAGGGGTGGTGAGGAGGAAAATGGAGGGGAGGAAGAAAAGGGAGGAGAAGAGAGGAGGAAAAAAGTGTAGAGGAGAGGAGGAAAAGGGAGGAGAGGAGGAAAAGAGGAGAGAAGAAAGGAGGAAAAAGGGAGGAGGTGAAAAGAGAAGAGGGGAGGAAAAGAGAGGAGGAAAAGGGAGGGGAGCAGAGGAAGAAAAGGGAGGAAAAGAGAGGAGGGGAGGAAAAGGATGGGGAGGAGAGGAGAGGACGGAGAAAGAGGAAAGAGACAAAGGGAGTGGAGAAAGAAAGTAGAGAGAAAAGAGGGTGAGAGTTGAAAGTAAAAGGAGAAAGTGAAAAGGGAAGAAAGATAGAGGTGAGAGGGGAGGACACAGAGGGAAGGGAAAGAGGGAGGGAAAAGAGAGGAGAGGGAAACGGAGAGGGACGAGAACTAGATCTGCAACGATTAATCAACTAAAATTGTGACTTGTCAACTATAAAGAATAATCTCAATCTTCCATCTGGACTAAACAGACTCTAAAGAACTATTATAACAAAGACTGGCATTATTAAATCAAAATGTCACAAAAGAATTAGGGCTGTCGCAACGTACTCAATTAGACGCAGCTAAACTACTCATTTAGAAATTGTATAATCTAGGAAAGCAACAAGTTAATCTATTAATTACAACTAATCGATTATATAAATGGTTGTCAACTAAATCAGTAATCGCATTATTGTTAACTTAATCTACACAGACTCTGAGCTGAGAAAAGAGATTTTGTTCCTCCGACAGAGCAAGAATCACTCAAAAAACACATGAATTGCGCAAATTTTTGATGAATTTACAATTTAGTTTGTGACTATTCTGTGGCAGGACATCATCGAACACTTTATTGTCAGCTTTATTTGTGTCAAATTAAGCAAAAATGTCATATTTACTGCCTTTCAAGTTCTAAACAACTAATCAGTGAATCAAAAGAATAATCGCTAGACTAATCGATTACCAAAATAATCGTTAGTTGCAGCCCTAGTATGATCATTATCTGGTCTGTGCACAGGTTCCAAAACATGCCATGAGCTGAGAAAAGACATTTTATGACACAAATTGAGCCGTAATTGCTTGAAAATGATATAGAAAATGTATAAATTGAGTGTATTGAATGAAAACACTGTAAATATGCTCTACCAGGATCCTCAAACGGCTTCACTCGGTCAAATTTAGTAAAAATCTTTTCATCACATGACAAAATCACCCTAAAAGGAATAATCAATGTATTTTTATGACTTTATTAATACATCTCCTCATCTAGAAGGTCAGTATATTTCAGCCTTTTATTTGTTTGATAATGTTTTAAAAATGTGTCAATGTACCATAAACACAACTGACTAGTCGACTAATCGGAAAAATAACCGTGGACTAAAAGAACTGATAGTGACAGCCTTAATGAGAAAGTCAAGAGAGGAATGAGAGAAGGAACGAAGGGAGATAAAGGCGGGAGAGGAGAAAGAAAGGAGAGAGAAACGAGAGGGAGAGGAGAAAGAAAGGAGAGGGAGATGAGAGGAAGAGGAGAAAGAAAGGAGAGAGAAACGAGAGGGAGAGGAGAAAGAAAGAGAAAAACGAGAGGGAGAGGAGAAGGAAAGGAGAGGGAGAGGAGAGAGAAACAAGAGGGAGAGGAGAAAGAAAGGAGAGAGAAACAAGAGGGAGAGGAGAAAGAAAGGAGAGGGAGATGAGAGGAAGAGGAGAAAGAAAGGAGAGAGAAACGAGAGGGAGAGGAGAAAGAAAGAGAAAAACGAGAGGGAGAGGAGAAAGAAACAAGAGGGAGAGGAGAGAGAAACAAGAGGGAGAGGAGAAAGAAAGGAGAGAGAAACAAGAGGGAGAGGAGAAAGAAAGGGGAGAGAAACGAGAGGGAGAGGAGAAAGAAAGGAGAGAGAAACGAGAGGAAGAGGAGAAAGAAAGGAGAGAGAAATGAGAGAGAGAGGAGAAAGAAAGGGGAGAGAAACGAGAGGAAGAGAAAGAAAGGGGAGAGAAACGAGAGGGAGAGGAGAAAGAAAGAGAAACGAGAGGGAGAGGAGAAAGAAAGGAGAGAGAAACAAGAGAGGGAGAGGAGAAAGAAAGGAGAGAGAAACAAGAGGCAGAGGAGAAAGAAAGGAGAGAGAAACGAGAGGGAGAGGAGAAAGAAAGGAGAGAGAAACAAGAGAGGGAGAGGAGAAAGAAAGGAGAGGGAGATGAGAGGAAGAGGAGAAAGAAAGGAGAGAGAAACGAGAGGGAGAGGAGAAAGAAAGGAGAGAGAAACAAGAAGGAGAGGAGAAAGAAAGGAGAGAGAAACAAGAAGGAGAGGAGAAAGAAAGGGGAGAGAAACGAGAGGAAGAGGAGAAAGAAAGGAGAGAGAAACAAGAGGAAGAGGAGAAAGAAAGGAGAGAGAAACGAGAGGAAGAGGAGAAAGAAAGGAGAGGGGAGAGGAGAGGGAAGAGGAGAAAGAAAAGGAGAGAGAACGAGAGGGAGGAGAGGAGAAAGAAAGGAGAGACAAAAAAGATGGAGAGGAGAAAGAAAGGAGAGAGAAACAAGAAGGAGAGGAGAAAGAAAGGGGAGAGAAACGAGAGGAAGAGGAGAAAGAAAGGAGAGAGAAACAAGAGGAAGAGGAGAAAGAAAGGAGAGAGAAACGAGAGGAAGAGGAGAAAGAAAGGAGAGGGAGAGGAGAAAGAAAGGAGAGAGAAACAAGAGGGAGAGGAGAAAGAAAGGAGAGAGAAACGAGAGGGAGAGGAGAAAGAAAGGAGAGAGAAACAAGAGAGGGAGAGGAGAAAGAAAGGAGAGGGAGATGAGAGGAAGAGGAGAAAGAAAGGAGAGAGAAACGAGAGGGAGAGGAGAAAGAAAGGAGAGGGAGATGAGAGGAAGAGGAGAAAGAAAGGAGAGAGAAACGAGAGGGAGAGGAGAGAGAAAGAGAAAAAGCAGAGAGGGAGAGGAGAAGGAAGGACAGGAGAGGGAGAGGAGAGAGAAACAAGAGGGAGAGGAGAAAGAAAGGAGAGAGAAACAAGAGGGAGAGGAGAAAGAAAGGAGAGGGAGATGAGAGGAAGAGGAGAAAGAAAGGAGAGAGAAACGAGAGGGAGAGGAGAAAGAAAGAGAAAAACGAGAGGGAGAGGAGAAAGAAACAAGAGGGAGAGGAGAGAAACAAGAGGGAGAGGAGAAAGAAAGGAGAGAGAAACAAGAGGGAGAGGAGAAAGAAAGGGGAGAGAAACGAGAGGGAGAGGAGAAAGAAAGGAGAGAGAAACGAGAGGAAGAGGAGAAAGAAAGGAGAGAGAAATGAGAGAGAGAGGAGAAAGAAAGGGGAGAGAAACGAGAGGAAGAGAAAGAAAGGGGAGAGAAACGAGAGGGAGAGGAGAAAGAAAGAGAAACGAGAGGGAGAGGAGAAAGAAAGGAGAGAGAAACAAGAGAGGGAGAGGAGAAAGAAAGGAGAGAGAAACAAGAGGCAGAGGAGAAAGAAAGGAGAGAGAAACGAGAGGGAGAGGAGAAAGAAAGGAGAGGGAGAACAAGAGAGGGAGAGGGAGAAAGAAAGGAGAGGGAGATGAGAGGAAGAGGAGAAAGAAAGGAGGGAGAAGCGAGAGGGAGAGGGAGAAAGAAAGGAGAGAGAAACAAGAAGGAGAGGAGAAAGAAAGGAGAGAGAAACAAGAAGGAGAGGAGAAAGAAAGGGGAGAGAAACGAGAGGAAGAGGAGAAAGAAAGGAGAGAGAAACAAGAGGAAGAGGAGAAAGAAAGGAGAGAGAAACGAGAGGAAGAGGAGAAAGAAAGGAGAGGGAGAGGAGAGGAAGAGGAGAAAGAAAGGAGAGAGAGACGAGAGGGAGAGGAGAAAGAAAGGAGAGAGAAACAAGAAGGAGAGGAGAAAGAAAGGAGAGAGAAACAAGAAGGAGAGGAGAAAGAAAGGGGAGAGAAACGAGAGGAAGAGGAGAAAGAAAGGAGAGAGAAACAAGAGGAAGAGGAGAAAGAAAGGAGAGAGAAACGAGAGGAAGAGGAGAAAGAAAGGAGAGGGAGAGGAGAGAAAGAAAGGAGAGAGAAACGAGAGGGAGAGGGAGAAAGAAAGGAGAGAGAAACGAGAGGGAGAGGAGAAAGAAAGGAGAGAGAAACAAGAGAGGGAGAGGAGAAAGAAAGGAGAGGGAGATGAGAGGAAGAGGAGAAAGAAAGGAGTGAGATAGCGAGAGGGAGAGGAGAAAGAAAGGAGAGAGAAACAAGAAGGAGAGGAGAAAGAAAGGAGAGAGAAACAAGAAGGAGAGGAGAAAGAAAGGGGAGAGAAACGAGAGGAAGAGGAGAAAGAAAGGAGAGAGAAACAAGAGGAAGAGGAGAAAGAAAGGAGAGAGAAACGAGAGGAAGAGGAGAAAGAAAGGAGAGGGAGAGGAGAAAGAAAGGAGAGAGAAACAAGAGGAAGAGGAGAAAGAAAGGAGAGAGAAACGAGAGGAAGAGGAGAAAGAAAGGAGAGGGAGAGGAGAAAGAAAGGAGAGAGAAACAAGAGGAAGAGGAGAAAGAAAGGAGAGAGAAACAAGAGGGAGAGGAGAAAGAAAGGAGAGAGAAACAAGAGAGGGAGAGGAGAAAGAAAGGAGAGAGAAACGAGAGGGAGAGGAGAAAGAAAGGAGAGAGAAACAAGAGAGGGAGAGGCAGGTGAGACGAAGAGGGAGATGAGAGGAAGAGGAGAAAGAAAGGAGAGAGAAACGAGAGGGAGAGGAGAAAGAAAGGGGAGAGAAACGAGAGGGAGAGGCGGGTGAGACGAAGAGGGAGGAACGAGAGGCTGACCCTGGACACTGGATCGATTCGTGTTGAAGCGAAGGACCATGTCGCCAATTTAGCTCTTAATGTGTTCCCGATGTCAGAGCGCCGATAAACGAGGAGCCGAACAGGGCGGACGTGACTTCGCGTGGCCGCAGCGAGTCTGGGGCAGACGGCGGAGGTGTGGCTGCCTCTCTGTGCCTCACATTAAAGCACATACGACAGGTTCTCGTGCTTTACAAAGTATTTCTTGATTAGGATTGTACTTACATGGTATAGTTTTATATCGCTTTAGATTAAGATTTCTTAGTAAACTATTTATAATGCATTAATAAGCACTTCTTATGTGTTTATAAGCACTTCAAATGTCGGGGAAAGTGGGAAAAGCTCCCAGGGACCCAGCTCCAGTTGCTCAGTGGACGGGGCTGGAGGAATAACCTGCAGAGTGTGTTTTTCAAATCACCTGTTTAAAAATGCCAATAATGAACTTCGTACTTGACTAGTACGATTCGTAATAATCGTACTAGTCAACAATAAAAAAGAATCATATTTTGATCATCGTAATCGTTCTCTAGACCAGTGGTTCTCAAACTTTTCTGGCCGGGACATCCATAATAGCCATGCAACCAACTCGGGACTCCAAAGCGAAATGAAAATGAATGTAGTAATAGTTTTAAGTGTCCCAGTGTGTTAAATCAGGTTTAATGCTGGTTATTTGAATAGTTTATAGTCTTATTGGGCCTTATTTCACAAAAAGATACTGCTTTTAATATAAAACATAATTAAAATTAGATCTTGACATCATCTCGCGACCCCCAGTTCATCCCTCGCGACCCCCCGAGGGGTCCCGACCCCCACTTTAAGAACCACTGCTCTAGACCAACAGTCTCTAAAACACAGACATAAACCTTCTTATAATAAAGGCAGAGAAAACGTCAGCAAAGAAGAAAATAATTTCAGATTCCCAGTGTAGAGCTGCACAATTACTAGTTGACTGATCGTTAATTGAACTACATACTAGACTCTAAAACACACGTCGAAAGAGCTTTTATAACAAAGACCATGAAATAAACACATCAAAATTAACACACCAGTTCACTCGTTAGGGCTGTAGTCGACTAAAGGAATTCTTATAACTGCCTGATCGACCGATTAATCGTTTAAAAGGGGCTGTGGCAAAATATATCAAAACTATGACATATCGACATGTATTTAACCCGAACTGTATTCAAAAGACCACAACTGCAGAGGAATTCATGCAAAAACAACTATTTATACTTCTATACAGAAAAGTAAACTGGTAAACCGTGCATTTATAGGTTAGAAGTTGGATTAAACTCATGATTCACTCGAAAATCTTCAGCAGTCTTTTCATTTTTGCCAAATAAATCCTTTTACTCTACATAAAGTAATCAGTCGACTAATGAAAATGTTGATAGACAAAGACGCCATCGACTGATTAATCGACTTAACGACTAAAGGACACAGCCCTATTAGTCATAAATCTTCTCTAGAAGCCTTCACTCTCATATTTCAACCTTTATTTGGCGGATAATATATTTAAAAAGTTTAAATATATAATAGAAATAATCGTTTGACCAGTCGAATAATAATAATAATATAAATAATCGTTAGTGACAGCCCTGTCTCAGTGTATAATAAATTAATCGTATGACTAGTCGACTTCTAAAACAATCCCGCGAAAGAAACTTTTACAGACTTGAATATTTAAAAAAGTTCGGCACCATTTAAAACATAAAGAGGCATTTGTAATTCATCAAACTCCTCTTGTCCGTGCGCCGCGTCAGGTCCGCGCTGTGTCCGCCGCCGCTCACTGTTTACTGTGTCTAAGACGTTGTTGGGTTTCCATGGCGACGTGCAAGCGCCGACCCCCGACCCCGCCAAGCTAAACGGTGTAATTAGCCACATCGGGTGGGCGTCCGGAGGAAGAGAGGCGACCGAAGCGCGAGGTTAAGGGGGGAGCGACGGCGGCGCTTTGGGACAATGCGGGATAATTACCACAACAACATGGCCGACGCTTCCCTCCGAGTCTCTGTAGAGAAGGGCGCTTTGGCAGGATGAAAACTTACTCGAAATCTAAAAAACAGCGCCATTTTATTTGAGTTAAGAATTAGCGATGTAGTTTTATCGGTCAAAGGACACACATTATGCACCATTTGCTTTGTTCTTTTCCTTTAAACCTGCTCTTGTTCCTTTGCTTTGGCATGTTTTAGAACTTAAAGGACACATTTAACACTTTTAATAAGCTTTTAATCATGTTCTAACAATGTTCATTATCAAAAACACACCTGGAGTAGCATTCAGCAGCATTCACGCTGTTTTGAGGAATGTTTGTTGGAAAATCCTCTCCCTCCGAGCGTCAAACACACTTCCTGCTGAACTTCTGGCATTTTCTGACGTATTTTCAGACTTCATACGTCATTTATTTGAGAATCTTCTGCTGTTTTTAGTCCTTAAATCATCACTAAACTCAGAGTTCTGAACATTTCTGCCTCTAAACACAATAACTGATGCAGCAAACCCGCACAATGACGTCTTTTGAGCACTAACTTCCCTCGATTGTATACATCTGCTGGATGGATGAACTCAAGTGTCATTTCATAGTGACAGACTGTAACACAGGTCAGAGAATGAATAAGAACCTTTTTTTTTTAAACATAAGATAGCAAATTGAAGACACTCAAAAGCATGTTTAAAGGCTAACAGCAAAATGAAAAAGGCATAATATTTTTCCTTTAAAATATCGTTCGTTGCAGCTCTACTTGTAACTGAGCGACGTTTTATTCCACTGTAATATTCCCCTCTATTTTGTATAATTCACTTTACCTTACTCCGACCTGTTTTCTAATATGTTTTCCGTCTTGTGTCCGGCAGTAATCACATTGTAAGCGTCGCTCTGGTCAGCGCTGTTTACGTTTGAATCGATGCGTCTGAGGCTCGGGGACATTTCTCTCTCTCGCCGAAGCAGACCGTCGATAGGTAATTTCTCCAGAGCCGTGGAGCCGGCGCAGACCAGGGACCATCGATCCCGAAGTCCCCCGGGTCCTGCTCCCGATCCGGGCCGGACTCCGTATCGATGGACCACACCAACCTGGGCGAGAACTAAATGAGGCGCAGCTACTCGAGCGTGTGGAGAAAACAAGTTATTAAGAAGAAATACTAGGAAGCCAGTCGAATTGTGTCGTTCAATCAATTATTCATCATCGAAACTGATTAAAAATGTGTTTCAGTTTTAATGGGGCTGCTACAGTTAATCGGAATAATCAAAACGGCAGCAAAGAATTATTTAATTGTCAATGATACACTTTTTTTTGTAAATATTCTCCATCCAGAAGCCTTCAGTCATCATATTTTAACCATAATCTGTTTAAAAATGTATTACAAAGCTACATTTGCAATACTAATGGTCCTTTGACTTATCAACCAATCAAAAAAATAATCGCTGGCATGTCGACTACTAAAGTAATCAATAGTTGCAGCCATAAAATGTACAAATATAGCAGGGCTGCACAATATATCGCAAAAGTATCGATATCGCAGTATTGTCAGACGCAACAAATAAAATATATGGCAGTGACACCAAAGTCTTCGTCTGATAGAAATGTTCTGTTTTTAAAATGAAAACATTAAAAAGGAAAAATCATGAATCAAACCAAGCTTTTTCAAACTAAATTACCGTTGGTTTTGTGTTTGTTGGTTTTTATTTTAATAAAACAGACATTATTGCATCAAAAATAGGGCTGCAGCAATCAGTAGAATAATCAAAATGGCAGCAAAGAATGATTCAATTGTCAATGATACACTTTTTTTTGTAAATATTCTGCATCCAGAAGCCTTCAGTCATCATATTTAAACCATAATCTGTTTAAAAATGTATTTAAAAAGCTACATTTACAATACTAATGATCCTTTCCAATCAAAAAAATAATCGCTGGCATGTCGACTACTAAAGTAATCAATAGTTGCAGCCATAAAATGTACAAA
Source organism: Rhinogobius similis (assembly GCA_019453435.1). Classification (NCBI taxonomy): domain Eukaryota; kingdom Metazoa; phylum Chordata; class Actinopteri; order Gobiiformes; family Gobiidae; genus Rhinogobius; species Rhinogobius similis. The sequence goes on along the minus strand of CM033634.1, from coordinate 4,389,953 downwards.
TATAGCAGGGCTGCACAATATATCGCAAAAGTATCGATATCGCAGTATTGTCAGACGCAACAAATAAAATATATGGCAGTGACACCAAAGTCTTCGTCTGATAGAAATAAACACTGAAAAGGGAAAATCATGAATCAAACCAAGCTTTTTCAAAGTAAATTAGCCTCAGTTTTGTGTTTGTTGGTTTTTATTTTAATAAAACAGACATTATTGCATCAAAAATAGGGCTGCATCAATCAGTAGAATAATCATGAAGTCGACTATTGACCTTATTCTGCCCCGCCCACTTTTGCAGTTTTTTTCACTTTTGTTGTAAACGCACTTCCGTTTGACGAGAACTCCGTTAAAGCTAATGACGAACGAGGGAAAAGTCTAAAATGTTACATAAAGTAGATTGATTTGTGTAAAATGTTTAATGAACACGAGCAACAACAAGTCACAACGCAACGATTTCCTGAAAACGTCTTTTTAGTCCATGTAGAACTTATTTTCTGTTGAGCTCGTCTGCTCCGTGTGAACTACAACGGAAACAAGACGGCGGAATAAGGTGAATAAACAATAAAGTCAGTCGTACTTTGATGATGTCGTCGTTCTCTGGACTAAACAGACTCTAAAACACAAACTTAAAGACTAGAACAAACACAGAGACATTATTAAAGAAAAAAGGCAAACAATAATAGACCTTTTCTGATTTTCCTTAATTATACACTTTATTCATAAATATTATTTATCTAGGAGCTTCATTCACAATATTTCAACATTTTTTTGGTTAAAAATGTTAGTTTATTCTTAGTCTCAATCTGCAATAGAAATAATCGGTGACGAGTGACGACTAAAATAATCGTTAGTTTCAGCCTTTGTCAAAAACTGTATTTAAATATCACAATAAAATCGATATTGTAGATCTTAAAAGTCATATCGCACAGAATCCCCTAAAATCTAGCTCTGATATTTAGGACGGAAGTACCAGCACCACCTGAGAACCCAGAACTGAGGTCCAATAAACACAAACTTAAAGCTGGAGGACCTGATTTCACTCCGAAGAATTATTATTAGGCCCGAGCCGGTGAGGGACTAATTGTAATTGTTACGGAAACGGGGAGATCGCGAAATACGCATAGTAAACGATGACGGATATGGCCGTGAGTGGTGTCGAAAATTAGAACTCGGTGAGCTCTAATTTTGAGTGAAGACCCCGCGACAAAATATTGCACGACGGCTGAGTAGCGCCCCCTCAAAAATGGATTAAAGTTGGGCCAATGGGAGCCAGGCCATGAAAAATGTTAAGCTAAAAATCCAACTCATGGCCCAAAAAATAGAACACGTCAGGACATGTAAAAAATCTTCTTATGACCCCGTTGTTGTACCATTTATAAAGCTGTTACACTAGAAACTGGAGATCCTAGATGTGGCCACAGTGGGACGCCCAGGCGAACGTCGACTGTCTGTACGTGACGCTGCTCTCTGCAATAAACTACCTTTAATGCAGTGTTTTTCAACCTTTTTTGAGTCGAGGCACACTTTTTTTGGGGTATAAAAGATACCATGGCACACCAACTACTTCTGAAACATGACCAAATCAGACCATTTAGTAAAAACAATATGGTATGTAATGAGGCAAATAATGTCTGTGCCACTGTGTGTGACGAGAGTGACTGTTTTGCGTGCAGAAGTTGCTCAGGACAGTGTTTTTCAATCTTTTTTGAGTTGTGGCACACTTTTTGGGTTTAAAAGCCACCACGGCGCGCCACCTACCACTAAAACATCACCAAATCAGACCATTTAGTTAAAAATATTGTATATAATGAGGTAAATAATGTCTGTGGCACTGTCTAGTTCTTTAAATTTGGTAATAGTGATGGTTTTGCGTTCTTTCTTTGGTGCAAATGTTGCTCAGGACACTCCAGAAAGATAAATTAGTTCATTAAATCTGCATTTCTGGATCTGTTAACCAGGACTAAACCAGGACTAAACCAGGACTAAACCAGGACTAAACCAGGACTAAACCAGGACTAAACCAGGACTAAACCGGGTCTAAACCGGGTCTAAACCAGGACTAAAACAGGTCTAAACCAGGACTAAACCAGCACTAAACCAGGTCTAAAACAGGACTAAACCAGGACTAAACCAGGACTAAAACAGGACTAAACCAGGTCTAAAACAGGACTAAACCAGGACTAAAACAGGTCTAAAACAGGACTAAAACAGGTCTAAAACAGGACTAAACCAGGACTAAAACAGGACTAAACCAGCTCTAAACCAGGACTAAACCAGGACTAAACCAGGACTAAACCAGGACTAAAACAGGTCTAAACCAGGACTAAACCAGGACTAAACCAGGTCTAAAACAGGTCTAAACCAAATGTAAACCAGGACTAAACCAGGACTAAACCAGGACTAAACCAGGTCTAAACCAGTACTAAAATCAATGCTTTAATGTACAGAAGCTAGCGTCCACGAGTCTTCTTCTACTGACTGAGACACCGACCAAAACCTTCAGAAACCACAAATGTAAAACGACTTCAAACACACTGTTGATTTACCACGTTGTTGTTCTCTCTCTCGTTCCAGTCCCGTCGCGCCGCAGTGACCTCCAGATCCTGGGCTTCTGCCTCCTGCACTGGCTCTTTGGCAAGCTGCCCTGGGGCGAACTGCTCCATAGTCCGGCCCAGGTCCAGGAGGCCAAGACCGGGTACGAGATCTGGACAGGACGGTTCTGCCCTGGACCTACACGAGCCTGTCACTTCTGAACCACAGCCGTCTCTAAATATGTGCTTTTCCAGGTTTATGCAGAACCTTCCGCGGTCGGTGAATGCGCTGTCGTCCAGCCAAGTCGGGACAGGTTTGTGGTTCTACTTTCACCTTTATTCCACCAGGTAAAACGTTGGTTGAGTTCTTAGTAAGAGACTTTACAGCAGGGGTGTCCAAACTTTTTCCATCGAGGGCCACATATTGAAATATAGACCAAGAGGAGGGCCACAAATCAATCGCGAAACGTTAAAAAAAGCTGCATTTATCTGATGTTTTAAGCTCCACCACATCTACATTCAGTCTCAGTGCCTTAATATCAGGTCAGTGTGACACTAAAATGTTAGTTATTTAGGTTGGAATTGTAGAAAATCTGAAATGTGCTGTAAATAGTACTTATCAGGACAATGTGGGCCAGTTCACCAGGAAGCCTAAGGGCCAAGAAAAATTGGTCTGAGGGCCGCATTTGGCCCCCGGGCCTGAGTTTGGACATGCCTGCTTTACAGGCTTTAAAGTCTGTATGACAGGTTCGACGACACATTTCACTATTTTACTTGACATTTCGCCTTTTGATTGTTTTCGTGATGTTTATAATTCTACTTCCTGTTTGGACACGAGCAGTAAATATGACACAGTTAGAGGTAATTCCACAACCGTTACCATAGCAACCATTTGAAAACAAGGGCCAAAATCCATATAAATTACACAATAGTTATGATGCGACAAATGATAATAATGAAAATTGTGTAAGTTGTCTGTAAATTGTCCCTGTATTTTCAATGACACATCACTTCTTGAGAGGGATTCAGTTTTAGAACTCAGCACTACTTCCTGTCATTTTAAACTTTTATTTTTCAACATTTCTTCACAAACTGCAACTTCACAAATGTAAAACTGTGCTAAATATTTACCACAGGTGCCCTCCCACCAAAACTAGCTTTTATTTGCTGCATAGTTATAATCATCCGTGGATCATTATTTAGTTCATTTTAAATTGAAATAAAATGAATTAAATAATTGAAATTTTAATATTCTGAAACTGGATATTAAAAGAGACATTGGCTAAAAAACACAAAGCTGTTTATATTCTCCTGATTTTCTTTAAAGGGGCTGTGTCTGATTTTTACTGTTTTGAAACTTGAAAAACAGACTTAGTTGATGTTAAACTCTTTACATCAGTCACATGTATCTCTCACTTTAATGCAGTCCCAGCATCTTAAATATTCACCTCCATGAGTTTAGAAACACTAGGGCTGTAGTCGACTAAAGAAATCCTTGGTCGACTAAAGACCAACTATCAACCGATTATTCAACTAAAAGGGGGTGTGGCCAAAATATAACAAAACTATAAAGTATTTCCATGTATCTGAGCCAAACTGCACTCAAAAGAACACAACTGTAGAGGAGTTCAAGCAAAAAGAACTATTTACACAGAAAAGTACAAGGAGACAGTGAATTTATACGTTAAGACTTCAAAATCTTCAGTGAACTCACTTCATATCTTCTCGTTTTTGCCATTTAAATCCTTTTAGAATAATATAATATGAATAAAATAATTAATCGACTAATAAAAACCTAGATCGACTAAGATACTGTCGACTGACTAACTAATCGACTAAAGAACTACAGCCCTACTTTTCACGAGTCTCTGAGCCCAGACGTCGCGGGTAAAGCTAACAAACATTAGCATGCTAACGGTACACTTCGTTGGATAAAGAGTTCTAAAAATTGATGCAGAGAAAGCGCTATGGTCTCATTTTCACCCAAATAGATGCTTTTACATTATATCTGTACTGGAGCAACACAGATTTAATTTTATTAAATGCAAAACTTCTGTTTTTCACTTTTCAAAACAGTAAAAATCAGGTATAGCCTCTTTAACGGTGAGTTGCAACACTGGAATTTCTCCATTTTGGGACAAATTAAGGTTCACTTATGTTATCGAATATGTGTAATAGCTTTTTTACACTTAAAATGCCTTATATCCAAGAGAAAACTTTTTTTCTTACATGCGTAAACTACAGAAGTTTCATCACAAATATGACAGTTAGAGGTAATTCCACGTCTGTTACCGTAGCAACCAGACTGTAAACAAGGGCCAAAATCCATATAAATTACACAATAGTTATGAATTGACAATAAATAATACCTAATAACGTCTTTATTTTGTTGAATGATAGTTTAAACTGTCAGAAAATGTGTCAGTTGCTATAAATTGTCCCTGTGTTTTCATTCATTCTTTAAATTTAAGATTTTTCCCTGTTTTCCTTTTCCCGCCTTAAACAAATATAGCTTGAGAACCACTGCGTTAGACTAAGCTTTGTCCCCAGAAGTTCCTCTTTTTTTCCCCGTCTCCTCCTGCGTGTTATCTGTCCTCTGTGGATGGGGGAGGTCAGGGTGACGTGTGGGTGATGCATGGGTGATGTTTGGGTGATGTATGAGTGATGGGTGAGTGTGGGGGCGGAGCTGCAGCCTCTGATAAGCCCCCGCCCTCGGCCCCTCTGTGCGTCTGTCACACGCTCTCACCGGGACGGGGCGCATCCGGAGCCCGAGATGATGTATGTCCCGATCTGTGTGCAAGAGCGAGCACAGCCTTTACTGCCCTCTGGTGGTGGAAACCCAGAAGTGCACGTTTGGTTCACCTTCAACAGACTCAGAGACCAAGGTGTTTCTGTTAAAGACTGATAACTTTACGGCTGAAACTAATGATTATTTAGTAATGTTTTCGATTAAGTTTCCTCAGTAAATTAATTATTAGGCGTTAATAAGCATTAGTTATTTGTTTTGATAGATAGATAGATAGATAGATAGATAGATAGATAGATAGATAAATACTTTATTAATCCCGAAGGAAATTGCATTGCTGTCCGTTGCTCACATTCATGCATACATAAAAGAGAGACACATTCAAGTAGACCTCATAAGAGATTAAAAGGTGGTAGTTAATACATACCACACTAAACAGCTATAATTTAAAGTGCGTATGACAGGTTTTCATGATTTTCTAATTTTGACTTTATTTGGTGCATTAATACCAGTTGTACATAAACATTTTAGTTTTACACCAATCAAGCAGCCGTTTGTGGAGAAAAGTTGAAAAACATTGAAAATTACTGGAAGTAAACACTGATGACATCACACTAGGGAGACAAAGGTTATGCATAATTTACACAAAATAAACTACTTTTTTTGCTCCTTTAAACACTAATTCAACAAAATAAAGGCGTCGGCATGTATCTTTATTTGTAAAATAAAAAAATCTGAGTTTTGGCCCCGTGTACAGGATGGTTGCTATGGTAATTTCCTAGCGTGATGTCATCATTTTCAACCAGGAAGTAAAACAAAAAAACCTAAAAAAAAAAGTTAAACTGTATAAAGTTGTGAAGTATTTTAACAAAATTTGAAATATATTTATCTTAACTGCATTTTTGTCAAATGAGTAGTTCAACCTGTCATAGGCCCTTTAAGTCCATAGAGAGTTAAAGGCACTGAACGAAACCAGTGTCTTAAAAACGCTCATACACACTCATAATGTCTTTAAATGTTAATAAGGCAATAACCACAAACATGTATGTGGTGATGAACTGCATGTACAGAACATCAATAAGCTGCTTTTTTTAATATATATATAATATGTGATAAATACTCATAAATGCCTCTTAAGGCGAGACACAACAGGCAAAACTAATTTTAAAAATGTTTTGTTTTTTGGTCAGTTTTCTCTCTCACACTTCATGACTTTCATGTGGAAACAACAAACGTGTCCAATCTGCTCCTAAAGATGTTTGATTCTTCCATTGAATCCACTTCATCCATAGATTTCTCTGGGACATTGTAACTTTAAAATGCATTTTTGTCCCTCGAGACGTAAAGATCAGCCTTAAAGTAGATCCTACACCAAACTGTACAATCTGGACTCAACAAGAATTTGAGGAAACGTCCAGAAGGATTTTTAATATTTAATTCTAAAACTGATTTATGGAAGTTTTAAGTAAAAAAAAATGAGGCGAAATTTGAATTTTTGGGACAATTTTCAGTCCAATCTAGTTTACTTAAAAACTAAATAAGAAATCCAAAATCCCCTCAGTATATTAAAAAAAAACAACAACAACTAATATATTACAAAATGAACCAAGAAATTTAAACCTGGTTCTGTCTGTTTTTCAGATTTAAATGTCACAAATATGTGGATTTTTGGCCATTGTTACACATAAAATGCCTTATTTCTTCATGAAAACATGACCTGATCAAAAACTTGTAATACATGTTTTTCTTACATTTATGTGACTAAACTACAGGAGAAGTGTCAAGTTGATATCTTTAAATTTACTTAATTTACTTTAATTTCCTATTCGCCTGTAGTGTCTCACCTTAAGTTCTTATAAACACATAACAAGAGCTCATTAATGCATTATAAATTGTTTACTAGGGAACCTCAATCTAAAGCGTTACTGATTATTTTGATAATTGATTAGTCTAGTGATTATTCTTTCGTAAAACGCCTGAGAATATTGAGATATATGAGATTTTTTACTCAGTTTGACCCAGATAAAGCTGAATTGAAGCCTTTTTAGAACATCCTGGCTGACAATATTGACAGACAAAAGGGTGATTTCATCCAAAGCACAAAATCTACACATTTCCCTCTTTTTTTCATGTAAGTTTTACACTTAAATTCTGACTAACAGTGCATGCACAGACAAAACACAAACTTCTGCCTCATCTCAGAGTTCGTGGCCTGGACTGTACATCTACACGTTAAAGTGCATCTCATGATATTTTAATTTTGATTTGGTTTGGTGGGAGGGCACCAGTGGTAAATATGTTTAATTGTTTTATATTTGTGAAGTTGCAGTTTGTGAAGAAATTTCGAAAAATAAAAATTTAAAGTTAGTGCCGAGTTCTAAAACAGAATCCCTCCGTGATGTCATCAAAAAGTGACGTACAGTTGAAAATACAGGGACAGTTTACAGACACTTTTTTCTGACAGTTTTAACCATCATTGAATAAAATAAAGTGTGATCGGCTGTTATTATTTGTCAAATCATAACTATCATGTAATGTATATGAATTTTGGCCCTTGTTTTCAAAATGGTTGCTATGGTAACAGTTGTGGATTTACCTCTAACTGTGTCATATCTGTCCAACCTAAACATTTTGCCTGTTTGTCCTCAGTTTAACAGTTTGCGTAAAGTTTATAATGTCACTTCCTGGTTGAACATGAGCACAAATATGACACAGTTAGAGGTAATTCTACAACTGTTACCTAGCAACCATTTTGAAAACAAGGGCCAAAATCCACATATATTACACAATGTATATGATTTGACAAATAATAATACCCAATAACAACTTCATTTAATTTAAACTGTCAAAAAATTGTGTTTTGTGTCTGTAAATCGTCTCTGTGTTTATGTGTTATGGCTCGTCCATTTTTGATGAAATCACAGAGGGATTCCATTTTAGAACTGAGCCCCACTACTACTTCCTGTCATTTTAAACTTTTATTTTTCAACGTTTCTTCACAAACTGCAACTTCACAAATGTAAAACTACAATAAATATTTACCACAGGTGCCCTCCCACCAAACTAAGTCAGAATATGAACATTTTGAGAACTTGTCTTATAGACTTTAAGCACAGCAGGAGGTCGAGCGTTTACACCAAACTCCTGTTCGTGTTAAAGAGGCCACACATGCTCTACATTTAAGACCAGGCTCAAAACGCTCCTCATTGAAACCGTTTATGGTCAGGACAGTTAGGAACAGAAATAAAAACCTACGCTTTTAGCTCCGCTGCCCCCTACTGTGCTGGAGGAAGTGTGGAGCAGAACACTGTCCTCTGGTTCTTCTGCTTTCCCATCCACAGTATTTAATATTTAGTTCTCCTGGAGTCAGTTTATTGCTGTTCACAAGTTGTTTCTTTCTCCTGCCCTTTCTCCCACTGTTTCATTGTTGATTTTCGAACCTTTTGTCAGTTAAGATAAGATAAGAGATCCTTTATTTGTCCCACAATGGGGAAATTCCACTGTTGCAACACACAGTTTAGGACAGGAATGAAAGTTTAGGACAGGAATGAAATAAATCCAACAAAACTGCTGCCGTGATTTTGTGTTCTACAAAAATAATTAGATTTAAGTAAGAACACGTTTGGTTTTAGGTATTGAGCAATAAAAGTGTACTTAAAAGGCCAGATATGAGCTAATTAATGGCACACTGAGGAACATTCCAGACAAAATGGTAACATCTCCATGAAGAAAAGCAGGTGGCGGATGTTCCACCTGAAATATTACGTAGTGTGCTTTAAAAATGTAGTTAAATCCTGCCTGGTGTGTTGTCTTCCAGATGAAGTTGCGTCGTTCCTCGTCTATGTGCAGTCCCTGGAGTATCAGGACAAACCGGACTACGACCTCCTCAGGGGGATCCTGAACTGCTCCAGGTCTAGACTCGACCTGGACCCGCCCCTTAGACCCGGTCCAGAGTCCAAGCCCAAGACCAAGACCGAAGAACCCAGGAACAAGGTCAGGACATGTACACGCTCACGTTTGTTTGATTCTGGCGCCTTCAATTAAGCTGCTGTATACAGTGTGGCTCTATTCACTTTTAGTCTGTGTTTTTCACTTTTAGACTTTGTGGCTTTTTCACCTTTTTTTTTTTTTTTTCCTTCACTTTTGGTCTTTGTTTTTTCACTTTTAGTCATTGTGTCTTTTTTTTAACTTTTGGTCTTTTTTTTTTCACTTTTAGACTTTGTTCCCTTTTAGTCTTTGTGTTCTTTTCACTTTTAGTCATTGTGGCTTTTTCACTTTTGGTCTTTGTTTTTCTCACTTTTGGTCTTTGTTTTTCTCACCTTTGGTCTTTGTTTTTTTCACTTTTGGTCTTTGTTTTTTTCCACTTTTGGTCTTTGTTTTTTTTCCACTTTTAGTCTTTTTCTTCTTCTCGCTTTTAGACTTTTTTCACTTTTAATCTTTTTGGCTTTTTTCACTTTTAGTCTGTTTTTTCTCTTAGTTTTTGTGGCTTTTTCACTTTTGGTCTTTGTATTTTTTATCACTTTCAATCTTTGTTTTTTCACATTTAGATTTAGTTTTTTCACTTTTTAGTCTTTGTGACTTTTTCACTTTTGGTCTTTGTATTTTTATCACTTTCAATCTTTGTTTTTTCACTTTTAGATTTTGTTTTTTCACTTCACTTCTTTTTAACTTTTGGTCTGTTTTTTTCTCTTTTAGTCTTTGTGGCTTTTTTCACTTTTAATATTTGTTTTTTTTTTTTCTTCACTTTTGGCCATTGTTTTTTTCACTTTTGGTCTTTGTGACTTTTTTCACTTTTAGTCTGTTTTTTCACTTTTGGTCTCTCTTTTTTTCCACTTAGTCTTTGTGGCTTTTTCACTTTTGGTCTTTGTGAATTTTTTCACTTTTAATATTTGTTTTTCTTTTCCACTTGTGGCCTTTGTTTTTTCCTCTTTTAGTCTTTGTGACTTTTTTCACTTTTATTTTGTTTTTTTCACTTTTGGTCTCTCTTTTTTCACCTTTAATCTTTGTGGCTTTTTCCGCTTTTGGTCTCTGTTTTTTCACTTTTGGTCTTTGTTTTTTTCACTTTTGGTCTCTGTTTTTTCACTTTTGGTCTTTGTTTTTTTCACTTTTGGTCTCTGTTTTTTCACTTTTGGTCTTTGTTTTTTTCACTTTTGGTCTTTGTTTTTTCACTTTTGATCTTTGTTTTTTCACTTTTAGTCATTGTTGCTTTTTTCACTTTTAGACTTTGTGGCTTTTTCACTTTTGGTCTGTTTTTTTCACTTAGTTTTTGTGGCTTTTTTCACTTTTGGTCTTTGTGGCTTCGTCTTCTTCGTCTTATCCGGTCTGGGTTGCGGGGGCAGCAGTCTTTGTGGCTTTTTTCAGTTTTACTCTTTAACTTTTAGTCTTCCAATCTGAGTACAGGAGACAAAAGGACCACTGTGACTTTTCTCCGTCCTCCAGGAGAGTCACACAGTGCACCTTTTTAAAGTCGCTTTGATTTGTGGTTGAACAGAAACCCGGGAGAGGCCGAGGTCCGTCCAGAGCGGAGGCCCTGGAGGTGGACGAAGACAAAGAGGAGAAGAAGACGAGGCCGAAACAGATCGATCCTAAACATTTAAGAGGACCTCCCATCAGCAAACCACAGGTGAGGAGCGGTTCTACCCTAAATATTAGCGATATTCACCTTACCCCGCCCACTTTTACCTCTTTTTGCCACAGACACGTACTTTCTGTTTGACGAGAACTCCGTTAAAGCTAATGACGAACGAGGGAAAAGTCTCGCCGCTAAAATGTTACATAAGCTTCACTTCTTCATAGATTTAACAAAGAAAATGTAGGTGGACTTTAAAGTCTGATGTTCCTGTGGGCAGAGTTTGTTTCAGTGGAATCAGAGTAAATCAGACACAAAACTCCAGAGTCTGAGCTTCACAAAGAGTCAGACAATAGTTTGTGTCCAAAGGATCAGAAACAGCTTCAGTTTGAGGCTCGTTTTAGTCCCATGTTTGAGGAAGAACAGGCCCGAGTGGCGTGTGTTTGATTTAATGTATGTGCGTAATTCATATTTTTAATTGAAACGGTAAAAATAAATGTACAAGTTAATTCATTTTAATTTGAGGTATTTGTTTATTTCATTTTAAATCCTTTTTGATCCTGTTTATCCTCGATCTCTTTCTGCCGCTGCTGTTCTCGGACGTTTCTGTTGTTTTATTGTCGTATCACACGGTTTGTTTTGTTCAGTCCAGAGCTGAGGTCATGGAGGTGGACGAAGATGAAGAGGAGCAGCAGACCAAACCCAAACGGATCGACCCTAAATATATAAGAGGACCTCCCATCAGCAAACCACAACAGGTACGTTTTTACTGTTTTTATTTTAAAAGACTTCACCAGCACACGCTCCATGAAGCTCCAGTGTTTTTCATAAACCTCTAAACACTTCAAATCTGTGAGACAAATCGAGAATAACAAGGGTCTTCATGATTCGAGACACAAACACGGCTCATGATACGATAATATCATACATGAGACGTTTGAACAACAGTATTTGTTAAAGGGCGTATGACAGGTTTTTATGATTTTCTAATTTTGACTTTATTCAGTGCATTAATACTTGTTATAAATATATATAATAGTTTTACACCAATCAGGTCACTGTTTGTGGAGAAAAGTTGAAAAACATGTTGAAAATTACAGGAAGTAAACAAACTGATGACATCACACTGTGGGGAGACAAACTTTATACACGATTTACACAAAATAAACTACTTTTTTGACCATTTAAACATGAATTCAACTAAATAAATAAGTTCAAATATATTTTTATTTGTCCGCTAAAAGAACTGATGACATTAGATGAGTTTTAGCCCAGTTTACAGTGTGGTTGCTATGGTGATTTCCCAGTGTGATGTCATTATTTACAACCAGGAAGTGAAATTAAAACGTATAAAACTGCTAAACCGGGATAACATTTGTAAAGAATTTTAGCAAAACTTGAAATATATTTATCTTAACTGCATTTTAGGTAAATGAGTGTCCAACCTGTCATGGGCCCTTTAACCTGTCATGGGCCCTTTAAACCACGACCTGCACAAACTCAATATGAAAGACACCCATTTGAATCAAAACAGTGACTATTTCAAATGTGTTGCATAAACAATTCTTTCTCAGAACAAGCTACACAATTATAGCGCTGTCACTGAATCATTTTGTAAAGTACTTCAAACATTTTACTTCAGCAGCTGACGATATCGATACTGTGTCACCAAAGCACACTTCATGTTCTTGTATTTGACGTTTGCATCTGAAATGTCCTCTTTGTGGGACAAACAGAGGCTCTTTTCTTAGAGCAGCTGACTATACTTTACTATTATAGATGAGGCCCGTTTATTTGTAGAGCACAATTCTACACAAGACAATTCAAAGTGCTTTACACAACAATAAAATCACAAAACAGATTAAAGGGCCCATGACAGGTTGGACGACTAATTTAACCAAAATGTAGTTCAGATAAACATATTTCAAAATGAGCTAAAATTCTTTACAAATTTTACACCGTTTTCGCAATTTTTAGTTTTTTAATTTTACTTCCTGGTTGTAAATTATGACATCACACTAGGAAATCACCATAGCAACAACACTGTACACTGAGCCAAAACTCATCTAATGTCACTTTTTTTTAATTTGACAAATGAAAATACATGAACACCTTTATTTTGTTGAATTAATGTTTAAAGGGTCAAAAAAGTAGTGTATTTTGTGTAAATGATGCATAATCTTTGTCTCCCCAGTGTGATGTCATCGGTTTGTTTACTTCCTGTATTTTTCAACAGGTTTTTCAACTTTTCTCCACAAACAGACACAATCTGATTGGTGTAAAACAATAATTTGTATTTACAACAGACATTAATACACTAAATAAAGTCAAAATTAGAAAATCATAGAAACCTGGCATAGGCCCTTTAAGACGTACAAAATCATTATAAAATATTTTAAAAGAGAAGAGCAGATAAATCAAGTTGTGTGTCTTGTAATGGTCCTTTAACCTTGTCTTGTTCTATTTTCTCGTTCTTTTTCCTTCCTTTTCTGAAGCTGCTTTTTCACACATTTCTAAACATTCAAAATGCCTTTGTGTTTCAGTTTTTCGTTTTAGCTGCGCCGTCTTTTTGGACAGAATTCTTTCTTTAGCATCATTTGTTCTGTTTCTCGATGCGTTCTTCCTTCCATTGAATCCCTTCACTTTACGCTCAATCAATATATGAAGATGCACCCAAAAAAAAAAAACACCAAAACAGACGACAGCTTAGAGGCATCCACAGAAATATACAATATAATATAAAGTACAAAATATTATTAATGGACAGAATGAACACGTACACATAAATACACTGCAAAGTTTAATGTTTAATGGGCCAAACCCAACGCTTAATAATTAATCAAATACTTAACAGTCAGTCAATTAAAGTGATAATTATGTCTATAAACTTCCAGGCACCATCAATTCACAACAAGTTATAATGGCAGTTATGAAATACATTAAATAAAACTGAAACTAAATGCATATACAAGGGGTTTTAAGGTATGTAAACAGATCAATGTTATTTCTGTATCACATTTATAAACTGCCCCAAAGTGTTCAATCACACAAAACAGGAAAGGACAATGTAATACTGAAAAATAAACCTTAAAAAACACGATGCAATAAAAATGTCCAGCTCATGTTGAATTAAAAGCCAGTGCAAAAAGACGAGTTTTTAGCAACGATTTAAAACTCTGAACAGAAGCAGCGGCTCTTATGTTCAGGGGAAGAGAGGTCCACGGTTCAGGAGCAGCAACGGAAAAAGCTCTGTCTCCTTTAGATTTGAGTCCAGACCTGGGACGGTCCAGGAGCACGACCCCAGAGCTCGGCCCGGACTGAGCAGAACAAGCATCTCAGACAAATAAGAAGGGACTAGATTGTTTAGAGACTTACCGTAAAATGCGGACTATTGAGCGCAGCGTAGAGTATAAGCCGCACCAGCCATATTTACAAAGTACATTTGAACATGTAAAGGCCGCACCTGTCTATTCACCTTATTCCTGAAGTTGCCGTACGCGCCGCCGTCTTGTTTCCGTTGTAGTTCACATGGAGCAGACGAGCTCAACAGAAAATAAGTTCTACATGGATTAAAAAGTCGTTTTCAGACTGACCAGGAAATCGTTGTGTTGTGACTTGTTGTTGCTCGTGTTCATTAAACATTTTACACAAATCAATCTACTTTATGTAACATTTTAGCGGTGAGACTTTTCGTGTTTTTGTCACTTACTGTCACCTGTTTGTCACTTATTGTCGTGTTTTTCTCACTTACTGTCACATTTTCGTCACCTTTTCCCTGCATTTTTGTCATTTTCTTCCGTTTTTGTCAAGTTTTTGTCACTTTTACTCACATTTTTGTCACTCATTTAGTCACATTTTTGTCACTTGTTGCGTTTTCGTCACTTATTGCCGCATTTTTGTCACTTTATTCAGTTTTTTCCACGTTTTTGTCACTTTTAATCACATTTTTCTCACTTTTAGTTGCGTTCTTGTCACGTTTTTGTCACTTATTGTCGTGCATTTGTCACTGTCTTCTGTTTTTTTGTCACATTTTTGTCACTCATTTAGTTACGTTTTTGTCACTTGTCGCGTTTTCGTCACTTATTGCCGCATTTTTGCCACTTTATTCTGTTTTTGTCACTTTTAATTGCATTTTTGTCACAGTTTTGTCTACTCGACTAAAAAGCTGTTTTCAGGAAATCGTTGCGTTGTGACTTGTTGTTGCTCGTGTTCATTAAACATTTTACACAAATCAATCTACTTTATGTAACATTTTAGGGTCAGACTTTTCCCTCATTCGTCATTAGCTTTAACGGAGTTCTCGTCAAACGGAAGTGCGTTTACAACAAAAAAGCAAAAAACTGCAAAAGTGGGCGGGGCAGAATAAGGTGAATAAGTCTCTTTATGAATCTGGAGCTTTGACTTGTGTCATTTCCTCTCGGCCCTGCTGCACTCCCTTTTCTGTGCCTTGACCGACTCATTATTCCTCCAGGGCGCCTTCTGCTTACTATTTTAACCTTCATAGGAGCAACGGTGTCCAGAACATTCAAGATGTAACAGAATTTAAAAAATCGTCAACATTTGAACATGATGGATTTTCAAAGTTCATCGTTTCCACAAAGAGTGCACGTTTGCTGTCATTTATGTCTATGTGCGCTCTTCTCTTTTAAAGCGTTTTATTTTTAAATTATTCTGTGTGTCTTTTTGTGTTTTGGGATTGTAGAGAGAATCAAAGTCAGAACCGCGTAAACCGTGACTTTTGCCGCTCAGTCAGTTGTAATAATAACCTTCCTGTCTCTGCTCTCAGACCGAAGGACGATCTTTGACGGCTCGATCGACGCCTCGCAAACCCAAACCCAAACCCTTTTACACAAACGACGACGAAGACGAGGAGGAGGAGGAGCGACCGGAGCCAGGGGCCGCGGGTCACCTGCGCGGGCCCCCGAGCAGAGCCAGGGGCCGCGACGCTCAGGTGAGACCAGGCCGCGGTGTTTGTGCGTGAGCCAGAACATTATGACATGTCTTTTTGTGAGCTTTCAAGTATTATTCTGTTTTGCACTGATTTAGGATTAACTCAATCAGATCATATCGTTTTCAATCCATCAGGAACGTGTTAAGATTTAAATAAATGTCTTGGTTTAAGTTCAAGTATCGAAAAAGTGATAATTAACTGTAGAAAGAGCAGAACTGTCGTATGAACACAGACAAGACCCACAGCAGGGTTTGTGCAGGATTCAGCAAACGTAACGCTTTTTAATGCCTCGTTTCAACAAATCTGACGTCAAAACAAGACATTTGTGCTTTTATCGTGTGAACACCACTGGATTCTGACCGTTCCATTGGGCAGCAGAATGACCAGAACATAATAAACTAAATTATAAAAGTCAAAAAGCTAATTTACTCATAATAATGACGTCCCGTGAGGCTCGTATTTTTCTTCACAGGTGGAAATGGATCATAAAGAGAGACTTTTGAATACAGTAAAGCAAAAACTATTGTACAAAAAAGTATACATGTTTATCTCAGGTTTATTACTCAACATTTACAGTATTTTGTGCAGCTCTAGGTTGATTCTTGCTGTTATTCCCAGGAGGAAACGTAAACTTTAACATGTTTCTGTGTCAAAGCCTTAATAATAACAGACAGACACTTTTTATTTTGTTAAAACATTTGAATTTATTTTAAAGAACATTCACAAGCAAATACTTTTCAACAGAAAGTGAGGACTCCGGAGCAACGACGGCGAGACCCTGCAGCCCAAAACGTCAGCGGCCGCTTTTACAAAGACGAAAACTCCCGGCGAGAGTATTTCAGAACCTGCCTGGAGTTAATGGAAGCAGAGCGCGCGCTGACAGCTGAGCCGACTCACTCCGACCAGACGGGGGCGCACTTCTGGTGGGTTTGTGCAGCGCTCTGTTTCCTCGTGTTTCTCGTCACGTTGAGCTTTTAGCGGTTTTTTTAACAGTCACTTCTGCGTCGCCATTTTGACCGTGATCGGCTGAAAGAGAAAACGTTTTTATAAGAATTAGACTTTATTAGACTTCTTCTCTCTTTTAACCCTGTTCTAACAATGTTCTTCATCAAAAACACATCGGTTGCATTCGCGCTGTTTTGAGGAATGTTTTAGAAAATCCTCTCCATTCAAGCGTCAAACACACTTCCTGCTGAACTTCCTTCTTTCCGGTACGTATTTTCAGACTTCATACGTGATTTATCAGAGAGTATTCCGGGTTTTTCGTCCTTAAATCATCGCTAAACTCGCTCTGAGCATTTCTGCAAACTCGAAACACGATAACTTCTGCAGAAAATCCGCACAATGACGTCTTTTCAGCGCCAACTTCACTAGATTGTATATAGCGCTGGCGACATCTGCTGGCTGGATGCACTCAGTAAGGGTCATTTCATACTGACTGTTTTATTTTTAACCACAACATGCAAATTTAAGGCACTCGAGCATGTTTAAAGGCTAATAACAATATGAAAAATGTATTTTTCCTTTAACCTAAAGAAGTACTGATTGTCCTGCCAGGAAAGTTACAGCTAAAGGACAAATATTATGTACTTTTTAAATTGTTATTGGCCTTTATTGGAACTCCAAGGGGTAGACGAGCAGTTATCAGGAGGTACTTGAATGCTTTCAGGCTTTAAAAGAAGATGAAATGTTCTTTTAGTTGAATAAAACGTGTTATTAGTATCTTGGACTAAGAATACAACAAAACCAAATATAATAGTAATAATTGACTATATTCGACTTGTAAACCCATTTATTTGCCTGAAACTCAAGTTAAGGGAGAACTCCGAGTGTGAGACAAAGCTATTTTAGAACTAAAAATAACATGTTTTTACAAAGAATATAACTTTATCACTGCCATATTAACTTATCTGTGGCTCCATCTACTGGCTGCAGACGCAATTACACACATTTCTATATAAACAGTGCTTTGTGATGCGAGCCGTGCTGAGCTGTGACGCCGGTGTAACGATCGCGTTTAGAGGCAGAAACGCTCAGAGCGAGTCTAACCATGATTTATTGACTTAAAACAGCAGATGATTCTTTTTTTTTTATTTATTTTTTTTATTGATTGATTGTTCATGCCATTTACTTTCATTAGCACAAATTCAGAAATCAAACAAAGTGATACAAAACAAAGACAGCAAAACGATTACGTGCATCATTGGCCTGAACAAAAGGAACAGGAAGAAGACACATCTTATAAACCCTGTACCTTACTCAAATCGATTAAAATAAAACTTCAATTATGCTCAATATTCTCGGATAAGTGAGGTCAGTAATCGAAAAATGTCACGCATCGAAAGAATTCAGAATGGAGTGTTTTTGACGCTCGGCGGAAGAGGATTTTCAAACCAGGATTCATCAGACTAGCGTGAATGAAGCTAAATGCTATTCCTGTTGTGCTTTTGATGACGAAGCATCGTTAGGACAGGGTTAACGGCTCAAAAGAGTACATTTTGCGTAGTATTTGTTCTTTAAATTGTCAAAAAAAAAGTGTTTTCCGTAAGTTTTAACAGAGACAAAAGTTAAGACTTTTTACTAATATATTGTACAGTTTTTAATAGATTTAGAACAATTTAAGACGCAAAAGTCCAATTTAATCTTCATTATAAACCAGAAACACATGCAATGCCATATTAACACTTTAAAATGTCTGTTTTTAAATAAATGTCTTTTTGTGAGCTTTCAAAAAGGAAAAAATCTCTATATATTTAAGTATTATTCTGTTTTGCACTGATTTAGGATTAACTCAATAATCAGATCATTTAAATCCATCAGGAACGTGTTAAGATTTAAATAAATGTCTTGGTTGAAGTTCAAGTATTGAAAAAGCGATAATTAACTGTAGAAAGTGCAGAACTGTCGTATGAACAGAAACTGAAAAGAAACTTGCAGAGTATTCCACATTTTGGCAGATTTTGCACAATTTTTATACTATTTTTTTTAATAAACGACTAACGCAAACCAATAAGTATTTGTTTATTCAGCGTTTAAAGTTTGTACATTCTCTTTTTTAAAACTAAACAATACGATCATGAGCTGATGTTTTGCACCAGATTTGAGCAGAATAACTAGTTTATCTGCAGTTAAAGCTAATAAAACTGATAAAACCAGTAAAATAAACTAAAGAAATAAAGTAAAATCCACACATTTTATTATACAGCAATAAAAATGAAGTCTGTCGCGATAAAAAGATGAAATAAGGTACATTATTCCTGCCTTAATAAAGCATGAACGAAGACTTAATTTATAATGAACAAACAGTTTACTAAGAATGATTCAGGCTTTTATGGTTGTGGTATTAATTAAAAAGACTGAATTCTTCTTAATCCAGAGTGAACAAACACTTTATTAAGTCTTTATTCAGGTTTTATTTCGGCCCAAACAAGTGTAAGTAAATAAAGTGTTCACCTTAAATGAAATAATTATGAAGATATGATTTAGTGTTACTGAAAATATCACGATAAACAATATTTAAACTAGTTTACGTCATGGATTAATCGCCCTAAACCCTTTTCAAAGTGTTAAAAATGTCAGCTGCAACAAATAATCTGCAGAATAAAACACTGAAGTAGTATCTTTGTTTTATAAATATTTGTCTTTTAACATTTGAGCTGTAGTAAGTCCAATAATTAAGTAAAAGTTCCCGTTAAATATTGATTACATGATGAATATTAAAGCTGGAGTGTCTGATTTAAGGTGAGACGCTGCAGGTGAAAAGGGAAACATGTTAAATTTAAAGATATCAATGTTAATCTACTGTAGTTTACTCACATAAATGTAAGAAAAAATGTTATTCATCATGTCATGTTTTCATGTAGAAATAAGGCATTTTATGTGTAAAAAACAGCCAAAAATGCACATATTTGGGACATTTAAATCTAAAAAACAGACAGAATCAGGTTTAAATTTCTTGGTTCATTTTGTAACATATTAGTTATAAATAAATGTACAGATTGTGGATTATTATTTAGCTTTTGATCTGTCTGAAAATTGTCCTAAAAATTAAAATTTTGCCTAAATTTTTTGAGTTAAAACCTCAATAAATCCGTTTTAGAATCAGATATAAAAAAATCCTTGTACGTCTGATCTAAATCCTGTTGAGCCCAGATTGTACAGTTTGGTGTAGGATCTACTTTAAGGCTGATCTTTATGTCTCGAGGGACAAAAATGCATTTGGAGAAAAAGGACTTTGGATTTTGTCAATTATAGTCAAATTTTTCTCCCTTTTAGTCGTGTTTTTGTCACATTTGGTCATGTTTTTGTTGCTTTTAGTCACGTTTATTCAGCATTTAGTTGCATTTTTGTCGTTTTTAATTGTGTTTTTTGTCAAACCCTTGTACCTTGTGTCAGGCTCTGTGCGAGAAAAAAAAATATCCCAAAGAAATCTATGGATGAAGTGGATTAAATGAAAGAATAAAACACCTTTAGGAGCAGAAAATTATAAAAGTCTAAATGTAAAGAGCGCAAACTGACCAAAAACACACAAAAAAATAGATTTTTCCTGTAAAGCGTCGCCTTAAATGGATCTAAACTTTTTTTTCAGGCAGGTGTGCAGGTATAAAACAACTTTTTCAGACGGAAAAATGAAACTGGGACGGACCACCCAAGCACAGCCAATCAGAGCGCTGCTTTCACCTCTTACTCCCTTATTGTAATAATAATAATACTACTTAATTATTAGCTACAAACAGCGCAGTGTCGTCTGATTTTCTCACAAAGTTCTGCTCTAACCAGATACTTTTGAGGGAAAAACACAAACTTCACTCATTTGCAACAAAAAAAGTCAGGTACTCCAGCTTTAACTGAAAATACTGTTCCATTATCACTTCTCTGCAACGAAATAATTGTTTTATTTTCTCTTTGCGCCGCCGTATTGTAACCGTGACTCGAAACCTCCATAAAACACAAGACTTTAAAATGTCTCGCGTTTATGATCGAACCAAGGACACTTCAAATGACAAAATAAACAATAAAACAATCCGACTTTGACTGCGCTGTGTGTTTAATCGCAGCAGTAAAACGGTCCTATCGTCCGTTCAACTCTCACCTTTTATGACGAACCAGACGCGTTTGTTCAGTTTTATCCGTTACGATCTGAGCGTCTGAACGGACTTACCTTGCTGCAGTAAGGACACTCCCCAAACACGACGTTAAAGCTTTGGCGCGTGGACGGCAGAGCGCGCAGCCACTGAAAACACAGAGAAACACAGATAGACGCTGTTAAAACGAGTTTGACAGACAACTCTGCAGCACATCGGGGCTTTATCTGTGACTTAATGTTCAATTTATGCAGAAAAAGTGCTGCAAAATGAATCATTAGCATTAGCGATTAGCAAGAAGGTGGTGTTGTGCCATCATTTCATGCACAAAAAACAAAATATCCAGTTTTATTCTGCAACAACAGATTATTTAAATCATGTTCTGAAACAAAAACACAATAAAAAGCAAGACTAAAATGCGACTGAAAGTGACAAAACGCTACTAAAATGCATTTAAAAGCAACAAAAACAAAGCTAATAACGACAAACACAACAAAAAGCGTCAAAAAACATTACTAAAAGCAACAAAAACGTGACTAAAAGCTACAAAACCGTGATAGATACAACAAAAACGAACTAAAACACGACTAAAAGTGACAAAAACTTTGCATTTTTGTCACTTTTAGTTACGTTTGTCGTTTCCAGTGCTGCAAATGAATCACGACTGCAACGTGAAGGGACGCGATTAGCAAAAAGGCTGCGTTGTGCCATCATTTCATGCACAAAAAACAAAATATCCAGTTTTATTCTGCTTTTAAAGCAAAAGCAAAAGCAAAGCAAGAGTAAAATGCAACTAAACTACGTCTAGAAGCAACAAAAACAAGACTAATAGCGACAAACACAACAAAAAGCATCAAAAACATTACTAAAAGCAACTAGAACATGAGTTAAAGCGACTAAAACGGGATTAAAAAGCGACTAAAATGTGATGAAAATGCTACTAAAATGCATTTAAAAGCGACAAAAAGATAGCAACAAAAACGAACTAAAGCACAACTAAAGTGAAAAAAATGTTGCATTTTTGTCACTTTTAGTTACGTTTGTCGCTTCCAGTGCTGCAAATGAATCACGATTGCAACGTGAAGGGACACCATTAGCAAAAAGGCTGCGTTGTGCCATCATTTCCTCCACGAAAAACTAAATATCCAGTTTGATTCTGCTTTAAAACTGACAACAGATTATTTAAATCATGTTCTGAAACAAAAACGCAACAAAAACGACAAAAGCAAGACTAAACAGCGACTAAAATGTGACAAAAACGCTACTGAACTGCATCTAAAAGCGACAAAAACAAGACTAATAGCGACAAAAGCGAGACTAAAAAACTAGTAAAACGTGACTAAATGTGACCAAAACGCTACTAAACTGCATCTAAAAACGATAAAAACAAGACTAATAGCGACAAACACAACAAAAAGCGTGAGTTAAAGCGACTAAAACGAGATTAAAACGCAATTAAGCGACAAAAACGTGACTAAAAGCTACAAAACCGTGATAGATACCAACAAAAACGAACAAAAACACGACTAAAGTGACAAAAACTTTGCATTTTTGTCACTTTTAGTTGCGTTTGTTGCTTCCAGTCATAAAGAATGGGACTGAAAGTGAAAAATGGACAAAACCAGGTTTAAATGTCTTGGTTCATTTTGTAACATATTAGTTATAAAAAATGACAGAGAGGATTGTTTAAAACACTTTTGCCTCCGTTCTGGATTTACAATGTTTTTATTCACAAACTTTAAAGAAAAACTGTATTTCTTGTTTTTTTTTTGTTTTTTTTCTTGCTGTAAAATGTGTCGATCACTGTTGACTTTGTACTTTTATAAAAAAATAAAAGTTTTTCAAAGCTGCATTGTTTGTTCTTGTATTTGCTGCAGAACTGTTTCTTTTCATCCTGGTTTACTCTGAACACTCACATAAATACTACTCCGTTTGTTTCATTAATTAATCTGTCACTTTTTATTAAATTTGATCCGTTGTTAAAGGACGGCTGTTCTGCTTTATTTGTAAAGTTCTTGTTCTTTAAACTTGCTCTTGTGCCTTTGATTTTGGAAGAAAAGAAAAAAAAAACAAAAAAAAACGTAAGCATGCATTATTTATATCTACTGGCTCCATGCTGAAATAAACAAAAGCTAGCTTGCCCCGACACGTAAATAAGACTCATGGTGTGACTGAAGCTCAACACAATACAATGTTAGAACAGGATTAAAAAGAGAAAAAGACACAAAAACAGTCTAAATTTATGAACGGAGGCAAAAGTGAAGCACAACATAATGGGATTAACCTCAGATTATCACAAAATATGACAAATGTAGATGATTTAGTGTCAGTCAAAGCCTCAGACACATGTGAGTGACATCAGAGCTGCTTTAAACATTTATTATTGTATTTTACATCATGTTTGAGGAAATTATGATCAACTCTTTGCATTTTTGATGAAGAACAATCCAGATTTATGGGTTTTACTGGAAAAATACTCACAGAAATGAAGAACCCACTGTAGTTTTTCATTGTTTCTACAAATATAATCACATACTTTAACATAGATTATACTTTTTATGAAGCGCAAACAAGCTGACGTTTCTTTCCTGGAAATTCTAATTTGTTGCTTTTTCCGCTCACATAACAACATAAAACCATTAATATTTAGATCTGATGTAAGTGAATTATTGAAAATGAATTACAGTCTGCTTTATTTTGCCTCCAGAATTTTGTCGACACAGTATTTTAAAGGGTTTAAATGTGACCTTTAATCCTAAATTATGTGCAATATTTTACTCCAAGTGATAGAACTTTTCAATTTTAAGAAACAGTGGTTCATTTAGTTTGTGTTCCACCTTTTCTTTCCTCATCTTTGCATTTACATTGTGGATTTTCTTGTATTATTATTTATTATCCTGGATTAATTGGGTGTAATCTGGATTAAGGAGCTGTACCTGGTAGAGACAGTCCTGGTGGAAGGGCTGGCCACAGCGAGGGTCGTTACAGACCTGGTCCGGGATCCGAGAGTCCAGACGGAACGAGTAACAGATGCCACACTCCACACTCAGGCTCTGAACGTAAAGAAGAAAAGAGTAAAAACACAGAGTAAAAACACAGAGAATAAAAACACAAGAAAAGTGGGTGCTCCGGGAGCCAAGAGTCCAGACGGAACGAGTAACAGATGCCACACTCCACACTCAGGCTCTGAACGTAAAGAGTAAAAACACAGAGTAAAAACACAGAGAGTAAAAACACAGAGTAAAAACACAGAGTAAAAACACAGAGAATAAAAACACAGAGAGTAAAAACACAGAGTAAAAACACACAGAGTAAAAACACAGAAGAAGAGAGAGTAAAAACACAAGAAAAGTGAGTGCTCCGGGAGCCGAGAGTCCAGACGGAACGAGTAACAGATGCCACACTCCACACTCAGGCTCTGAACGTAAAGAGGAGAGGAGTAAAAACACAGAGAGTAAAAACACAGAGTAAAAACACAGAGAGTAAAAACACAGAGAGTAAAAACACAAGAAAAGTGAGTGCTCCGGGAGCCGAGAGTCCAGAAGGAACGAGTAACAGATGCCACACTCCACACTCAGGCTCTGAACGTAAAGAGGAGAGGAGTAAAAACACAGAGTAAAAACACAGAGAGTAAAAACACAGAGAGTAAAAACACAGAGAGTAAAAACACAGAGAGTAAAAACACAGGGGAGAGAAGAAAAGAGAGTAAAAACACAGAAGAAAAGAGAGTAAAAACACAGAGGGTAAAAACACAGAAGAAAAGAGTAAAAACACAGAGTAAAAAGTAAGAGTAAAAACACAGAGAGGAAAAAAACAGAGTAAAAACACAGAGGAAAAACACAGGGGAAAAGAGAGTAAAAACAGAGGAAAAACACAGAGAGGAAAAACACAGGGGAAAAGAGAGTAAAAACACAGAGTAAAAACACAGAGGAAAAACACAGAGAGGAAAAACACAGGGGGAAAGAGAGTGCTCCGGGAGCCGAGAGTCCAGACGGAACGAGTAAAAGATGCCACACTCCACACTCTGCACGCTCTGAACACAGGGGAGAGGAGAGTAAAAACACAGAGAGAAAAAACAGAGAAAAAGAGAGTAAAAACACAAAGAATAAAGAAGAAAAGATAGTAAAAACACAGAATAAAGAAGAAAAGTGAGTAAAAACGCAGTATAAAGAACAAAACTGGGTTAAAACATAATAAAGAATGAAAGAGTTAAAACACACACAATAAAGAACAAAACTGTATTAAAACACTTTATAAAGAATAGCACTGGATTAAAACATGAAAACAGTGTTAGAAAAAAAGAGAACAGCAGCAGAAAGGCTGGACAATATCACAATTTTCTTGGGTCCAGATCATGATTTCGATTTTATCTTGATTCATGTTCACTTTGTATTTTTCTGTTGCCTTTAATAGAGCTGCACCATTTAGGGAAAATATCTAATTGTGATTTTTCTGATCAGTGATTGGACTGTGATTAAATTGTGATTTATGTTTTTTTGTTTTGTTTTAAGGATTCTGTTCTAATTCACTTTTTGAACATAATTTTATCATTTTTAGTGTATTTTTGTCACGTTCAGTTGTGTTTGTCATATTTAAACACCTCTTTGTCCCATTTAGCTGCATTTTTGTTCCAATTAGTAGCGTGTTTGTCCCATTTAGTCGCGTTTTTGTCACTTTTAGTCGAAGATTTGTCACTTTTAGTCTTGTTTTTGACCCCTTTAGTCGCATTTCTGTCACTTTCATTGACTTTTTGTAGCATTTTTGTTTGCATTTTTAGCGCTTTTGTCACTTATTTCTGAACATGTTTGTACAAATCCAAACTACAGCGTTAGAATGTTTTTTTTTCTTTTTCAAATCGATGCAAGACATTTTGTTGTTTGTGGAAGGAATTATTGCACTTCAAAAACAGCAGCCTTTGTGATTTGCTAATTCCATCCATTAAAATTGTGATTTTGTGTGGATTTGGTTTAATTGTGCAGCTCTGGCCTTTAAGAGGTAAATAAAGTCATCTGCTCAGAGGCTTCAGAGGCTAAACAACAGGAGAAAAAGTGTGTTTGAACAGACAGCTGCATTAAAGACACAAACAGTCAATCATGATACGACGATTTCACAAAAACAGCAGATTGTCACAGGGACCAGCTCATGATTCCATTTTTATCGCCCAGACCTACGAACATAGCCTTTATCTTCTCCGTTGAGCAGCGCGGGGTCCAGCAGCTCCATCATGTTTTTCTCACTTTTAGTCATGATTTTGTCACTTTCAGACACGTTTTTGTTGCTTTAAGTTATGTTTTTGTCACTTTTAACTATGTGTTTGTTACGTTTTTGATGGTTTTAGTCACATTTTAGTTACTTTTAATCGCGTCTTTGTCACTTTTAGTCGCGTCTTTGTCGCTTTTAGTCGCGTCTTTGTCGCTTTTAGTCGCGTCTTTGTCGCTTTTAGTCGCGTCTTTGTCGCTTTTAGTCGCGTCTTTGTCGCTTTTAGTCGCGTCTTTGTCACTTTTAGTCACGTCTTTATCACTTTTAGTCGCGTCTTTGTCACTTTTTAGTCGCGTCTTTGTCACTTTTTAGTCGCGTCTTTGTCACTTTAAGTCGCTGCGTCTTTGTCACTTTTTAGTCGCGTCTTTGTCACTTTTTAGTCGCGTCTTTGTCACTTTTAGTCGCGTCTTTGTCACTTTTAGTCGCGTCTTTGTCACTTTTAGTCGCGTCTTTGTCACTTTTAGTCGCGTCTTTGTCACTTTTAGTCGCGTCTTTGTCACTTTTAGTCGCGTCTTTGTCACTTTTAGTCGCGTCTTTGTCACTTTTAGTCGCGTCTTTGTCACTTTTAGTCGCGTCTTTGTCACTTTTAGTCGCGTCTTTGTCACTTTTAGTCGCGTCTTTGTCACTTTTAGTCATGTCTTTGTCACTTTTAGTCATGTCTTTGTCACTTTTAGTCGCGTCTTTGTCACTTTTAGTCACGTCTTTGTAGTTTTTAGACACATTTTTGTCGCTTTTAGTCAAATTTTTGTCACATTCAGTTGTGTTTGTTGTGATTAAGTGAGTCTTTGTCACTTTTAGTTGCGTCTTTGTAGTTTTTAGAAAAAGTGTGTTTGAACAGACAGCTGCATTAAAGACACAAACAGTCAATCACAATACAACGATTTCACAAAAATAGCAGATTGTCACAGGGACCAGCTCAACATTTATCCCCGTATCGTTCGGCTCTAATGAATCCAAGCTCTTCTTGTTTCTCGCCGTTCTGTTTAGCGTTCCCTCTGCGCTCGGCTAAACACACGACGCGGGTTAAAAAAAGAAGAAAGAACCACATCTGGTCAGTGCAACTTTTCCCGCCGCTCTGAATCTTAATGAAGCTGAAGCATTAATCATTTCAGCGTCGAAGAAACACACAGGCGACCTCTGACCCCGGCGCAGAGCGATGAGCACGTTTGTGATTAAAGAGGAGATACAGCTTTGTCATTTAAATCGTCTGTAAACAGTAAACCAATTAAAGGCACTAGGAGCACAACAACAAACTGCTAAAGCTGCGATTATTTTAGCAGTCGACGAGTCAAACCATTATTTCTGTTGAACACGTGAGAAACTGGGATTAACCACAGAATATCACAAAATATGAAAAAATGTAGATTATTTTGTCAAAGTGTGAGCCTCAGACATCAGAGCTGCTTTAAACACATTTATTATTGTATTTTACGTCATGTTTGAGCAAATTATGATCAAAATACTGTAAAATTGAACGAAAAATTGTGACACATCAGCCAAAAATGGTCACAAAATGTAATAACAGTGACATATTATTAAATCAAAATGTAAATAAAATAATTATTTTAAACATTTTCATCAATAATTCATCCAATATGTCCATACGTATTTTCTATTTTTCTATCAACCTTCATTTGTTTGATCATGTATTTAAAAAGTCTCAATGTACAATAGAAATAATCCCAGTCGACTGATAAAATAAGAGTTTGTGATTTCACTGAGAAACTGGGATTAACCTCAGAATATCACAAAATCTGACAAATGTAGATGATTGAGTGTCAGTAAAAGCCTCAGACACATGTGAGTGACATCAGAGCTGCTTTAAACACATTTATTATTGGATTTTACATCATGTTTGAGGAACTCTTTGCATTTTTGATGAACAATCCAGATTTATGGGTTTTACTGGAAAAATATTCACAGAAATGTTGAGCCCACAATCACTTTTCATTTTATCTAGAGATATATTGGATACTGTTCCATAAATTAGATTCTTTTGAAGCTAAAATACAATTTTAAGGCTGTTTTGTCCATCGTTTGTTACAGAAAAGCAAACTGACTGACCTTTCTACTCTGGAAATTCAAATGTGTTGCTTTTTGTCACTTTTGGACATGTTTTTGATGCTTTTAGTCACATTTTTGTCACTTTTACAAATGTTTATTGTCACTTTTAGTTAAATTGTGTTGTTTTGAGTCTGCTTTAAACACATTTATTATTGTATTTTACATTATGCTTTAGGATTTAGGATCATTATGATAAACTCTTTGCATTTTTGATGAAGAACAATCCAGATTTATGGGTTTTACTGGAAAAATACTCACAGAAATGTTGAGCCCACAGTCATTTTTCATTTTATCTAGAGATATATTAGATACTGTTCCATAAATTAGATTCTTTTGAAACTCAAATCCAATTTTAAGGCGAGAAAACTGTATTTTGTCCATTGTTTGTTACAGAAAAGCAAACTAACTGACCTTTCTACTCTGGAAATCCAAATGTGTTGCTTTTTCTTCTCACATAATTACTCAAAATCATTATTATTTAAATCTGATGTGAGAGAATTATTGAAAATGAATCACAGTCTGCTTCATTTTCCCTCCATTCTGGCATTTTAAAGGGTCTATATTCAACACAGACATACTGTCCTTTACTCGCTCTGAACCCAAACGCTGGACCTCGAACTGTGACTTTTTTCTAATTTTGTGACTCACAGATTTTTGGTGAGTGGCCGGCGACGGAAACTGAATCTCCAAAACGTCGCAGAGGTTCGACAGGACGCTGCATTCAGGGTTCCTGCAAAAAAAAACAAACAAAAAAAAAAACAGAATTCACAAAGTCATTAAAGTCTATGAGACAGATTGGACGACTCATTTCACTAAAAAGTAGTGAACATGATTATATTTCAGATTTTACTAAACATTTTTGCCCATTTGTCCCCAGTTTGACAGTTTTTGTAAAGTTTATAATGTCACTTCCTGTATATGACACAGTTAGAGGTGATTCTACAGCTGTTACCGTAGCAACCAGACGGTAAACAAGGGACAGAATCCACATAAATTACACAATAGTTATGATTTGACAAATAATAATGCCTGATAACACCTTTTGTTTGTTGGATAACGCTTTAAACTGTCAAAAAGTTGTGTGTAAATTGTGTCTGTATTTTCAATGGCGCGTCGCTTCTTGATGACATCACAGAGGGATTCAGAATGGATTCATATGCCAAAAAAAAGCAAAAACAAGAAGTCTTGGAGTGAGTTAGTTAAAGATTTTAAAGTATAACATATAAATACTATGTTTCCCAGTACTTTTGTGTTTAAATAGTTGCTTTTACATGTTTTTCCTGTGCAGTTTTGGTCTTTTGAGTGCAGTTTGAGTCAGACACATGGAGATACTTTATAGTTTTGATGTATTTTTGCCACATGATCTTTTAGTCGATTCATCGGTCGATGGGGCAGGTCTTTAGTCGACCGAGAATTTCTTTAGTCGACAACAGCCCTAATAATAATAATTAGTCGACTAATAATAATGTTGGTCGCCTAAAACAGTGGTTTCCAACCTTTTTTGTCTGGAGTCCCCCCTAAGGTTTGTTTCACATTCAGAGAATCCCTTAACTAAATAAATGGGTTTAATAGTCGAATATAGTCAATTATTACTATTATATTTATTGTTTTATTACATTTATGGTCTAAACCAGGTCTAAATCAAGACTAAACCAGGTCTAAACCAGGTCTAAACCAAGACTAAACCAGGTCTAAATCAAGACTAAACCAGGTCTAAATCAAGACTAAACCAGGTCTAAACCAGGTCTAAACCAAGACTAAACCAGGTCTAAATCAAGACTAAACCAGGTCTAAACCAAGATCAAACCAGGTCTAAATCAAGACTAAACCATGTCTAAACCAAGATCAAACCAGGTCTAAACCAAGACTAAACCAGGTCTAAACCAGGTCTAAATCAAGACTAAACCAGGTCTAAATCAAGACTAAACCAGGTCTAAACCAGGTCTAAACCAGGACTAAACCAAGACTAAACCAATGACAATCGATCCAATATGTTGTATATTTTTGCAGATGGCTGAGGGCCGGCTCATGCCCGATGGAGGGCCTGGTTTGGCCCCTGGGCCTTCCGTTTGTATCACAGACTCACCACAGGCTCATGTTGGCGTTGAGTTTGTTCCTCAGAGGAGTCACCACTGGAAAACAAGCGCAAAAAGTAAAGTAAATGTTTGTTGGCCTCGAGTTCATAACGGCACACAAGAACTCCCATAATGCATCAATGAATGACAGTTATTTGATTTCTATTTGATTTCTAAAGACTTTGGTGTCACTGCGATATATTTTGTTGTTGTGATATCATTAATGTGTCAGACACTATTGTGATTTAGATACTTTAGCGATATATTAATAAGTACAAATAAAATAGACTTAAATCTAACAGTGTGTGCAGGTGGAGCAGAAAATAAAAGTACAAACTCTAGTAAGTGCTCATGATTACGGTAAAGTACAGTAAATGTGAGGATTCCACCAGAGATGACTGACATATAGTTTCTGCTCAGGTCGATTTATCAACTCTGGTCAGATCCGCTTTTAATTATTTGAAACTCTGCTTTAACTTCCTGATTGGCTGAAGAAAAGAAAAGAGAAAGGGATCGTCGTGTGATGATTGGCTTTTCATGGGGGATAAAACTGGAGAAAGGGCGACCTCTGGTGGGAGCAGGTGGTGGAGCAGCAGAGTCTTCCAGATTGAATTCTCGCTGCAGCTGCATTAGTTTTAGAAAATAAAAGAATAAATCACCTTATAAGGCATTAAGGCTGCATCAATGTGAAGGGAAAAAAGTCTGATTGCGGGTTTTTTTCTCCTCAACTCGACCAAGAACGAAAACATTTGAGAAAATATGAAGAATTACATACATAGATATTTCAGTTTTTTCACAATTAACTCGAGAACCAGGCAATAAAGCTGTACACCGCTGGGCGGCAGTAGCGCAGTAGGTAGAGTGGGCGCCTTCTGATCCGAAGGTCGGCAGTTCGAATCCCACTCCAGACATGGAGTAGTTGAGTGGTCAGATCCCCTGACCCGCAGGTTGGTGGTGCGATTTCAGCTCCTTCAGATGAATAATGCCGTTGTGTCCTTGGGCAGGACACTTAACCCACCTGGCCCCCAGTGTCTGTGTACACTGGTGTGTGAATGTGTGAGTGGATGGGTGACTGGTTCCTTGATGTAAAGCGCTTTGAGTGCCTTAAAAAAGGTAGAAAAGCGCTATATAAATGTGACCATTTACCATTTACCATTTACACCGTATTAGAATGTTATCAATTATAAAGGCTGCAACTAACGATTATTTTAGTGGTCGATGAGTCAAACTGATATTTATTTTGCAAATCGAGACATTTTCAATCCATTATCAACTAAATAAATGTTGAAATATAGTGACTGAAGGCGTCTAGACAGAGAATATTTCAAAATAAAGTGTATTATAGATGAAAATATGAAATAGTTGATTCTTTTTTTCAATCAGTCTTTTTTTATAAAGTGCTTTACAAAAAAATAAAATCATAAAACAATGCATTAAACAGTGTAAACAAACTGTACAAAACTAATTATTTGACATTTAGATTTAATAATGTCACTGTCTTTGTTATAAAAGGTATTTTCAAATGTGTTTTAGAGTCTGTTTTGTCCAGAGAATTATTACGATTATTATTTAAAGTCGATTAGTAACAATTAGACATTAATTGTTGCAACTCCACCAACTCTACAGTTAAACCAAATCCACACAAAATCACAATTTCAATGGATGCAGTTAGCAAATCGCAATAATTTCTTCCACAAACAACAAAATGTCTTGCTTTGATTTTAATAAAAACTGCTCACACTGTAGTTTGGGTTTGTACAAACATGTTCTGAAACAAGCAACAAAAGAGCCACCAAAGGTGATAAAAATGTGTTAAAAAAACATGCATAAAATCAACCAAAATGCAACTAAAGATAATAAAAATGTGTTCAAAAGTGACATAAACGCACCTACAACCAACAAACGCGACTCAATACAACAAAACGCGACTAAAAGCGACAAAAACGTGACTAAAACCAACCAAAATGCAACTAAAGGTGATAAAAATGCGTTCAAAAGCGTCAAAAACGCGCCGACAAACAACAAACGCGACTCAATGCACCAAAACGCAACTAAAAGTGACAAAAGCGTGACTAAAGCCAACCAAAAAGCACCTAAAAGTGGTTAAAATGTGTTCAAAAGTGATAAAAACGCACCTACAACCAACGAACGCGACTCAATGCAACAAAACGACTAAAAGCGACAAAAGCTTGACTAAAACCAACCAAAATAAAATTAAAGGTGATAAAAATGTCGTAGAAAGGGGTTCAGAGGTTGTCATCCGGACGCCGTTTAAAGATCGAGACGTTTCGACTTTTATCCAAAAGTCATTGTCAATCTGGACGAATGAGGGTTTACATCGACGTGATAAAAATGTGTTCAAAAGTGACAAAAATGCATCTACAACCAACAAATGCGACTCAATACAACAAAACGCGACTGAAAGTGACAAAAGCGTGACTAAAACCAACCAAAATGCAACTAAAGGTGATAAAAATGTGTTCAAAAGTGACAAAAACACTCCTACAAACAAACGCGACTCAATACAACAAAACACGACTAAAAGTGACAAAAACACGACTGAAAAAGATGTGTTAAAATATGAAAACACAACTGAACTGTGACAAAAACGCGACAAAATTGTGTTTTAAATGTGAATTTGAACAGAATCCTATTATTAAAAAATAACTCGCGAATCTAATCACAGTCGCGCTGGTCAGAAAAATCACAATTAGATATTTTTCCTAAACGGTGCAGCTCTATTAAAGACAACAGAAAAACACAAAGTGAACATGAATCGAGATAAAAATCGAAACAATAATCTGCCTCAAGAAAATCGCCCAGACCTATTATTCTACCATGAAATAACGACATTATATCAACAAATTTATAGAAGTTTTCAGATCCAGCAGCTTAAATCTCTCGACTTTGTTCCAGGTTTTCCTCGTTTTCCGTCTCCCGCTCGTCTCGTGTTTTCCCTAAATGCAAAAACCAATATTTCCTCTCCCTCGCCCTCTCCGTGTCCGGGGTCTCGTCTCTGTCGCGTTTAATATCTTCGGAGTCGCGTCGCCATGGAAACGCGCCGGGGAGTCACGTGACCTTGGCGCGCAGAAACAATGGCGGACGATTGACGAGGGACGGAGACGCGTTCGGGAGTGAAGTGACGAGACAGAAACACAAAGGCTCAACGGAGGAAAACATCCGCGGGACAGACAGAGCAGAGAGAGGTTCAGTGGAGCTGTTGTTCTACGGATGTTTTACACTAAAAGGACGCAATAATCTGCATTTTTCATGTTGTTATCGGCCTTTAAACACACTCGAGTGCCTTAAATTTACCATCTCATGTTTTAAAACAAACAAAAAAAAGTTTCTTATTCATCCAGTGACTTTTTTTTATCATCAGTCACTATGAAATTACCCGTACTGAGTGCATCCAGCCAGCAGATGGCGCCAGCGCTATATACAATCTAGTGAAGTTAGCGCTGAAAATACATCATTGTGTGGATTTGCTGCAGCAGATATCGTGTTTAGAGGCAGAAATGCTCAGAACGAGTCTGTGATGATTTAAGGTGAGACACTGCAGGTGAATGGGAAAAATCTTACATTTAAATTTCTCACATAAATGTAAGAAAAAGATTATGATGTTTTTTATCATGTCATGTTTTCATGTAAAAATTAGGTATTTGATTTGTAAAAATGGCCAAAAGTGCTAATATTTGGGACATTTAAATCTGAAAAATGGACAGAACCAGGTTTTAATTTCTTGGTTCATTTTGTAACATATTAGTTATAAAATTACAGAGGGGATTTTGTATTTCTTATTTAGTTTTTAAGTAAACTAGATTGAACTGAAAAATGTCCTAAAAATTCAAATTTCACTTTAAGGACTTAAAACAGCGAACATTCTCTGATAAATGACGTAGATGATCTGAAAATACGTCACTGATCGAGGGAGTTCAGCAGGAAGTGTGTTTGACGCTCAGAGAGAGAGGATTTTCTAATAAACATTCCTCTAAACAGCGTGAATGCAGCTGAATGCTACTCCAGGTGTGTTTTTGATGAAGAAACATTGGTAGAACAGGGTTAAAAGCTCAAAAAAGTCACTGTAGCAAAATATCTGTCCTTTAAGAGACGCAATATCATAAAAAATGAACATTTTTTGAGCTTTTTAACCATGATCTAAGATTGTTTCTCATCAAAA
Source organism: Rhinogobius similis (assembly GCA_019453435.1). Classification (NCBI taxonomy): domain Eukaryota; kingdom Metazoa; phylum Chordata; class Actinopteri; order Gobiiformes; family Gobiidae; genus Rhinogobius; species Rhinogobius similis. The sequence continues at coordinate 4,355,497 of CM033634.1, read as the reverse complement.
ACATGCCTGGAGTTGTATTTAGCTTCATTCACGTTCATTAATCCTGTTTACGAGCTTGTCTTCTCTGCTCCTTCTGAACCTCTCAAAAAGTCTCGCTTTACAATTTCCCATATTTGCAGGGCCGGTCGTAAGCGTTTGGAGACCCTTAACAAGACTTTGATTCTGGCCCACCCAACGCACCTCGTTTAAATAACTGTACGTAACAATGAACAAGCAATCTGGAGTGGACGGAGGAGAAAGAAGTGATTCAGCACTTTTGTTTTTCAAGTTAAAGTAAGTAAATGTAAAGGGGGGTTTGAGGGTCCTCCCCCGAGAAAATTTGTAATGTCGTGTATTCGGTCCAACAAAGTTCATCAAGTCGTCTTTAGTTATATCCACAAATTGTTCTTCTTAAAGAAACATAAGCAGGAGATGCATTCACCTAATTAAAGGAAGATTTGGACCAGCTGGAGACAAAAACCTCTGAAGAAGGCTCGCAGTAAAGCAGCCGAAACATGTCAGGTGAATGCATCTCCTGCTCACGTGTCTTTAAGAAGAACAGTTTGTGGGTGGTGTATTCAGGTGAGTCATTTTCGCGCTCACACAGTCACAGACGTGTTCCTCACCGTGCTCCGCGCCCAGAAGGCAGCACTCTGGAAGCATCTTCGGGTGTCTGGGGTCGACTTCCACTTTGATCGAGGCGTTGTTTCCTGAAATACACAGGTGTCGACAGGATTATGAAAATGTCAGATGTCCTCCCATTCTCCTGTATCCCTGTTGAGTAAAATTATATTCTGTGGTTTTAGACAGTGGTGGAAGAAATACAAAATGAAATACAACAGTCAAAGTACTGTTCTTTAAAGGGAGCATATTGGGCTTCAGTGACTTTTGGATCTTTGAAAGGAAAAATCTTCTGTTTTTGTTTTGTTATCAGCCTTCAAACATGCTCTTGAGTGCCTTAAATTCACCGTCTCATGTTTTGAAACAAACAAAAAAGTGCATTATTCTTTAAATTAAACACTTACCGAGTACATCCAGCCACTAGATGGCGCCTTGCTCTTACACAATCTAGTTAAACTAGCCATCAACAAACATTACGCTGTGGCTGAGCAGCGGCATGGATCGTGTTTAGAGGCAGAAATGCTCAGAACGAGTCTGTGATGATTGAAGGACTAAAACCAGCAGAAGATTCTCGGATAAATGATGAATGAAGTAGGGCTGTAGTCGACTAAAGAAATTCGTAGTCAACTAGAATCAGAAACAGAAAACGGTTTATTGCCATTGTCCGTGATCAAAAATTCACAAACATAGGAACTTGCTTCGGCGTGAGGTGCAACATAAAACAATGAATGAAATATAAAAAATATATAAAAAAGGCATGCATAAGATTAAGAATAAAATAGACTAAGATAGACTAAGACTATATACAGAACTAAACTAAAGACCAGCCCCATCGACTGATTAGTCGACTAAAAGGGGGTGTGGCACTGGTCTGTCCAACTCTAGTGCTTCCTGCTGGAGCGCCCCTAGAGGCCGTTCCCGGAAAAATACACAAATAAGCCACATTGCTGTATGAGCCGCAGGGTTGAAATCATGAGAAAAAAGTAGCGGCTTATAGTCTGAATTTTACGGTAGATTTTTACATGTCATTTTTTTGCTTGATTTACTTGAGTAATCCTTTCCTTCTGTATCAGTACTTTTACTTCCAGCACTGGTTCTAGATGAGTGTATTTTGTACCGATGGCGATGCGTCTCATGGCGTCCGATCGACTGGGCTTCTCCGGCTCCAGGACCCACGTCTTTTGGTCGATTTCGTCCAAAACGTCCCAGAATTCTGTGAGAGACTCGAGCAGCAGCAGGAACTGACCGTGGAGCTGAGCCAACGTCGTCTGGAAACAACAAATAAGAAAAGAACAGCAAAGTATAAAAACAATAAAAGTGGCAAATTATATTAACTGAAAACAGAAACTTGAATGGGTCGTTTTATCTTGACGTAATTTTGACATCTTTCTGTTCTGCTTCTCTTGAGCTGAGCGTGGTGTGATGCTCTGAAGTGAACACCGCTTTAAAGCAGAACTAAGTAACATTTTTACATTTTTAAGTCTTTGTGAGTCCTTTTGGTGGTGGCAAATGTATTTTCAGGGTGTTTGAAGCCCCCGTCGTCGCCCCCTGCTGTCTCTGAACAGAAAACCAGCGGCAACTTTCCTGACGTCGACCTGAAGACAACTCTCCTGAGAAACACTGGCTCTCTTTTTTATATTTGGCGACATGAAACGTTTTTTGTATGTGATTTTACTTCCTTATTTCAATAAAAAGGGAGGAGAAAAAACAGGAAGAAAGTGTATTTACACAAGAGACCTGCAGGGGGAGCTCTGACACTGAAGTTAATTAGTTCTGCTTTAAAGAAAATACACTTATATTGTGTTGAAAATGTCAGTCTCTTGTCTACAAAAGCATTTATTATCATTATTGTGGCATAGAGCAGGGGTTCTTAACCTTTTTTACCTTGAGGCCTGACTTTTCCCGTATAAAGTAACTTGAGGCCCAGTCTCTTATTAAATGTATTATATTTTAGTGATTGTGCGGCCCTCAAGAAGGTGCTCGCGGCCCTACTTTGGGCCCCGGCCCTATGGTTAAGAATCACTGGCATAGAGTATCAAACCCATTCCTTTGAATCGAAACAGAGAGAATTTTAGTATTGTTACATCCACGATTACTCAAGCATGTGTGGATGAAAAAACAACTCCAGGTATTGATCACAAGAGGAAAACTGTATATAAGTAGCATTTAAATGGTTGAAAAAATGTAATTGTTCAACCTAATGTGCTGAATAGAGCAGAGCGTCCTTTCTTTTCATCCTTTTATTCCTCTACATCTGTCCACTGGTTTTGAAAGTTGAAGGTTATATTTATTATCTCCAAGGGCCAATTTGTATGTAGCAGCAGGACATCCACACACAGTAAAAAACAGACAAAATACAATGCAATATCACAAAGACTGATTCAGAATTCGAACGGCAGTAGATATAAGAGAAGCCCTGTATCTATTAGTTCTGGATTTGGGCGCACTGTATCTGCGGCCGGACGGAAGCAGCTCGAACTGGGCCCAAAGAGAGTGGCTTGAGGAGAGCTGTTGGGCTCTTTTAAGGATCTATGCCCTGTAGACGTCCTCTCAGTAAAAGTGACCCCTGCAATTTTTCCATACGAGTGCAAGTGCCTCTTATTTGTTAATAACAGTGTTCCAAACCAACAAATGAAGGAGAACGTGAGAACAGACTAGGGATGGGACAATAAACAATAATATCGTTTATCGTGATAAAAAGGGAAGACAATAATCGTTTTTGCTACACTTTGTTTAATCGTGATAATCGCCAACAAAGATAATCGCCATTTTGTCTCCAGATTGTGCAGAAAAAAAGTAACTTACCCTTTATGTTCTCTTCTAGATCGTTTTTGTTTTCACTTATAATAAAGTACAAATATGTCAGAAATCATTTATAATGAGAAAGTAACGTCTTTATACGTCACATTTTCAAACTGTCTGCAATGTTAATAACTATCGTGATATTATCGTTAATCGCAATTATTTTGGCCATGATAATCGTGACATAAAATTTCAATATCGTCCCGTGACTAGAACAGACTCAATAAAACATTCTCATAAAAGTCCTGTAAACATTAAAGTTACTCAGCTTGTGAAAAAAGTCCATACGTTGGTGGACCTTAATGCAAAAAGTGCCTCAAAAGTCAACTTATCAACAATAATGGTGCCCAGGTATTTCTATTGTTGCACCATTTCAACTGGATGCGAGTTAATGGACACAGGAGGAAGGGAAGAATGGGACTTCCTAAAATCAACTCGCATCTCTTTGGTTTTGGAGACATTCATTTTTAAGAAAGAGGATTCACACCAAGCATTAAAATCTGACACCACAGGACCAAAGTCGGTCTCCGAGTCGTTTAAAAGTGACACAATGACAGTGTCGTCTGCAAATTTTAGGATGTGTCGATCCACGTATAGGCTTTTGCACTCGTTTGCGTACAATACAAACAAAAGGGGCGACAGGACACAACCCTGAGGCAAGCCAGTAAACAAAAGGAGGGCACTATTGACCCTCACTCGCTGGAATCTGTCAGTCAGAAAGACCCTGATCAGTGCTGTACTCTGAAAGTCTAAAATATGTGGTTGAATACAATTAAAAGCAGATGTAAAATCAATAAACAACAGACGTGCAAACGATTTTGGGTTCTCCAGACGTGTTGTGAGCATGTCAGGTTTTGTAAATATATCCATTTATTTTGGGTTTATTTTGACACAATAACATCTTGCTTTAGGTCTGGGTGATACGGCAAAAAAAATATTATCACGATTTTCTTAGGCCCAGATCATGATTTCGATTTGATCAAGATTCGTATTCACTTTGTATTTTTCTATTGCCTTTAATAGTGTTGCACGATTTAGAAACAATTTCTGAACAGTGCGATTTGTAACGGTTTGTAAAGCGCTTTGAGTGCCTGTTAGGTGGAAAAGCACTCCGTAAATAAAAATCATTATCATCATCATTGTGATTAGATTTGAGATTTACAATGGAGGCCGTGTAATAATTATTGGTTATATAATATGGGTTAATGTATTTGCAAAATAAGAATGTACAAAGCCCCGTCTTTTGTCAGGAGATGGACTAAAATGTACAAAGGACTGGGAAAAAACCAAAACAAAAAACAATGTGTATCTGTATATATGTACTGTATGTGTATGTGTGTATATGTATGCATTGGCAAGCCTCTACAACAGGCATGTCCAAACTCAGGCCCGGGGGCCAAATGCGGCCCTCAGACCAGTTTTTTCTTGGCCCTTAGTCTTCCTGGTGAACTGGCCCACATTGTCCTGATAAGTACTATTTACAGCACATTTCAGATTTTCTACAATTCTAACCTAAATAACTAACATTTTGGTGTGACACTGACCTGATATTAAGGCACTGAGACTGAATGTAGATGTGGTGGAGCTTAAAACATCAGATAAATGCAGCTTTTTTAACGTTTCACGATTGATTTGTGGCCCTCCGCTTGGTCTATATTTCAATATGTGGCCCTCGATGGAAAAAGTTTGGACACCCCTGCTCTACAATAAACACACAAATTAAAAAGGAAAGATTTGTGATTTATGTTTTAATAGAATTCTGCTCAAATTCACATTTTAAACACATTTTTGTCACTTTTAATCACATTTTGGTGCATTGAGTTGCGTTTGCTGTTTGTAGGCGTGTTTTTTTGCTTTTAAGCGCGTTTTTACCGCTTTTAACCCTAACCCTTGTTTCAGAACACGTTTGTACAAATCCAAACTACAGTGTTAACAGCTTTTATTAAAATCAAAGCAAGACATTTTGTTGTTTGTGGAAGAAATTATTGCACTTCAAAACTTGCAGTCTTTGCGATTTGCTAATTGCATCCATTAAAATTGTGTTTTTGTGTGGATTTGGTTTAATCGTGCAGGTCTGGCCTTTAAGAGGTAAATAAAGTCATCTGCTCAGAGGCTCCAGAGGCTAAACATCAGGAGAAAAAGTGTGTTTGAACAGACAGCTGCATTAAAGACACAAACAATCAATCACGATACGACGATTTCACAAAAACAGCAGATTGTCACAGGGACCAGCTCCATTTTTATCCCCGTATCACCAGCTCTATCTTGCTTCCCCCTCGATGGCTGCATATCTTCACAAACATTCACTTACTTTACTTGAAATGGCCACTTCTTTCATTCCGAATAATCCTCTCTCCTTCACTCTCCCTCTCAAGTGCTTCCCTCCGATTCAATTACCAGCTCCTCTCCTCCTCCTCTGTAGATTTTTCTTCCCTCGTTTACCTCGCCGTAGCCCGCGTTTCGCATTAATTTGCCCGTAATTGCCGAAGCTCTGAGCACCTGGACGATGCTTAATTGTGTGCACTGTGTTGGCACAATGACCCGTAATTTTTGGTTCATTTTTTCGCCTAATTTTTCCGTGTTTTCGCGTCTCCTCCATCAGATCGTCTTTCGCTCTACGCCTACGTCCGATGGAGACCTAAGCGCAGGTTTAAGGGCCGTATTTAAGCCGTGCAGGTGTCACTGGGAATAATCTCAAGTGGACACTAATGGTAGACGTGTTCAAGGATGATTTATGGGTAATAATCATCTATAAATGTAGGTAAACACAGACTAGATACTGCATTTTGTTCTGCAGTGGTTACTCGAGAGCGCAAACATTTTCTAATATAGACCCTTTAAAAGTTTGTCAACAAAACATTCCAAATTCAGAACGGAGGCAAAAGTAAAGTGCAACATGATGTGATTTCACTGGAGAAACTGGGATTAACCTCAGAATATCAGAAAATATGAAAACGTTCTAAAATTTCATCAAAAAGCGACGCACAAAGACAATTTACAGACAACTGACACATTTTTCTGACAGTTTAAACCATCATTCAACTGAATAAAGGTGTTATCAGGCATTATTATTTGTCAAACCATAACTATCGAGTCATTTAAATGGATTTTGGACCTTGTTTTCTAAATGGTTGCTAGGTAACAGTTGTGGAATTACCGCAAACCAGGAAGTAACATTATAGACTTTATGAAAACTGTCAGACGGGGGACAAATGGACAAAATCTTTAGAAACATCTTAAATATAGTCAATGTTCAGTACGTTTTTGTGAAATGTTTTGTCTAACGTCATATGGACTTTAAAGCCAATGTATCGGATCTGAAAAAGCTGGATTGGTGCATCCCAAATCTTAACTACCGTAAAATTCGGACTATTGAGCGCACCTGAGTATAAGTCGCACCAGCCATATTTACATAGAAAAACACATTTGTACATGTACAGGCTGCACCTGTCTATAAGCGGCAGGTGTCCACGTTTAACATGAGACATTTACACAGAAGGATGGAACACGCAAAGTTTTAATTGAACACGTGCCTTTTTCCAAACAGCACCTGTAACACTGCAGCTTTTCACTCGATTCATGGATGAAGCTCAAGGCAACAGCTCTGTTTCCTTCTTTGGCTCCACATCGAGTGCTTTTAACTTAAAGCTGCGTCATATTCATTTCTTGGTGTGTTTTCTGTGACGATGGTGAGCGCGTGATGCAAACTGACTGTTCAAAACACAGTCAAACTAGTGTATTCACCTTATTCTGCCCCGCCTACTTTTGCCGTTTTTTGCCACAGATACACACTTTTGTTGTAAACGCACTTCCGTTTGACGAGAACTCCGTTAAAGCTAATGACGAATGAGGGAAAAGTCTGACGCTAAAATGTTACATAAAGTAGATTGATTTGTGTAAAATGTTTAATGAACACGAGCAACAACAAGTCACAACGCAACGCCTGAAATTAAGATTAATGGTATCGCTTTAGATTAAGGTTCCTTAGTAAACCAATCATTAGGCATTAATAAGCATTAGTTATTTGTTTACGCATTTATAATACTTTATAAATGTTAATAAAAGTCAATAATCAAAAACATAAACCAAATCTACAGATCATCAATAAGCTACTTATTCATTTTTCTTTCAATAATAATGTGATCAATGCTCGTAAATGCCTAATATATACATAACAAGTGCTTACTAATGCATTATAAATCGTTCACTAAAGAACCGTAATCTAAAGCGCTACCAGATTAACATCCATTTTAACTAAACCAGAGTAATTTTTTAAGCTGCTTATTCATTTTTCTTTCAATAATAATGTGATCAATGCTCGTAAATGCCTAATATATACATAAGTGCTTACTAATACATTATAAATTGTTCACTAAAGAACCGTAATCTAAAGCGTTACCAGATTAACGTCCATTTTAACTAAACCAGTCATTTTTTTAAACTGCTTATTCATTTTTCTTTCAATAATAATGTGATCAATGCTCGTAAATGCCTAATATATACATAAGTGCTTACTAATGCATTATAAATTGTTCACTAAAGAACCGTAATCTAAAGCGTTACCAGATTAACATCCATTTTAACTAATCCAGAGCCATTTTTTGCAGTGAAGCGACAAGAGCAAGTTTAAAGGTCAACGACAAAACAAACAACGCAGAATACGTGTCTTTTATCGCCGCGCTAGAGCAAGCCGACATCATGATTTGTAATAAACTCAATCAGATCTGCAAAAAACCGCGATGGAAATGTCCCCAATATGTTTTGCATCCGTGTTTTGAAAGCACAAAGAGACCTGCATCTCCTCCGCAGCGAGAGAGAGAGAGAGAGAGTGGCACGTCTTGGCCTCGCCACAGAACAAGCAATAATTACTCATTCAAATGGACACGTCAGGCCGACAGACAGCGCTCCCTCCTCTCGCTCGCGCACACACACACACACACACACACACACAAACACACACCTCGCACACACATTTACAGGCGTGGGGCGACGACAGAGACGCACGCTTCATGTTTGGGCCGGGGAGCGATCCATCAGCCACGCAGCGGGACGACAGGCTCCATACGGCTCCTCTGTGCGGCTGCCATGTTGGAACTGCCTCGGCCCACCCACCCACACACACACACACACACACACACACACCGTACATAAACACACACACAACGCACATAAACACACAAACATAAAGGCGCATGGAGCATCTCTATCCACAGCTCTGTCCTCGTCGCCGTCAGTCAGGGCTCAAACCGGAGCTGACAGGAGCCTTCTGGAGACCGCACTTCCTCTCGCTCCATCTTTTACGTTCTTCTTCTCCCCCGATCGCGCTCTGCTTTACGCGAGGCTATCGTAAAACTGAACGCAACGGGCAAAAATACTATCATTTTGAAGGCATATTTTGGAGCAAAAAAACGAGGAACCGTCAACTAGGGAAGAAAAAGATGGTGTTGTGTAAAATTATGCAAAATGTACAAACTGGATTTCGGTTCGAGATTCAGAATCGATATCGGCGACAAATATTATGCATTATTTTTCACTTTTATCGACCTTTAAATCTGCTCTTGAGTGTCTTTACTTTGACATCTCATGTTTTAGAACTAAAAATGAAAGAATTTTTTGAAAAGAACTATATAACTTTATATAAATTATATACATTTAGCTGTGGCTCCATCTACTGGCCGCAGAGGGACTCGCACACATTGTAAATACACATTGCTTGTTCTGCTAGCCGTGATATTGAGCAGTCATGGGTTTGTAATGATCATGATTAGACAGTAGAAATGCTCAGGGAGTCAATGATTTGATTTGATTTGACTTAAAAACAGAAGAAAATTCTCAGAGCTACATCACACATCGAGAAAAAGTTGAGTCATCGATGGAATTCAGAATGGAGTGTTTTTAACGGTCGGAGAGGATTTTCAAACCAGGATTCATCAAACTAACGACTGATGATGGAACAATGTTAGAACACGGTTAACAGCTTAAAAAAGTAAATAAAATATAATATATATAAAATATAATATAATGTAATATGTAATATATATACATATAATATAAAATATTTGTCCTTTAATGGATCGTAATCTTCCCCATTTCCTGATACTGATCCGATTCTCAGCCATGTATTGGGGACATAAACACATTTTTACCAAATTCAACTTTGTGAATATTGTCACGCCGTACCTCATTTTAAAGATCTGGGCCTGTGTTCATTTTATAATCCATAGATTACTGTGCAAAAGACGACACTTAGCTCTCTTTGACTCCAGGGCCACATTGGATTTTGACACTTGCCCAGGGGCCGACCAGTTTGGATGTCGTTAACTACAGTATATTAGTACATTATTACACAGTATTAGTATATTACACACTATTACACATGGACTTAATGCCTAAAATACACAAACAACTACAACAGAACAGCAAAAACATTACCTTTATTTTATTTTAGTGGGAACAGTGCCGTTGGTCACTCTTTTTATCCAATGCATCAAAGTTTGGTTTAATTCTAGTGGTGACTGTTCTCAAAATTGATCTTAAATGAACTGAAGCAACTGCAGTCTCTGACAACTGTAAAATGACAAATGTGCCATACTTAACTCATAATATTAATAATTAAATGCTTTGCGGGCCAGATCAAATTGCCAAAAGGGGCCGCCTGTAGCCCCTGGGCCTTACTTTGCTGCCCTCTGCTCGAGACATAGACATATCATTTTAAAGCTCAGGGCCTGCAGAATCCAATCATTTTACAATCCACACTATTATTTGTGATTGCCACACAAAAAACATCATCCAGCGCTGGCATTGTTAGCATCATTAGCAACAGCCAATGGAAGCAGCCTGGGTCAAAGTTCAGAGGTTAAACTCTTTGAGTAAAGTACTAACATGTTGGACAGAATTGTGATTGGGAACAGGTTTGTTTTTTAATAGCATAAAAAGCAATAAAAAATCATTATTTTTGAACCTGTGTGAAGTTGGCCCCCCCGTAGTGTGCGATTGACCCCAATATGGTGTCAAACGTTTGTGCATCGTTTGTGCATGCTTAGTTTTTGAGTTATTGATCACTGATTGGCACAAGTATACAGTTACCCCAAACTGTCCAATTTTGTGAGATATTGATTATGGATTATGGACATTTTGGAAATATGGGTAACCTCAATGCACTGCTTTCTCCATATACTGCATATATACATATACATTCAAGTTAGTCTTAAATAACAGTTTTATATAATATTCAGGTATTGACAGATTGTCCATATGTGTCCATATATGTTCAATCAAGATCGCACCTTTTGATTCATATGTTAAAATAATTAAAATAGTCTAAATAAATACCCTTAACTCTTTAATTGTCTATATTTGGCCCTAAAGTAATTTTATTTCATAGGCCAAATAACACCAAAAGTGCATTATTAATTGATAAGATAGAGACAGATAGAATTGGTAAGATGATAGGAGGATCAAATTAATTTTAAACTGATAGATGTGACGAATGATGAATTGCTGTTGAATTATATACGCTCACAAACGTGCACAAACGATGCACAAACGTTTGACACCATTTTAGGGTCAATCGCACACTACGGGGGGGCCAACGTCACACAGGTTATTTTTGAGCTCTGTAAACTTAAAAATAAACTTATTACACTTAAAATTCAAATCAAATAAATGCATTTAGTTATTATTTTTGACAAAAGTGAAACGTTAACTTGTGAACTTTACTTTTACATTACGTTCAAAAGCAACAAAAACACACCTACAAACAACAAACACGGCTCCATGCACCAAAACGCGACTAAAAGTGACCAAAAAAACGACAAAGACGGAACTAAACGTGACAAATGCGCGTTTAAATATGACAAACACAACTGAATGTGACAAAAAAGCGACTAAAATTAACAAAATTGTGAATTTGAACAGAATCCTATAAAGACATAACTCGCAAATCTCAAAATCTCAATTGTACTGGTTAAAAAAATATATAATTAGATATAGACAGCTCTATTAAAGACAATAAGAAAAAATACAAAGTGATCATGATAATAATAATTTTTGGCCAGATCCCTAATCTGTAATTGAACCAAAATGTGTGGGACTTTCTATGGATTTAAGCAAAACAAATATTTGATATTGGTGTCAGCTCAAAAATACATTTATTGGACCATTTCAATATTGTACTGCTGTATTTCAAACCTCTCGACTCAACTTTGAACAGAAACCATGAAAACTCCTGACAAACGGATGATCCCAAACCCCTCCAGAGCGACGCGTTTCGATGGCTTCGCTGTCGTTTGTTCATGAGTAAATAATGAGCCTTTTAAGACGCGGCGTGACGGAGATGAAACAAGAGATGAAAACACAAACAAACAAAATGGCCGCAGCTTCAAAGTGTTTTAAGGCAATTACGGCGCGGAGGTCCAGAGCGCGACGGAGCAGGTGGAGGAGACGAGGAGGAATTATGCAGCGGCGACAGTCAAGAGCGCTAAGAGAAGGCGGTAATGACAGAATCCAGCGGCTCAGGAGAGGTTTCAAACAGCTCGAGTGCCACTCATCCACGGGTCGAAATTTTAAAGAAGAAAAACATTATGTCGCTTCGGGGCCAAGTGTGAGGGAATTAAAGGCAGGTGGGGAGCGGGGGAGAACGGCCAACAGGGGGCAGTGGAGAGTAAGGGTTTGGACAGACGTCTATTGGGATTAGATTTGGAATTTATGTTTTCTTTGTTGGATTCTGTCCAGAGTTTTGAAAACGTCTGAACTGCTAAACAAGAATGTAGAGGTTTAAACAACCGGTTTAGCAGGTTTTACACATGAAAATACAGAATCATTTGTTTGCAGAGGAAATTAAAGTGCGTATGACGGGTTTTTATGATTTTCTAATTTTGACTTTCTTCAGTGCATTAATACCATTTGTAAATATAAATTATAGTTTTACACCGATCAAGTCACTATTTGTGGAGAAAAGTTGAAAAATCTGTTGAGAATTACAGGAAGTAAACAAATTGATGACATCACACCGGGGAGACAAAGGTTACGCATAATTTAGACAAAAGAAACTACTTTTTTGACCCTTTAACGATTAATTCAACAAAATAAAGGTTTTCATGTGCATTTCTCTTTGTCAAATGAACAAAATCTGTGACATTAGATGAGTTTTGGCCCAGTGTACATTGTGGTTGCTATGGTAATTTCCTAGTGTGATGTCATACTTTACAACCAGGAAGTAAAATTGAAAACCTAAAAAATAGCTAAACTGTGGTAAAATTTGTAAAGATTTCAGTAAAAATTTGATTATTTGTATCTTTACTGCATTTTAGTTAAATGTGTATTTCAACCTGTCATAGGCCCTTTAAGTTAATTAAAGAACACATGTTATGCATTATTTGAATTGTTATTTACCTTTAAACATTTACTTTGGCGTCTAAAGTTTTAGAATTTAAAATAATCTACACATTGAAAGCACACTTTAAGACGGGTGTCCACTGTATAATTTTTTTGTCTTATAAGATTTATGGACGTCACACTGCAAGATGTAATGAATTAAAAGTGGCCAGAACGCCGTCACATTGTGCAGTGGATCACACAATCGATCGTAGCTACGACAAAAGTTGATCTGAGCGGCCGCCGCCATTGACAAAGTTTGTTCATTTAACATCTGATCAGATGGTCAGGACGACTAGGTCAACAGCAAATGGCCAATGTACCAAACCAAAATGGAAAACATCACTAGGGCAATCTGCATTTTCATTTAAAACAATCTCAGAATGGAATTCTTCCAACTGAGCTAAAATTATCCAAAGACCTAAATGTAGCCTGCAAATAAAACAACATTTTCTTAAAGGGCCGACCTGTCAGCATCAGAGTTAGACACGAGATACAGGGGAGGTTTAGGAAGACAAGTTTTAATTATTTTTTACTAACCATTGAAATGTATTAACACTGTACATATCATGCATCGCATTGTCTTATGCTCTGTGTATAATATTTTTGTTATCGTGTGTCTCAGGGACTGCAGATGGAAATTAGCTCGGAGCTAAAGTCTGGTACAAAACATCTTTTCATATTCTTGTGATTAATGCTCCTGTACACTGTCCCTGTCAAATAAATCAAATAAATCAAATCAGGCTCAGGCTCCGTGTGATAAAGTCACTGCAGTTGTACTCGTTAGCGGAGGCTAGCACGACATGCTAGCGGTGTTTTCACGTTTGTAAAAGTTGTTAAATGAAAGAGAAATGAGAAGATAAGATCCTGTTTGCCATTCGTCCTCTGTCACTACTTTGCAGGGCGGCTGTAGAATCAATATTCTAAAATATCAAACATGTTTAACTGTAGCTCGTCTTTGGTCGTACGACGGTGCTTAGTTTAGTCTTTGTTCGCGTCACACTCTGAGATCTAAGAGCAACAATTTTAGATAAGATAAGAGATCCTTTATTTGTCCCACAATGGGGAAATTCCACTGTTGCAACACACAGTTTAGAACAGGAATGAATGAAATAGGTGCATGCAATAAAAATAGGATAAATAAACATGGTAATAAAAATACAATATAAAGTATAAAGTGCACGCTCTTATTTACAGTAGGTGGCTGACTGGGAATAAATTTTGAGCTATGATTCAAGATTCTTCCCACGATCAGAAATCTTACATCACAGACGGCCAAAACCCTGCAGCGGACGCCCGGCTTTAGCTCAGTCAGGCGTTCCCTCCTCAGGATTTGAGTTAGCACCACGAGCAGCAGAGGGGAAATGAACAAATGAAGCCTAATGTAAGCACACAGTCGTAATGAAGGTGAGTCAGAAATGCTCAGAATGAGACTGTAATGATTCAAGGACTTAAAAACAGCAGGAGACCTTTGGATCTGTATCTGTGACGACACAAATGTGAAGATCCAGTGTTGAGCTCGTAAACAGGATTACTCCAGAAATGTTAAATGTTGAATTAAAAGTCAGTTCACTCTGTGCATAAACGTTCGACGCAACCTAACGGCTGCTCCTCCTACCGGCAAAGTCATTTCTGGTCGTCGAACGTTATGCACGGAGTGAATTTAGAACAACACTGCAGCCAGTGTGTTTTGCTAATTGTGACCATTACAATTGCACTTTGATTGTGATTAATCTTGTATAATGTATTCTTTCTTTACATTTGTACTTAAATTCACTGTGTTTTACCTGTGGAGTCCAGTGGAAAACCAAAGGCACCGGCACGTCTGCAGCGCAGTCTGGAGCCTCTGCAGGATGCTGTGGAGAAAATAAAAAACACTTTGTGCAAAAACTTTGACTTAAAAGGAAAACATTCTGCATGATTTGTATTGTTATTAGCCAATTTAAAATCACGTGTCTTCGAAAACCACACACAACATTCTCAGAGTTCGGTGTTTCCCTCATCAGGAATTCAGTTAGAGCTCCATCTCCTGGCAGCAGAGGGAATTACAATGGTTAGACAAATAAAAGCTAGCTTGCACTAACATAAGTACACAGATATAATGAACGGGATTTGAGGCAGAAATGCACAGTCTGGCGATGATTTATGAACTTAAAAACAAAGCAGGAGACCTCGGCGCTCTACCTTTGATGTCACAACAGTGGAAAATATGCAACAAAGTGTTTTCTGAGGCTCAAATGAAGAGGACTTACTAACAGAATTCATCAAACAAGCGTGAATGAAGCTAAATACAACTCCAGGTACGTTTTGGATTAGGGCTGGGAGATATGGCACAAATTTTATCATCACGATTTTCTTGGGTCCAGATCATGATTTCACTCTGTATTTTTCTGTTGTCTTTAATAGAGCTGCATGATTTAGGAAAAATATCTAATTGTGATTTTTTTGACCAGTGCGATTGTGATTAGATTTCATTGGATCCAGTTCAAATTCACAATTCAGAATTTCACTTTTAGTCGCTTTTTTGTCACGTTCAATTGTGTAAGTCATATTTAAACACATCTTTGTCACTTTTAGTTGCGTCTTTGTTGTTTTTAGTCAGATTTTTGTCGCTTTTAGTTGTGTTTTGGTGCATTGCGTCGTGTTTGTTGTTTGTAGGCACGTTTTTTGTCGCCTTTGAACACATTATCACTTTTGGTCGTGCTTTTGTCGCTTGTTTCAGAACATGTTTGTACAAATCCAAACTACAGTGTTAGAAGTTTTTATTCAAATCAAAGCAAGACATTTTGTTGTTTGTGGAAGAAATTATTGCACTTCAAACATTTGCCTTTGTGATTTGCTAATTGCATCCATTAAAATTTGAATTTTGTGTGGATTTGGTTTAATTGTGCAGCTCTGGCCTTTAAAGGGCCTATGACAGGTTGGACTGCTCATGTAACTAATAAATATATTTAAAGTTTTGCTAAAAATAATTATAAATTTTATCATTTTTAGCCATTTTTAGGTTTGTAAAATCACTTCCTGGTTGTAAATGATGACATCACACTAGGAAATTACTCTGCACACTGGACTAAAACTCAGCTAATATCAGATTTTTTCATCTAACAAATCAAAATATATGTGAACACCTTTATTTTGTTTAATTAATGTTTTAAAGGTAAAATAAGTTGTTTATTTTGGGTAAATTACGCAAAACCTTTGGATGGAATGAGTCTCACAGTGTGATGTCATTATTATTATTATTATATGTAATTATTATTATTATTATAATTATTATATGTAAATATATATTTGTATATGTAACTGAGATAAGTGACTTATGGACTGATTTAATAGTGAAAGGTAAATAAGTAGGTCATGTATATTCTATAAGACACATGTTGTAAATACTTTTATTCTGTTCATGTGTGATGCTTTGAGAGCGCTTGAGTCAGAGTGGAATTTGTGAATTGATCTTACTAATCTTTTGTTGTTTGTACTATTTATTCTTGTAAATCAGGGACTGCAGATGGAAACTAGCTCTTTAGCTCTAATCTGGTGCGGAACATCTCTGTTTTTTATGAGCTTAATGTCTCTGTACATTGTCCCTTCAAATAAAGACTAAACTAAACTACTTACTTTTTTAATTCCTGTAATTTTAAATTGATTTTTCAACTTTTCTCCACAAACCGTGACTTGATTGGTGTAAAACAATATTTTTTAGTACAATACGTATTAATACACCAAACCTGTCATACGCACTTTAAGAGGTAAATAAAGTCATCTGCTCAGAGGCTTCAGAGACTAAACAACAGGAGAAACAGTGTGTTTGAACAGACAGCTGCATTAAAGACACAAACAGTCAATCATGATACGACGATTTCACAAAAACAGCAGATTGTCACAGGGACCAGCTCAACGTTCTATTTTTTATCACCAGATCACCCAGACCTAGCCTGAATGTTGATAGATTGGGTCTTGTTCCTGGAGGTTCTGACATCACCGTAGCAGGGTTAGCGTTTTTTATGTAAATCAAAGCAAGACATTTTGTTGTTTGTGGAAGAAATTCTTGCACTTCAAACATTGCACTCTTTGTGATTTGCTAATTACATCCATTAAAATTGTGATTTTGTGTGGATTTGGTTTAATTGTGCAGCTCTGGCCTTTAAGAAGTAAATAAAGTCATCTGCTCAGAGGCTTCAGAGGCTAAACAACAGGAGAAAAAGTGTGTTTGAACAGACAGCTGCATTAAAGACACAAACAGTCAATCACGACACCAGCAATTCACAAAAACAGCAGATTATCACAGGGACAAGCTCAACATTCCATTTTTATCACCGTATCGTCCAGCTCTATTTGGATGAGGGAAAATTCTAGCAATTCCATGTGTCCTTTGAACACATGTGCTCCCACCAAAGTCTTTCTGCTCTTTCTTTGTGACGGTAAACTTTTGTTGTTGCAGTAGTTCCTGGATCACCTTCAGCGCCCGCTCCCGCCGCGTCCGTGCCAGCGCCTCCTCTCTGGGGCAAACCTGGCGCGATGCTCGGGGAAGCAGCTGGATCGTGGACGGATCGGAGCTATTTTCGTGGTGCCAGAGGTGCGCGAGGCCAGGCGGGCAGGTGGGCGCACTCAGGGGTCCCACCCGGCTCCCCCTCCCCGACCGAGGGGCTGTCAGCTGGGCTTAGATCAGCGCCGTCGCCCCCCTGTGCCCACCACCAAGCTCCAGACACCCAGAGGAGACGGGAGAGGGAGAGGGGAGCGGGCCAGAAGGACGCACTCGAGGGAGGGAGGTGATGGAGAGGCGCAGAGTTGGAGTTTTGCTTATTGGTCGAACTGAGCAACTTTAAAAGGTCCTACGTTATCAATTGGTTGCGTTCACATTGTAGAATTGTTTGAGATCGTGTCCGTAAACTTGAGATATTGGTAACTTTGTACGTTACAGTATCAAAAGAACTAAGCCCCTTCAACCACCCAGTCCCCCCTGAAAGTAAATGTATTAAATTAAATAATTAATTGGCGTTAGATAAACAAAAGGACTAACTCAAGACTGAACAAGGGACTCTACCAGGATTAAACCAAGATTAAGTTAGAACTAAACCAAGACTAAACCAAAGTCTAAACAAGGATTAAACCAAAAACAAACCAAGACTGAACCAAACCAGGATTAAACAGGAACGGATTCAAGATTACAACCAGGTGGGTTTGGTTCATGCCAATGTACGGTACTTTTCAAGAATAGACTTAAATTGGAAGAATTTAAGTCTATTCTTAAAGAATTTCTTGGAAGAATTTAAGTCTATGGGGAATGGGAAGAAACAAGTGTTTACTTTTTGGACTTTGACTTTTATAAACGCAAAATTGGGTCATAAATGCTGCCTGAAATGTGTTGTTTTCAGAATCAGAATCGGTTTATCGCCATTGTCAGTGATCAAAAATTCACAAACATAGGAACTTGCTTCGGCGTAAAGTGCAACATAAAGCGATGAATAAAATATAATAAAATATATAAAAGAGGCATTCATAAGATTAAGAATAAAATAGACTAAGATAGACTAAGACTTTTTTATCATAAACCGTATTAAAAAAATCCCTGGACATCCGGAGTGTGATGTCACTCATAGCATTTGGCTCCGCCCAAGCTAATCGTGGCTAACAGTTATAGCGGGCTCTGGATGTCCAGTCAGTCCAGTCATACATCTATGTTTTTTATCGACTAACGTCTTACAGAGCTTTTTCACTGTGTTTTACATAGATTTTAACTGACAAATACCTTAATGAAAGTAAGCACTAGAAGCTCAATTTTTTTTTTTTTTTTTTAAATCACGCAAAAAAATCTTGTATATTTAGCGTGGCACCATTACCAAACACACAGAAAGTTTCAGACTCTTACAAGCCGTATTTCAGTCGTTAGAAGATCAATGCTAATCATTTATTAGCATTTTCAACATAACTCGCTACAACAAAGCCACATTTGCCTTTTAAAATGCAGCTGTTCTTTTGTACGATGTCATTTGTTGTTGTATAATGTCGGAACCACCGCTGACAGTAAAGATCAGGACTGTTCTGATATTTGAGCAGTTTATGCAGAATTCCTTTACGTTTGTTTACATCAGAATCAAGATGGCTGCCAGCGGCCAGGTCACATGTCTGGGAGGAACCGACTTTAGATTTGAACATTGGCACCACTTTGCGAAGCTATTAGGGCTGCACAATATATCGAAAAAATACCGTTATCGCACTTGTTATTGCAGTATGTATATCGCAAAGACTGACGAGAATTTCCAACGGTTAAATGCATTAATCTTGCGTTTCTTGTTTGTTTTTACCCTTGTTTTACCCTTGTTTTACCCTTTTGCAAAGTACAGAAGTGAATGTTTAAGTGTTTTTAGTTAAACCTCTTGCTTCAAAATCCTTATTACTTTTTCCACCATTTCACACTCGCATAAATGAAGGTGAATAAAATGTCTGAAATGTTTAAAATGCCTCAGTAATGTATGTTTATTGTTTGCAGAGTAATGGTCCAGGTTTTAACACTCCAAATGTCTCCAATGTGTGTGTATTTGTACCAAAGCTTCTATATTTTAAAGTAAGAGTTGGGTACTTAAAGGGCCTCTGACAAGTTGAGCTACTCATGTCACTAAAATGTAGTTTAGATAAATATATTTCACATTTTGCCAAGATACTTTACCAATTTTATCTCGGTTTAGCGATTTTTTAGGCTTTTAATTTCACTTCCTGGTTGTAAATGATGACATCACACTAGGAAATTACCATAGCAACATCCTGTAAACTGGGCCAAAACTAAATCTAATGTCGCAGATGTTTAAAATTTGTACACATAAAAATAGATTTCTACACCTTTTTGTTGAATTAATGTATAAAGGGTCAAAAAGTTGTTTATTTTGTGTAAATTATGCATAAACTTTGTCTCCCCAGTGTGATGTCATCAGTTTGTTTTACTTCCTGTAACTTTCTACAGATTTTTCAACTTTTCTCCACTAACGGCTACTTGATTGGTGTAAAACTATAATTTAAATTTATAACAAGTATTAATACACCAAACAAAGACGAAATTGGAAAATCATGAAAACCTGTCACACGTACTTTAATTGATATCCTTTATACATGGAAAAGAAAAAAATATATGCAAACAAGTAAAACATATCGCACTAATTTCCCATGATCGTGCAGCCCAAGAAGCTACTGTGAAAAAATAAATTAGGGCTGTACAATATATGGAAAAAATATCGCAATATACATATCGCGAAGATGCACGACAATTCCTACTGGTTAAACCTTAAATGTTCACCCTCAAAAGCGAATATTAAAGTATTTTATTGTTCATTGTATCATTTTTCCCCCACTTTTTCATAAACACATAAATGAAAGTGAATAAAATGTCAGAAATGTTTAAAATACCTGAGTAATGGATAAAGCAACTCCAGATTTTAACACTCCAAAGGTCTCCAGTGTAATATTTATGTATATTAAGCTACAGTAAGAGTTGAGTATTTAATTGTTATCCTTTATACCTGGAAAAGAAATGAAAAATATATGCAAATGAGGGAAACATATCGCAATAATATCGTTATCGCACTAATTTCCAATATTGTGCAGCCCCAAAATAAATCCACTTTTGTTTATTCGTGTTGACGGAGAAGACATTGAACTTTACGTGGAAAGGCCCCGTAATTACTGACACACGATCCACGAACGGGTCAGTGTTTTGAGAGGTTTTGCGCGGTTACTGAAACGTGAAGCGCAACAAAACCCAACTCTGGAATACGGCACCGTTCATGAAGTTTAACAGTCGGCGCATTAAAGCAAAGTGGGGTCAGAGGACGCCTTTTTACGATTCGGCAAAAACTCATGAAACGCATAATTTGACACGTTGCAAAGCTAAAAATGTGCTTTTCTGAGGAACCTGGATGGACAAATAGACAAAGAATTCAACGATATTAGAAGGAAATTGAAAATATCAGAGGATACAACACTGTAAATTCTGATTTCCTGACGTTTTTATGTCCAATATGCTAAATTTGCAGCTTGTAAAGAGTTTTATACGTCTTGAAAACCTGTCACACGCACTTTAATTTATACATGGAAAAGAAAAATAAACGCAAACAAGTAAAACATATCGAAATAATTTGCCATATCGTGCAGCGACTCGGTAAAAACTCATAAAACGCATAATTTCGACACGTTGCAAAGCTAAACGTGCTTTTCTGAGGAACCTAGATGGACAAATAGATAGAGAATTCAACGATATTAGAAGAAAATTGAAAATCTCAGCAGAAACAACGCTGTAAATTCTGATTTCATGACGTTTTTTGGTCCAATATGCCAAATTTGCAGCTTGTAAAGAGTTTTATTTGTCAGTGAATATCAGTATAACACGGCGAATGAGCCTTATCTTCGCAGGATCGTCGTCTCGTCTCTCCTTCTCCTCATTTTCTCGTCCTCCGTCTGATTTGACCCCGATCAGACGGAGCGCAGAGATGTAAATGACTGATGCGTTATCTGCAGATTGAACTCCACACGACTCAAACCGTGTGAGTCCTGCTCGGATCAGAATCCAGGTCAAGAAGCAGCGGTTTTACATGAGATCGTTACAAAAACGGGGACGAGATATTTGCGGGGCTCTGGAGTTAAATTATGAGTTTAAATTGGATGCAGATTTTGTTCGGATAAGTGAGGGAAGCAAAGGAGCTGTACTTTCTTGGAACTTGTATGTGTGTCATGTAAAATTAACTGTAAAACATGATATTTTTTAATTTATCCACTCAAAGATGTATTTAGAGCAGGCACGGGACGATATTGAACGATATTGAACGATTATCACGGCCAAAATAATTGCGATTAACGATAATATCACGATAGTTATTAACATTGCTGACAGTTTGAAAATGTGACATAAAAAGACATTACTCTCTCACTATAAATAACTTCTGACACATTTATACTTTATTATAAGCTTTTTTTCCGCACAATCTGGTGACAAAATGGCAATTATCTTTGTTCAGCGACATTAGATGAGTTTTGGTGCACGGTACAGGATGGTTTCTTGGTAATTTCCATAGACCGTACATATCAGTGGACCATGTTAGCAACCATGTTTCAAATAGGAAGCAGCTCTGGAGGCTCCTGGCTCCATGAAGCCGAGCTGCCATTCACTTTCTGTGACACTGGAGCCTTTACTCTGTAACTGTTTCGTTCAAACTCACATCTGGAGCTAAAATATCCGTCTGACTCACTCCACATGATCCTGGTGTTTTTTTCTCGTTGGTTGTTCATAAATCAAGTTATTACAATAATAACTGACCAATCAGGTGCTTTCTTTTCCAGGGGACGGTTTCGCTCGTGTTAGCAACAGGTTTGATTGACAGCTAGCGCCGCACGTTGCCGCAGTCTCCTCCCACCGAGGGGCGGATACCGTTAGCAACCCCGCTCCTGATTAGTCCGTGTGGTTGCCACGATACGCACTTGGATTTACAAATATGGAGTCTGGCTCCGCTTTAGCCGCTATAACTGCTAGCCGCGATGGGCTTCATTTGGCTGGAGCCAAATCCCATAGTCCACTGATGTACGGTCTATGGTAATTTCCCAGTGTGATGTCATCATTTTCAACCAGTGAAATAAAAAAAAACTTTAAAAATGGCAAAACGGGGGGAAAATGTGTAAAGATTTTAACAGAATTTGAAATATATTTATTTAAACTGCATTTTAGTTAAATGAGTCGTTCAAGACCACTTCTTTTTCAATTTTTGGAAAGGTACATGCAAAAAAAAAGTTACATTTTGATCATGAAACTCATTAAAGGACACATATACTAAACTGACTTTTGTTTTTGTTTGTTTTAAACCATTATCGAACTGTTGGAGCTATTTGTCTTTATGAAGTGAATTTATTTTGCCTATTTTGTCTACACAAAGTTTATTATTTCTTCTTTGCTGAAGTTAATTTTTGCATATTGATTTTCCCTTGTTTACCTTCTTTCTGCTGATTTACTCACATAATTAACTTAATTGTCTCTTTGGTCTCGGGGTTCACATCTGCATAAATAGGTCGAGGTGTGAGGGCTCAGCAGGCATTGTGGGTATTTTACCAGCGGGACGGAGAGGCTGCAGCGTGAGAACACCCGCATGTTTTGTTTTGTTTGGACATTTGTTTAATTTGCTGCGTAAAGTCAACCCCTGGACAATGCCCCAGTGCCTTTAATTTGTTCTGTTTAAAGTGAGACGCTGCAGGTGAACAGGAAAACATCTTAATTTAAAGATATTGATTGTAAACGTCTCCTGTAGTTTAGTCACATAAATGTAAGAAAATAATATATTACAGGTTTTTCATCATGTCATGTTTTCATATAGAAATAAGGCATTTTATGTGAAAAAATTGCCAAAAATCCACATATTTGGGACATTTAAATCTGAAAAATGGACAGAACCAGGTTTAAATTTCTTGGTTCATTTTGTAACATATTAGTCACAAAAAGGGGATTTTGGATTTCTTATTTAGTTTTTAAGTAAACTGGACTGGACTGAAACTTGTCCTAAAAATTCTAATTTTGCCTCATTTTTTTTTACTTAAAACTTCAATAAATCTGTTTTAGAATTAGATATTAAAAATCCTTGTGTACGTTTGGTCTAAACCTTTTTGAGTCCAGATTGTACAGTTTGGTGTAGGATCTACTTTATGTCTCGAGGGACAAAAATGCATTTGGAGAAAACGTCCTTTGAAGTTACAATGTCCCAGAGAAATCTATGGATGAAGTGGATTCAATGGAAGAATAAAACATCTTTAGGAGCAGATTGGACACGTTTGTTGTTTCCACATGAAAGTCTGTATGTTGAGAGAGAAAACTGACAAAAAAAACCCAAAAAATTAGTTTTGCCTGTAGTGTCTCTATCAAACATTTAGCTTCATTTGCGCTAGTTTGATGAATCCTGGTTAGAAAATCCTCCACTCCATTCTTGATTTCCCCGATGTGTGATGTTTTTTCGACGTGTGACGTGGCTCTGAGAATCTCCTGTGCTGCGCGGCCATCGACATAAATAAGTAGACGCGGCGTTCAGTGCTCATGCTAGCAACCACTTAGCAACGCGGCTAATCCGGTATGATTTGCAGGATTTAAAGAGTACACTGCACTATTTTACTGTGACACTGAGGGATGATAATGATCGGGAAGGGCGTCTTATTGGGTCCCCCTTCAGGTCGGGGGCCCAAGGCAGTTATGGCCAAATTTTAAGGCAGGCACTGGTCGTCTATAATAAACGGCAGAGTTGTACCTTTGGCTTTAGTTTAACGGTAAGAACGTGCTCTCGTCCTGAAGAGTCGTCCGCCTTCAGCCGCAGAGTCCTGAAGTCTGTGTCTATGAAGACCAACCTGAAAGAAAAACACCAGAGGGTCAGACAGAAACGTGACGATAATAAACAAGGGTCGGTTTAAACGGCAACGAGTTTTCGCAAATCACATTTAAAGTGCCTCTGACAAGCACTTTTGAAAACAATAAATGATAGTGTGCGATCAAAACTCAAAAGAAACAAGTGTAAGTATAGTAATTCAGACAAATATTAACTAATAAGTGTGCACCCAAGTGAGAATGTATAATGTGTTTTGTAATGAAAATAATCTAAATGAAATGTATTAAAGAAAATACTAACACTGTGGAGCGGTGGCAGAGGCATCCACCACAGGCTGTGACTAACGATTATTTTAGCAATCGATTAGTCCAGCGATTATTCTTTTGATTCATTGATTAGTTGTTTAGAACACGAAAAAACGTAAATATAACATTTTTGCTCAATCAAGTTAAAGCTGAAGTGAAGCCATTAGATGATGATGATTTTATTTATAGAGTGCTTTTCCACCAACAGGAACTCAAAGTGTTTAACCGTTACATACATTTATAGACAATAAACAATAAACAGACATAACACACAGTTGTAACTACAGCTGCGTCACAACAAACACAGAACAGACAGACAAGTAATCGATAAGTAATGAATACAAAAGATGCAAGTAGCTGTTTTATAAACGAAAAGGAGGAAAACAAGTTCAGACTGATGTGAAAATGACGTCCTGCTGGAGAATAGTCAGAAACAAAATGGTATGTTCATCAAAAACACCAAATTGATGCGATTCCCGTGTCATTTTTGAGTGATCCTTGCTCTGTCCGAGTAACAAAATCTCTTTTCTCAGTTCATAGCAATTATTAGATTACTTAATTAGTTGACAATATTCGATTAGTAGTCATTAATCGATTTTTGCAGCCCTGTTCTCACGTATCTATGAATGGAAACAAAGACTTGGCTGGACTGAGTTTTCTGGACTGGATTCTGGAGGTTCTTGCTTTTAAATTGAAGTATGGCATGTCCATTTTGGCGTCGTTGAAGTCGGCAGGAGAACGCTGATAATGATGTGTTTATGTTCTTAATGGCTGCTTTGGCCTAGCGTGATTTGCCGACTGTATTCAAGAGGAAGGAAGGAAGGAAGGAAGGAAGGAAGGAAGGAAGGAAGGAAGGAAAGGAAAGGAAGGAAAGGAAGGAAAGGAAGGAAAGGAAGGAAAGGAAGGAAAGGAAGGAAAGGAAGGAAGGAAGGAAGGAAAGGAAGGAAGGAAGGAAGGAAAGGAAGGAAGGAAGGAAGGAAAGGAAGGAAGGAAGGAAGGAAGGAAGGAAGGAAGGAAGGAAGGAAGGAAGGAAGGAAGGAAGGAAGGAAGGAAGGAAGAAAGAAAGAAAGAAAGAAAGAAAGAAAGAAAGAAAGAAAGAAAGAAAGAAAGAAAGAAAGAAAGAAAGAAAGAAAGAAAGAAAGAAAGAAAGAAAGAAAGAAAGAAGAGAAAGAGAAGAAAAGAAAAGAAAGAAGGAAGGAAGTAGGAGAGAAAGAAAGAAGAAGGTAGAAAGAAGGGGGAAGAGGGAGGAAGAAATAAAGAAAGAAAGACGGAAGAAATACAAAGCAGAAGGAAGGAAGAAAAAAGAAAGAATGTGGCAGGGAGAAGAAGGAAGAAGGAAGGAGGAGGTAAGGAGAAGAAACAAGGAGGAAGAGGGAAGTACACAGAAGAAGAAAGACAGAGGGAAGAAGGGATAAAGAAGGAGGAAGGAAGGAAGATAGAAAGAAGGAGGAAGGAAGGAAGGAAGGAAGGAAGGAAGGAAGGAAGGAAGGAAGGAATCAAGCAAGAAGAGGGAAGAAGTAAGAAGAAGAAGGAAGTAGGAAGAAAGAAGAAAGACAGAAGGAAGAAAGAAGGAGGCAGGAAGGACGAAGGAAGTAGAGTAGGAAGAAAGAAGAAAGACAAAAGGTTGAAGGGAGAAAGAAGGAGGAAGGGAGATGGAAAAAAGACTGAAAGAAGACTGAAGAGAGAAGAATAGAAAGAAGGAAGGAAGTAGGAAGAAAGAAGAAGAGAAGGAGAGCAAGAGGAAAAAGAACAACAAGAAGAAGAAGAAGACAGAAAAGGATGAAGAGAGAGAATTGGAGCGAGATGGGCTGAGGAGACTGCAGAGAATAAGGACGCAGAGAAGAGACCGAGAAGAGGAGGAAAAACAAAGGGTGAGGAAGAACGAGGGAGAAGTCGGGGAGAGGGGAACGTGCGGGAGAAGAACGGAGACAGATAAATGACAGCACACGGCGTCCCACATTAATCTGACACGTGGTATTACGACCCGAGCGGAGCGTTTATCACCGTGTCACATGACGTCAGGGGCCCCACACACGGGGCACAGTGACTTCAACGTGTGCTCAGACCAGAACTGTCCGCCTCCAAAGCAGATCATTAGACAAAGAGGCACGACGTTCGGTCAAAACGAGAAGACGACAAACTAAACCCTCGATTTTCCTCCAGTGCGCTTTGAGAAAATGTCCAGTTTGAGTTCACAGATTCACAAAATGCGGATTAATGAACTGATTTAGTTAGTTAATTTTTCTTCGGTCCATAGAAATACAAAAACAAAAAAAGCAATAACATAAGAATAAAGAAAGAAAACATTTTACAGACCGAAAGGGTTTAGGCTGAAGTTTAACACTTATTTTGCCTGACCCTATTAATCGTAGAAAGGGTTTCAGGGGTTGTCATCCGGACGCTGTTTGAAGATCGAGACGTTTCGACTTTTATCCAAAAGTCATTGTCAATCTGAGAGCTGGTCTGGGAACTCAGGCTTATATGATACTCTAAGTAGTGAGAGTCCTGCCCACAGGGAGGAGTCACTGAACGCCTGTCTTTGTTTGGAAAATTGTTTGTCTAGTGTCACCTGAAACTCGATAATTGGTCTGCCTTTGTTAGTTTAATAGTTGGCCCTGCCCAGTTTCACCTGTGGCTAAGGTCTATTATTGTCTTAGATCTATTGTTCTATTGATAACTGGCTGTTGCTCCCTCCTCACTGCTGATGACCTCATTAGCTAAAAGTCGAAACGGTCTTCAAACAGCGTCCGGATGACAACCCCTGAAACCCTTTCTACGATGAACCACACCTGGACGAATGAGGGTTTACATCGACGAATTCTTACCCTATTAACTTAAAGCAGTGTTTTTCAACCTTTTTTGAGTGGCGGCACACTTTTCAAGTTTCGATGATACCGCGGCACACCACTTACTATTAAAACATGTCCAAATCAGACCATTTAGTTAAAAAATATGCTAAATAATGTCTTTCCTACATTCCTACATATAGTGATTGGTTTTGCATTCTTTTTTTTTAGTCCTGTCTTTGTCGCTTTTAGTCGCGTTTTTGACGCTTTTAGTCGCGTCTTTGTCGCTTTTAGTCGCGTCTTTGTCGCCTAGAGTCACATTTTTGGTGCATTAAGTTGCATTTGTTGTTTGTGGCCCCTTTTTTGTCGCTTTCAAACATTTTTATCACTTTTAGTCCCGCTTTTGTCGCTTGTTTCAGAACATGTTTGTACAAATCCAAACTAGTGTGAGCATTTTTTTTTTTTTTTTTTTTAATCAAAGCAAGACATTTTGTTGTTTGTGGAAGAAATTTTTGCACTTAAAACATTGCAGTCTTTGCAATTTGCTAATTGCATCCATTAAAATTGTGTTTTTGTGTGGATTTGGTTTAATTGTGCAGCTCTGGCCTTTAAGAGGTAAATAAAGTCATCTGCTCAGAGGCTTCAGAGGCTAAACAACAGGAGAAAAAGTGTGATTGTGATTGGATTTATGTTTTAATAGGATTCTGTTCTGTTCAAATTCTGTTCTGTTTTACTCGTGTTTTTGTTGTTTTTGGTCGTGTGTTGGTGCACTGAGTCATGTTTTTTGGTTCTTTTTTGTCGCTTTTGAACGCATTTTTATCGCTATTAGTCACATTTTTGTCGCTTTTAGACGTTTTTTGACGCTTTTAGTCGCGCTTTTGTCGATTGTAGTAATTTTTTTATTGCTTTTAGTCAAGTTTTTGTCGTTTTTAGTCGTGTTTTGGTACATTGAGTCGCATTTTTGGCGCGTTTTTGTCACTTTTGAACGCATTTTTATCGCTTTTGTGGCTTGTTTCAGAACATGTTTGTACAAATATATAATATATTTTGTTATTTGTGGAATTATTGCACTCCAAACGTTTCAGTCTTTGAGATTTGCTAATTACATTAATTCAAATTGTGTTTTTGTGTGGATTTGGTTTAATTGTGCAGCTCTGGCCTTTAAGAGGTAAATAAAGTCATCTGCTCAGAGGCTTCAGAGGCTAAACAACAGGAGAAAAAGTGTGTTTGAACAGACAGCTGCATTAAAGACACAAACAGTCAATCACGACACCACCATTTCACTAAAATAACAGATTGTCACAGGGACCAGCTCACGATTCCACTTTCACCACCGTATCACGCAGCCATAAGAGAGTGCATCATGTCTTTATTAGCCCGAGCTCATCTCTGTGCGCTGTGCATCCTCCTCTCTCCAGTTTAAACAGCAGCGGCTCTGTGGTTGTGCAGTGATTTGTCTGTTTGTGCCCTTCAGGTGCAGTTCTTTCCCCTTGGCTCTAAATCAGTCTCGTCTCATTATGACGCAGTGAGGCTGGGACAAGGCACTTATCTGAAAACGAGCCTCACCACACACAGATTTACAACAGCACAGTCTATGAAGTCCTCAGTCCTCCTCCCGCTCTCTCCGTCTTTCTCCGACCATTTTAACCTACCTGCCGAGACTCCTAAACAATGGCAATAAATACAGGGCGAGTAAATAACAACAGAACGGTAGTTTTCGCGTTAAAATTAAAGCTGGGGCGCTTGACTTTTCTGTTGTTGTTGTTGTAAATGAGTGAAAAAAGTGTTGTTTCCCGCAAAGAAAATATTGTAAAAACAGATCGTTGTGACAAAAATGAGACCGCTGCACGTATTCTACTGCCTTTAAAAGAGCTGCGTGATTTATGAAAAATATCTAATTGTGATTTTTCTGACCAGTGCGATTGCGGTTAGATTTGCGATAAGATTCTGTTCAAATTCACATTTCAAACACAATTTTGTTGCTTTTAGTCGCGTTTTTGTCACATTCAGTTTGTCACTTTGTCGTTGTCGTATCTAGTCACGTTTTTGTCGCATTTTGTTGTTTGTAAGCGTGTTTTTGTCGCTTTTTGACCAAATTTTTATTGCTTTTTGTTGCTTGTTTCAGAACATGTTTGTACAAATCCAAACTACAGTGTGAGCAGTTTTTATTCATCTCAATTCAACTCAAATTACAGCCTTTGCGATTGCAAACAGACAGCTGCATTAAAGAGAGAAACAGTGAATCACGATACAACGATTTCACAGAAATAGTAGATTGTCACCAGGACGAGCTCACGATCCGATTTTTATCACCGTATCGCCCAGAACTAATTCACTGTTTGTGTCTTTAATGCAGCAGTCTGTTCAAACACACTTTTTCTCCTGTTGTTTAGCCTCTGAAGCCTCTGAGCAGATGACTTTATTTACCTCTTAAAGGCCAGAGCTGCACAATTAAACCAAATCCACACAAAACCACAATTTTAATGGATGTAATTAGCAAATCACAAAGAGTGCAATGTTTGAAGGGCAATAATTTCTTCCATAAAACAACAAAATGTCTTTAAATGGCTTTAATTTGAATAAAAACTGCCAACACTGTAGTTTGGATTTGTAGGGGACAAAAACACATCTACAAACAACAAATACAACTCAATGCACCAAAACACGACAAAAAAGTGACAAAAACATGACTAAAGACGTGACTAAGAGTGACAGAGACGTGTTTAAACATGACAAACACAACTGAAAGCAACAAAATTGTGTTTAAAATGTGTATTTGAACTGAATCCTATAATTAAAACATAAATTGCAATCTAATCACAGTCACACTGGTCAGAAAAATCACAAGCCGTGCAGCTCTATTAAAGGCAATAGAAAAACACAAAGTGAACATGAATCGAATTATATCGCGATGTTCCAGATTTCATAGGTAAAATATCGAATTGTGATTTTTCAAAACAGTGCGCTTGAGATTAGAATTGCGATTTATGTTTTAATAAAAGGATTCTGTTCAAATTCAACACTTTAAACACAATTTTGTCACTTTTAGTCAAGTTTTTGTCACGTTCATGTCAACATTGATTTTTAATGCATCTCTAGCCGTTAGCGTTCGCAATTTGCTGCAATATCAGATTAACTTTGCAACTCTGTGGAAAATCTGCTGCAGTGAACGCAGAATTATATCGCGATGTTCCAGATTTCATATTGCCCCGAAAGAAAATGACGATAAATCATGAACGATATGATATGGACCAGCTCTACGTTGCGACCCAAAAGCCTTTGATAATGCTCAGATCCATGACGCCTTGCACACAGTCAAGACGCCGAGTACCAGAGGTCCACAATCCACAATTTTGAAAAGGTTGCCAATGATTCTGTCCGGCCCATTTTAAGAGTTTAGTGTGAAATTCGTGTTATTTCAATGCACACAAAGGGAATAAACATGTGTACAGCAAAACACGTCATACTTCAATACTTTTCAGGGAGAAATACTTCATTTTGTGGAAACATTTCAGAGATGCCAACACTTTGAGTCGTGCCTGCAGTTCCTTCCTTAAAGGGCCTATGACAGGTTAGACGACTCATTTAACTAAAATGCAGTTAAGACAAATATACTTCAATTTCTACTAAAATCTTTACACATTTTATTGCAGCTTAGCTATTCTTTTAGGTTTTAAATTTTACTTCCTGGTTGTAAAGTATGACATCACACTAGGACATTACCATAGCAACCACACTGTACGCTGGCCAAAACTCATCTAATGTCACAGATTTTGTTAATTTGACAAAGAAAAATGCTTATTAACACCTTTATTTTGTTGAATCAATGTTTAAAGGGTCAAAAAAGTAGTTTCTTTTGTGTAAATTATGCGTAACCTTTGTCTACCCAGTGTGATGTCATCAATCTGTTTACTTCCTGTAATTTTCAACAGATTTTTGAACTTTTCTCCACAAATAGCGACTGGATTGGTGTAAAACTGCAATTTATATTTACAAAAGGTATTAATACACTGAATAAAGTCAAAATTGGAAAATCCTAAAAACCTGTCATACGCACTTTAAACCATCTGGACGCCTGCTGCACCCTGCACCTTTAACTAATGCAGATGTAGCCTTTTGCATTCTCTCGACACAGGCCCAAACAAAGACTCCGGACGGCCCGCCGCAGATTTACGGTGCATTATGGAGCCGGCTCTGACACGGCTGTATTTCTGAACAGGATTTATGGGCGCGTTAGAGACGAGTGATGGCAGAGCGAAGCTGCGGATGACACAGACACTTAAAGACGTGACGAAATGAGCGCGTCGTAAAGATGTCCAAAGACTCGAGCGCTCGAAGCTGCGCGAAGGGCACGAGGAGCCGGCATATGCTTCGGATCGGGCCGACGCAACCGCAACGTGGAGCGCGGCCAAGGAGAGGGTTCAGGGCGGGATTATTCACAACAGGCCTGCGAGGGAAGTGGCTCAAACGAGGTCCACGTGACATCACAACTTTTTTAAATCCTCATAGTTTAAAGTGCCTCTGACAGGTTGAACGACTCATTTGACTAAAATGCAGTTAAGATAAATATATTTCAAATTCTGCCAAAATCTTTACAAATTTTAGCCAATTTTAGCAATTTTTTTAGGTTTTCAGTTTTACTTCCTGGTTGTAAATGATGACGTCACGCTAGGAAATTACCATAGCAACCACACTTTACAATGGGCAAAAACTCCTCTAATGTCACAGATTTTTTTTTATTTGACAAAGAAAAGCACATGTGAACACATTTATTTTGTTGAATCAACGTTTAAATCAGGGGTGTCCAAACTTTTTCCATCGAGGGCCACATATTGAAATATAGACCAAGCGGAGGGCCACAAATCAATCGTGAAACGTTGAAAAAAGCTGCATTTATCTGATGTTTTAAGCTCCACCACATCTACATTCAGTCTCATTGTCTTAATATCAGGTCTGTATTGCACCAAAATGTTAGTTATTTAGGTTGGAATTGTAGAAAATCTGAAATGTGCTGTAAATAGTACTTCTCAGGACAATGTGGGCCAGTTCACCAGGAAGACTAAGGGCCAAGAAAAATTGGTCTGAGGGCCGCATTTGGCCCCTGGGCCTGACTTTGGACATGCCTGGTTTAAAGGATCAAAAAAGTAGTTCCTTTTGTGTACATTATGCATAACCTTTGTCTCCCCAGTGTGATGTCATCAATTTGTTTACCTCCTGTAATTTTCAACATTTTTCAGCTTTTCTCCACAAACTGCGACCTAAAAGGTGTGAAACTATCATTTATATTTACAAGAGGTGTTAATACATGGAATAAAGTCAAAATTAGAAAGTCGTAAAAACCTGTCATACGCACTTTAAACTGAGCTTAGACAGGTCAGAATTCTTTGGTAGAACTTGCTGTTTAATTGCTCAGATGTCAGATTTGTTTGCCTGGTTTATGGTTCAGAGCTCTGTAGCTACTGGGCCTTTCCACAAGAAACAAAAACTGGCACAAAGTTCAATGTCTTCTCTGTCACTCGGGCTAATCCAATTGACTCTGTGCACAGAACGTCAGTTGGGTTGTTCATTTTCTAATTTTTATGCATTAGCGTTAGCATTGAGACACAAAAACGTCCCTTTATAAACACACAAGTGTCCTTTGGTGAAGCTTGTTTTGTAAAGCAGAGGTGTCCAAACCTTTTCCATCGAGGGCCACATATTGAAATATGGACCAAGCAGAGGGCCACAAATCAAATTGTGAAACGTTGAAAAAAGCTGCATTTATCTGATGTTTTAAGCTCCACCACATCTACATTCAGTCTCAGTGCCTTAATATCAGGTCTGTCTCGCACCAAAATGTTAGTTATTTAGGTTGGAATTGTAGAAAATCTGAAATGTGCTGTAAATAGTACTTATCAGGACAATGTGGGCCAGTTCACCAGGAAGACTAAGGGCCAAGGAAAATTGGTCTGAGGGCCGCATTTGGCCCCCGGGCCTTAGTTTGGACATGCCTGCTTTAACGTGTTTCATAGATGTCCAACACAACTCACTGTTCTCTGCACGATCAGGATTAATTCATTTTAGTCTGACTGGACCAAAACCCATGGATGTATTAAATGAACTGGATAAGACACGCCCCCTCTGTCCGTGTCCCAGATTGATTAGTGGTCGTGTGAGGTATTGCAGCCTCTTGGAACCAGCCTTTTTCTATCATTGCACATTATAATCACAGACAGTACTGAATTATTATCTGTATTTAAATAAAATAGAAGGAAATGTTCTTTTCTACCGTTTCTAAAATCACAGAAATTACCGTTTTTATATGAAGTGACGTCACACAAACATGTGCGAGTCACGTGAACGAGCGTCGGACGATACAAACAGAAGCTCGTGGAAAAGGCTCGACTAGAGACACCTGTAAGTTGTATTTTATTTCATTTCAGACGCTTCACGTGTGTCTAACATGAAGAACACAATTACAATCACACAAGCTAACGCTAACACAAAAACTTGCAGCTGCTGGTCGTTCATGTCCCTCAAAGCATCATGGGGGATTGTGGTCACGTGGCGCCCTAAAGCAAAGATGGCAGCCTCCGTATCAGGAAGTAAATGTGGAAGTAAGAATTTTTTTTGGGGTCATGCACCAATGAGCTCAGGCCACAGGGAGGAACAGGGCGGCCATTTTGGATTCATCTTCCAGGTTTTATTATAGTTCTATGCCAAAACCCCATAGAAATGAATTAGCCAGGAAGTACTGAGCTAGCCATTTTAAAAATACACAGACCAACTGCCACCTGTTGCACAAAGTCAATTGCCATTTGAATAGTTGCAATAACAAAAAACAAGGACATAATTCCGTTTGCAAGCAACAAATTATTATTATGAAAATTTTAATGAAAAATATGTGCAAATGAGGGAAAGATATCGCAATATTATCGTTATTGCAACACATGACACCATATCGCACTCATTTCCAATATCGTGCAGCCCTAATATTGGAAATTATTGTAACATCTGCGATATCGATATTATTGCGATATTTAAATACACTTTTTGACTAAGGCAGAAACCAAAGATTATTTTACTCAGTGATTATTTCTATTGTAGACTGAGACATTTTAACCAAATAACTGTTGAAATATTGTGACTGAAGGCTTCAAATGGTGAATATTTATGAATAAAGTGTATAATTGAAGTAAATCAGAAATGGTCTATTGTTTTTTGCCATTTTTCTTTAATAATGACACTGCCTTTGTTATAAAAGTTTGTGTTAAAGAGCAGTGGTTTCCAGCCTTTTTTGTCCTTTTTTTTTACCTCACTACGCTTTTTTGAGTTTCAGGCAAATAAATGGGTTTACTGGTTACATATTGTCAATTATTACTAATATATTTAAGTTTTAATTATATTTATGGTCCAAGATACTCCAAAAATATGCTAAATTTACAACTAATGACACTATTTTATTCAAATAAAAGGACATTTCATCTTAATGCTTAACTCTGACAGAGTAAACCATTGACCCATTAACAAACGAGGAGTACAGCATTAGCATTAGATCACGCCATTGACATATTTCTTTAATAATGTCACTGTCTTAGTTATAAAAGTCTTTAAGTTTGTGTTAAAGAGCAGTGGTTTCCAGCCTTTTTTGTCCTTTTTTTTACCCACTACACTTGTCTCACACTCTTAAGTTGAGTTTCAGGCAAATAAATGGGTTTACTAGTTACATATTGTCAATTATTACTAATATATTTAAGTTTTAATTATATTTACGGTCCAAGATATTCAAATAAAAGTACATTTCATCTTAATGCTTAACGCTGACAGAGTAAACCATTGACCCATTAATAAACGAGGAGTACAGCATTAGCATTATTATCACGCTCAGAACTGTTTTATTGTGACAGGTCTGTGTGTCCCTATCCGAATTCTCTTTTCAACAAATTGTCGACATCGCAAACGAAACTATTTATCTCCAGCGTTATGTGCCAGCGTCTGACATCCCTCACTGTCTTTAAAAG
This sequence comes from Rhinogobius similis, assembly GCA_019453435.1. Classification (NCBI taxonomy): domain Eukaryota; kingdom Metazoa; phylum Chordata; class Actinopteri; order Gobiiformes; family Gobiidae; genus Rhinogobius; species Rhinogobius similis. The sequence goes on along the minus strand of CM033634.1, from coordinate 4,320,290 downwards.
TCGACGACATCGCTCCGGGGTTTGATGTACGACCGCTCCGTGACAGAATCCATAGTTTCGGCAGGAGAAGTGTACGTCTTGACCCGGGTTTGCCCTCCGGTTTGCCGAGGTGTACAATGTTGTGTGTTTGGAGGAGTTGGACAGTTTCGGTAGTTTATTTTGAGCGCCTTGTCATCCCAAAAGCGGAGCCCCGATACCGGCTTTGACACGTGGCATCGAGGCGCGTGCTTCCGGGAGATACGCTCTCGTGAATATGCTGCGGGTAATTTTAGACGACGGAAGAGGAGGCGGCGTCCCGTCAGCCGGAAGGACAGAGGACACAGTGGGCTTGAACGAACAGGATATAGAGATTTTTACTGAGTGTTGATGGACAGTTTATTAAAGACGATTTAGCTGACTGATTGTAGACTTAATCTTAAAGGACACACATTCTGCTACAGTGACTTTTTCTCTCTTTAAACCCTGTTCTAACAATGTTCCGTCATCAAGAGCACACCTGGAGTAGCATTCAGTTGCATTCACGCTGTTTTGAGGAATGTTTATCAGAAAATCCTCTCCGTTCAAGCGTCAAACACACTTCCTGCTGAACTCCTTCGATCTGCGATGTATTTTCAGATCATCTTCATCAGTGGTTCTCCACCTTTTTTGTCTCAAGTTCCCCCTAACTTGAGTTTCAGCCAAATAAATGGGTTTCCTAGTAACATATTGTCAATTATTACTATTATCTATGTATTTTTTATTTGATTTATGGTCCAATATACACCAAAAATATGCTAAATTTACAACTAATGACACGTTTTGTTCAGATAAAAGTACATTTCATCTTCTTTTAAAAGCTGAAACTATTCTAAGTACCCCCTAGTAATTACTCACATACCCCTGGTTGGGAAACACTGATCTACATCATTTATTTGAGAATATTCCACTGTTTTAAGTCCTTAAATCATCGCTAAACTCGTTCTGAGCATTTTTGCCTCAAAACACAATAACTGCTGCAGCAAATCAGCATCATAACGTCTTTTCAGCACTAACTTCACTAGATCGTATGTTGCCTTGGCGCCATCTTCTGGCTGGATGCACTCAGTACTGGCTGGCTGATTTTTAAAAAGTAATTGAATGAATAAGAAACTTTTTTGTGTGTTTTAAAACATGAGATGCAAATTTAAAGCACTCAAGAGCATGTTTAAAGGCTAATAATATGAAAAATGCAGAATATTTTTCCTTTAATACTTAAATGTAGCTCGGGCAATAGGGCTGCAGTTGAAAGAAATTCTTAGTTGACTAGACAAAAGACATGTGCATGGTTTCATAGAGATACTTATGATACTCGTTTTGAGACTAGGGCTGTATGATATGGAAAAAAACGTATGATTTTCTTGGGGCCAAATCATTATTTCAATTTTATAATTATTTAATTGCCTTTAATAGAGCTACACCATTTAAGAAAAATATCTAATTGTGATTTTTCTGACCAGTGCGACTGTGATTAGATTTGCAATTTATGTTTTAATAAAAGGATTCTGTTCAAATTCAACATTTTAAACACAGTTTTGTCACTTTTAGTCACGTTTTTGTCACGTTCAATTGTGTTTGTCAGATTTGAACACATCTTTGTCACTTTTAGTCGTGTTTTTATCGCTTTTGGTCTCACTTTTGTCGCTTGTTTCAGAACATGTTGGTACAAATCCGAAGTACAGCGTTAGCAGTTTTTATTCAAATCAAAGCAAGACATTTTGTTGTTTGTGGAAGAAATGATTGCACTTTAAAAATTTGAAACCTTTGCGATTTTCTAATTTCATCCATTTTGTGTGGATTTGGTTTAATTGTGCAGCTCTGACCTTTAAGAGGTAAATAAAGTCATCTGCTCAGAGGCTTCAGAGGCTAAACAACAGGAGAAAAAGTGTGTTTGAACAGACAGCTGCATTAAAGACACAAACAGTCAATCACGATACCACGATTTAACAAAAATAGCAGATTGTCACAGGGACCAGCTCACGATTCCATTTTTATCACAGTATCACCCAGACTTATGACCAAGCACCTGATCAAGCTGTTAAAAGGATTACAAGTTTACTTTTTTAATTTAAATATTAATTTGGCTGATGAATCTCAACAAATCGGTTTATTTATTTAAAACAAGGACGATGCACAGATAACATTAAACTCAATGAGAAGAGATGCTCTGCGCCAGATTTAGCTACAAACTACTTTCCATCTGTCGTCCTCGGGCAGGTTTTAAATAAACAACAACAACAAACAAGATTTGTTTACAAAGTAGCACCCGTTATACACTGAATAAATAAACAATTCATCAGCAGAGATTCTACTAAAATACAATAGTTCATCATTATTAGCAGCACTTTAGAATACAATTATCCAATTCATAATTAATCAATAACAAAACCTTCCAAAATTACAATTATTATATTCATCATAAAACCTTTAAATTAAATAACCAATTCATAAATACAATTACCACACGAAATGCTAAAGATACGAATCTCATCCTCATCAACACGATGCTCCAAGATACATTCATTTAAATTCATAGTCATCATGTCTTCTAAATTTTTCTCTAATAATGTTCACTTTTTGTCGCTCAATCCCGAGATCTGGAAAACTCCGACGAATCAGATACATTTACAGAGGCCAAAATGACAATACGATATTCAAAGTTAAACATCCCGAATGTGAACAAAGCCGTGTCGGAGCTGGAGATGAGAACAGCGTGACACGAGACCTCCCGCCGAGCAAACTGATGAGAGCGGCCATTTTAAACCACTCCTCCTCCAAATGTGAGAGAAAGAGACGATGAGGAGACATGATCCAGGAGCGGGAGGGACACGGCGAGGCGAGGAGGAGCGCCCAAACCAGCCTCAGTGTCATTTACAGAAGAAAGGATCGTTTTACTCTTTCCATTAGTGAACGTTGTGTCAATTTGTAATCGAAAAAAGCCTATTTGCTGTTTGGAATGATTGACGTAAAACCAAATTTACACTTACTTTGATTTACTTTAGGGGTTTTTTTCACCTTTTTTGTGTATTTTATTGTGTTATTTACATCAGAACTGTCACTAACGATTATTTTAGTTGATTATTGTAGTCAAATAATTATTTCTATTATTTATTTAGACTTTTAAAGGAAAATTATTCAGTATTTTTCATATTAATAAATGTTGTCTCAATTTGTAATCGAAAAAAAGCCATGTTTTCTGTTTGGAATGATTGACGTAAAACCTTTTTTTTTTCACCTTTTTGGGTATTTTATTGTGTTATTTGCATTAGAACTGTCACTAATGATTATTTTAGTTGATTACTTTAGTCAAATTATTATTTCTATTATTTATTTAGACTTTTAAAGGAAGAATATTCTGCATTTTTCATTTTGCTGTTAGCCTTTAAACATGCTTTTGAGTGCCTTAAATTTGCCATCACTTTTTTAAAAAAAAAGAAAAAGTTTCTTCTTCATTCTATGACCTGTGTTATCAGTCAGTATGAAATGACACTTACTGAGTGCATCCAGCAGATGGCGCCAGCGCTATATACAATCTAGTGAAGTTAGCGCTGAAAATTGTGTGGATTTGCCGCAGCAGTTATCGTGTTTAGAGGCAGAAATGCTCAGAACAAGTTTAACAATGATTTAAGGACTTAAAAACAGCAAAAGATTCTCTGATAAATGACGTAGATGATCTGAAAATAAGTCTGAAAAGCCCGGAAGTTCAGCAGGAAGTGTGTTTGATGCTCGGAGGGAGAGGATTTTCTAACAAACATTCCTCAAAACAGCGTGAATGCAGCTGAATGCTACTCCAGGTGTGTTATAGATGACAGGACATTGTTAGAACAGGATTAAAAGCTAAAAAAAGTCACTGTAGCTGAATATTTTCTGTATTTTCTTAACATTTTTGTCACTGAATAGAGTAACAATTGAAATCACGATTATATATGTTTAATTGCACAGCCCTAATGAGCAATATGACAAGAAAAAATATCTAAATTTCTTCCCCTGGTATGAATTTCTGATGCAGTTTTAATTTCTCTAATTAAAACAAATACAATTCTTTACAATATTAATTTCCTGGACATAAACAAGACCGACTTTTAATTTTTGTTTGTTTGTTTTTAACACAAACATTTCTTTCTGCAAGTCTGAACTCCGCTCCAAACCACACATTTTACTGTGGACCTCTTTATTAAAAAGACTTAAAACAAACGATTAGAAATAACTGAATCTTGATTAAAATTTCATTATTTGCACCGCTTAACTTTGGAGGAATATATTTTCTTTCATTTTAACACGTTTAATAGCAATAAAATATAAGTTTTGCAGAATATAAGACCGTAAAAACTCTTGACAGGGGGAGTGTTTTGCCAAAGCGCCCGTCCTCTTTTTAAATCTCTGGGGAAAACTTATATTGACCCAGCTTTGGACCTGTCCCGTTTACAAATGCCTTCATATTTACCTATTACTCAACTAAAAATAAGGCCTCCATTAAGAGCCATTTGTTAACACGGCTTTCGGTCCAGTTTACGTCTTTGCAAACAACCTCCTTCACTCCATTTTTCTTGTACATATATCGGCGGACGAGTCTTTCCTCACGGGACGACGGCACGAGTCAACACGTATTAATACAAACGAGATAATCTTTTCTAAAAACAGAACCGTGTCTGAGATCTAGATCAGTCCGTCTGACGATAATTACGTCCCCAGCGTCCAGGGAGCGCTGCAGCAAATGAGGACATCACCAAACCGCCCGCAATCACTTCTGCACCACTTCGATCAAATTAAACGTCAATTTACGAAGGATACGACCGGTGCTAATTTTGACAAGATCATTTAATTTAGTTTTGGTCTTTTTTCAGTGTTTTGAAGTGTGTATGACAGGTTTTTATGGTTTTCTAATTTGAACTTTATTGCGTTCAGGTCGCTGTTTGTGGAGAAAAGTTGAAAAATACGTTGAAAAACGTGAACGAGCTGATGACATCACACTGGGGAGACAAAGGTTATGCGTCATTTACACAAAATAAGCGACTTTTTTTGATCTTTTAAACATTGATTCAACAAAATAAAGGTGTTCACGTGTGTTTTTCTTTGTCAAATGAAAAAACGTGTGACATTAGAGGAGTTTTTTCTTGTACGACTGAAGAAATTATTGGTTGACTAAAGACATTAGTCGATTTAAAGCTCTCAAAACTATGACGTAATGCAATGTATCTGACGCAAAACGCACTTAACTGCACAGGAATTAATGCAAAAACAACCATTAATGCAGAAAAGTAAACAATAAAGTAAAAAGTAAACTGTAAACTATAAAAGTAAAGTATTTCTATGTTAGATAAGTTAGAATAAACTCATGATACATTTCCAAATCTTCAGTATATCTTCAATTTTTTGCTGTTGTACAATAAAAATCCTCACTTACTGTATATAACACACACTTAAGCCACTTTATTTGCCATTTTTACTATTTATTCCCAGACAGCCACCTACTGTAAATAAGAGTGTGCGCTTTATACTTTATATTGTATTTTTATTACCATGTTTAGTAATTATTTATCCTATTTTTATTGCATGCCCCTATTTCATTCATTCCTGTTCTAAACTGTGTGTTGCAACAGTGTAATTTCCCCATTGTGGGACAAATAAAGGATCTCTTATCTTATCTTATCTTATTATCTATTAATTAAATAAATCGTCAACTAATACAAATTTTGGTTGATTAAGACAACACTGACCGATTAATCGACTAAACGACTAAAGGATTACAGCCCTAGTTTATTGTGTGATGTCATCATTTACAACCAGGAAGTGAAATTAAAAACCTAAAAATATAAATGTAAATAAAACTGGGGTAAAATGTGTAAAGATTTTAGCAGAATTTGAAATACATTTATCTTAACCGTGTAAACACAACCGGTTAACCGATTACTGACCACAAAGGGCTCCAATATCAATTAAAGGAAAAATATTATGCATTTTTTGTATTGTTTTTAGCCTTTAAATATGCTCTTGAGTACATTTAATTTGCCATCTCATGTTTTGAAACAAACAAAAAGAAGTGTATTTTTAAATAATTCATGTTTTGCTCAGGAGTCTGCTAAAGACACTTGCTTAGTGGCGGTTAGCTATATTATTTCTTGAAACGGAAGTGCTAGTCGTAATTATCAAGCTAGCAGCAGCAGTTATCTTGTTTAGATGGAAGAAATGCTCAGAACGATGGTGATAATTTAGGGACTTAAACAGCAGAATATTCTCGGATAAATGACGTATACGATCCGAAAATACATCTGAAAATCCAGGAAGTTCAGCAGGAAGTGTGTTTGACGCTCGGAGGGAGAGGATTTTCTAAAGAACATTCCTCAAAACAGCGTGAATGCAACTGAATGCTGATGATGGAACATTGTTAGAACAGGATTAAAAGCAGAACTAAGCAGAAGATTCTCAGATAAATGACGTATATGATCTGACAATACGGCCCAGATCGAGGGAGTTCAGCAGGAAGTGTGTTTGACGCTCAGAGGGAGAGGATTTTCTAATAAACATTCCTCAAAACTGCGTGAATGCAACTCTAGGTGTGTTTTTGACGACGAAACAATGTTAGAACAGGATTAAAAGAGAGAAAAAGTCACTGTAGCAGAATATGTGCCCTTTAAAGAAAAAATAAAAACGTGCATCTCTACTAAAGGCAAGGAAACATTTATATTATTCTTTGTAAAAACATTTTATTTCCAGTTCTAAAATATGAGATGTCAAAGAAAAGAGACTCAAGGGTTCGTCTAAAGGCCAATAACAATACAAAAACGCATAATATTTGTCCTTTGAAACAGGACTAAACAGAACTAAAGCCGAGCGTTTCAATCACCCATTAAGTGCGTCGTATTAGTGCTGTTTAGATGTGCCTCGTCTTTAAGGAGCCCATTGAAACGAGTCCGTCTTGAGAAGAGTTCCACTTAAAACCCTCCTCCTCCGCAGCACTCAGGCCTAAGAGCTCATTATGTGAACAGACCGGAGCCAGAAGCAGAAGAAAAATAGTTATTAGTCTTTATGGTAATGAGGGATAATGGAAAGAGGTGTAAAAGCGTTTCATAAAATCACGGCTTGATGAAGAATTAATTGAAAACGCACTGGCTTTTCATTGACATTAACTGGAGTTTAGTGAATTGTCGTCAACAGAAAGAGAGAAGAATGGAAGAAATTATAATAGAGTTTATGGACAATGTTGACAAGGGCTGAAATGATTAAGAGAAATGTAATTGTTAATTGGACCATATACATAACCCAAACATACGGTAAAAGACGTTTTGTTAAATCAAAAAGGTAAAAAAGAATAAACTACTTCTGATTTTCATCTATAATACTCTTTATTTGTAAATATTCTATATCGAGAAGCCTTCAGAATGCATTTTGTTTTACTTTTATTGGGTGAAAAATGTGTTTAACGCTGCTTGCATCCCTAAAATTGACAAATATCCGTCAGAAACGTGCTAAAATGTAGTGTTTTTGTAGTTATTGTGTTCCGATACTTCACTATTTTAAGGTATCGGTATCGGCGAGTACTCAAACAAAATTTCCGATCCGATACCGTGATGTATAAAAGGAAAAATAATTAGGTCTATAACTTAAGCAGGGCACAGATAAGTCGATAAGTGCACCCGCTTTGCTAACGTTGCTACCCGGACGTCGTCGTCTTCTTCGCTGCTTTTTCAGGAAGTTGTAGCAGTCGCACCGCGCTAAAAACAATAAGAACGAGACGCGCTGAAAACAACAAGAACATCGAGACACGCTGAAAACAACAAGAACGAGATGTGCTAAACGACACGACAAGAACGAGACGCGCTAAAAACAACAAGAACGAGACGCGCTAAAAACAAGAAGAACAAAGAGACGCGCTAAAAACAAGAAGAACAAAGAGACGCGCTAAAAACAAGAAGAACAAAGAGACGCGCTAAAAACAAGAACAAAGAGACGCGCTAAAAACAAGAAGAACAAAGAGACGCGCTAAAAACAAGAAGAACGAACAACAACGACGACAACAAGCGGCGCTAAAACCAACAAGAACGAGAAACAACAACAACGAGACGCGCTAAAACCAACAAGAACGAGAAACAACAAGAACACCGAGACACACTAAAAACAACAAGAACAACGAGACGCACTTAAACAACAAGAACGAGACGGCTAGAAGCAACAAACTCTTTTCAGCAGAGAAATGTTTTCAAATGACTCCCACAAGCGTCTGGCATGCGTGGTAGAATAATTGAAGTAATTGTTTGGACGATCACCCGTTGTGAGTGGTACAGAATCGCCGCTTAATGGAGCCGCGGTGCTGTTTACTGGTCATAAATACACACCCAAACCAGTGCTCCCCGCCAGTCACATGTTTGTGAACTCATTTACATAAAATGGATCAGTACTTAAGTTTGACAGGACAATTATTCTTGCAAATGCTGCACTTATTCATACGTGACATTTATGATGCAATCCTATGAATGAAATGTTTTAAGACAGTTGTGTCTTAAATTCAGTAACCATTTCTATAGATGCATTATTATAACTTTGCTGGCACTACTTTTGAGTTGATGTCAAGTTTGTAAGTGTAAATAAATACAAGTAAACATTTCCATTAGTTTTTAATCAATCTATACATTTGAATTGTGTCAAAATTGGCCTGAACTTTACCCATTGTAATGGCATCGGACAGAAAAAAATGGTACCGGATCAACACCACTAAAATGTGTCTGTAAATGTAAAGATTTAAATACAGCACCAAACATGGATGTAAAATTCTAAACATTTAGCGTTATTTTCAATCATCTGTTGTGTTTTGAGTTTATGGATGTGACGTCTCTAAACTGTCGACATTATTAAATTTTCGAAACTCAGACTCTTTACGTTGACAAACTGCTCCTGTTTGGCCATAATTCAGTTTAAATGTAATTTAATTTTTTCTCAGCAGGATTCTGTCTGTGATCCCATCAGAACAACGAGGGACAGCGAGGGACAGAGAGGGACAGTGGGGGACAGAGAGGGACAGAGAGGGACAGCGGGGGACAGAGAGGGACGGCGGGGGACAGAGAGGGACAGCGAGGGACAGCGAGGGACAGAGAAGGACAAAGAGGGACAGAGAGGGACAGAGAGGGACAGAGAGGGACAGCGAGGGACAGTGTGGGACAGAGAGGGACAGAGAGGGACAGCGAGGGACGGCGATGGATGGCGAGGGACAGAGAGGGACAGTGGGGGACAGAGAGGGACAGCGGGGGACAGAGAGGGACAGCACGGGGCAGCAAGGGACAGAGAGGGACAGCGGGGGACAGAGAGGGACAGAGAGGGACGGCAAGGGACAGAGAGGGACAGCAAGGGACAGCGGGGGACAGCGAGGGACAGCATGGGGCGGCAAGGGACAGAGAGGGACGGCGAGGGACAGCGAGGGACAGAGAGGGACAGCGAGGGACAGCGAGAAACAGCGAGGGACAGCGAGAAACAGCAAGGGACAGGGAGGGACGGCGGGGGACAGCGGGAGGTGGTGAGGGACAGCGGGGGACAGCAAGGGACAGCGGGGGACAGAAAGGGGCCGCGAGGGACGGCAAAGGACAGCGAGGGACGGCAAGGGACAGAGAGAGACAGCGGGGGACAGCGGGGGACGGCAAGGGACAGCAAGGGACAGAGAAGGACAACGAGGGACAGAGAAGGACAAAGAGGGACAGAGTGGGACAGAGAAGGACAAAGAGGGACAGAGTGGGACAGCGAGGGACAACAAGGGACAGCGAGGGACGGCGGGGGGCGGTGAGGGACAGCAGGGGACAGCAAGGGACGACGAGGGACAACGAGGGACAGAGAAGGACAAAGAGGGACGACTAGGGACAGAGAAGGACAAAGAGGGACAGCAAGGGACAGCGGGGGGCGGCGAGGGTTTAGTTCAGGGATCTCTCCACTTACTCTTGGGCTCTGGACTGTTCTGTTCTCACTGTTTAAATCGTCGTGTCGTGATTGACTGTTTGTGTCTTTAATGCAGCTGTCTGTTCAAACACACTTTTTCTCCTGTTGTTTAGCCTCTGAAGCCTCTGAGCAGATGACTTTATTTACCTCTTAAAGGCCAGGGCTGCACAATTCAACGAAATAGACACAAAAAGCGTGATAAAAATGCGCTCAAAAGCAACCAAAACGCGCCTGCAAACAAGAAACACAACTCAAGAGCGACAAAAACGTGAAAAAAACGTGACAAAGACAAACACAACTGAACGTGACAAATATTAAAAAGCAACAAAACAGAATCCTATTATTCAAACCTAAATCACAAATCTAATCTTAACCGCGCTGGTCAGAAAAATCACAATTAGATATTTTTCCTAAATGGTGCAGCTCTGTTAAAGAGAATAGAAAAACACAAAGTGAACATGAATCGAGATAAAATCATGATCTGGCCCCAAGAAAATCGTGATAATAAGTGTGTGAGCGATGAACACATGGCATAGATCCACCGCCTCGTTTCTGTCAGACCGTCCCAGGGCAGCTGTGGCTGATGAACCCGAAATGACTTCTTACATTTTCACTCCGGAGAAGAAAAAGATGGTTCTTTCCCCAGAGCTCAAATTAAGCCCTTAATATTACACTCATGTTCCACTTCTGCACATTAACGGCTCGTGCTACAATTATGATATTAGCAAAATGCTAATGGGGCTAATTGGAGACTCAGATTTAATATGAACGAGGAAGAGTCTGAAGGAGACCGGAGCACCACTGCAGGGAAAACGGACTAAAATATTAAGATTCAGAAACAACGCTAAATGCAAAATGAATTTAGATTAAAACAGGCCTTAACTGTGATGAATCGAGCACAAAAAAGGTTTAATTTGGGCCAAATCTGAAACTTAAGTCAGTCTCAATTAATTGGTACTAATTGAGTCAGTTTTAGTAGAGCTGTAGTCGACTAAAGATCTTCCTTATCGACTGATTAATCGACTAAAAAGGGGGTGTGGCAAGACAAAACTATGAAGTATCTCTCTGTATCTGACCAAAACAGAAAAAAAATCCGAAAAAAACACAACCGCACTGGAGTTCATGCAAAAAAAAAAACAATTTATACAGAAAAGTATCAGGAAACAGTGTATTTAAGTTAGATTTACAGTATATAAATTAGATTAACCTCATGATTCACTCCAAGATCTTTAGCTAACCCCCTTGAGAGCTTCACGTTTAGCGTTTTTTGTTGCATAAATAAAGAAACATCGAAAAGGAAAAATCATGAATAAAATCTAGCTTTTTCAAACTAAATTAGCCTCGTTTTTGGGTTTGTTGTTTTTTATTTTAATAAAACAGACATTATTGCATCAAAAATAGTGCTGCAACAATTAGTAGAATAATCGTGAAGTCAACTATAAACTTAAAATAATTTACATTTTCTCTGGACTAAACAGACTCTAAAACACAAACTTAAAGACTTTTGTAACAAAGACAGTGACATTATTAAAGGAAAATGTCAAAAAAGATTAGACCATTTCTGATTTTCAATTATACATTTTATTCATAAATATTCTCTTGCTAGAAGCTTCATTCACAATAGTTCAACATTTATTTGGTTAAAAATGTCTCAATCTACAATAGAAATAATCGTTGACTAGTCGACTACCAAACTAATCAAAAAGTGGTTTATATATCGCAATAATATCGATATCGCTGATCTTAAGGCAAGACAGGCAAAACATGTCGACTTTCATGTGGAAACAACAAACGTGTCCAATCTGCTCCTAAAGATGTTTTATTCTTCCATTGAATCCACTTCATCCATAGATTTCTCTGGGACATTGTAACTTCAAAGGACGTTTTCTTAAAATGCATTTTTGTCCCTCGAGACATAAAGATCAGCCTTAAAGTAGATCCTACACCAAACTGTACAATCTGGACTCAACAGGATTTAGACACAACGAGCAGAAGGATTTGACACAACTAAAAGCCACATAATTGCAACTAAAAGTGACAAAAATTAAACTAAAAGTGGTGACTAACGACACGACTAACAGCAACAAAAACACAACATAAAGCAACATAAACGCGACTATAAGCGACAAAAACACAACTTAAAGCGACTGACTCCAAAGGTCGTTTTCTCCAAATGCATTTTTGTCCCTTGAGACATAAAGATCAGCCTTAAAGTAGATCCTACACCAAACTGTACAATCTGGACTCAACATGATTTAGACAAAACACACAACGATTATTTTTAAATATCTAATTCTAAAACTGATTTATTGAAGTTTTAAGTTTAAAAAAATGAGGCGAAATTTAAAGTTTTAGGACAATTTTCAGTCCAATCTAGTTTACTCAAAAACTAAATAATAAATCCAAAATCCCCTCTGTACATTTTTTATAACTAATATGTTACAAAATGAACCAAGAAATTTAAACCTGGTTCTGTCCATTTTTTAGATTTAAATGTCCCAAATATGTGGATTTTTGGCCGTTTTTTCACATAAAATGCCTTATTTCTACATGAAAACATGACATGATGACAAACTTGTAATACATTTTTTTCTTACATTTATGTGACTAAACTACAGGAGAAGTTTAACATTGATATCTTTAAATTTAAGATTTTTTCCTATTCACCTGCAGCGTCTCACCTTAACAGACATCTCTCATATCGCCCTAGAACTGACCAAAAACTTCCACTTTTGACTGTTTCTCACCCTTCGCACAAACACAAAAAACCACAAAAATGCAAATCGCTCTCTCACACACACCGGCTCCATTTCTAAAGCTCTCGTCTGTCATTTGGACTCTTAATTGGCCCGGGACGTCGCGCGCAGCCTTCGGGGATTTCGGTCGCGGTGCTGCGTCGCGATTGGTCGAGCCTCTCCGCGGTCAGCTAATTGGTTGGCGGTGTGTGTTAATTATCGGCGGAATGAGGTCAAGTGCGCGTGAGGCAAAGCGGCGGCCCCCGTGTGAAGCCGAGGGTCTCATTTCGGGGCACAGCTGGGTTTGAGGGTCTGGGACGAGAGCGCGCTTATCACCGAGTTATCAACGCGCCGTGCTGCTCGCCAAACGTCACGTTCTGCTCTGGTTTACATTTAGAGCTCGAATTTAATGGAAACTATTAGACTTTTATTCAGTGTGTGGAGGTGGAATGCAGTAAAATTGGGTCAAAAAGTAATCGCAAGTAACCAAAAACTGAACAAACAACAAGAGAATAACATAAAAGAGTAAAAGTCGTCATTCATTGGCTGTTTACATGCACACCACCAAAATCGGATTATTATTATTTGGTTTTCTGGAGTTTTAAGATAGGGCTGCACATCAAATCGAATTCGCAATTAGCAAACCATACATTCTGCAATTGTGTAAGTGCAATAATTTCCTCCACAAACAATCATGGTTATCATTTATAAGTGAAAAGTTAATTTATGAACTTAACTTCAACTTAAAATAGATTTGTGAGCCTTGCTGTGAATTTCAAAACCTAAATTTTAGTATTGACCTTATTCTGCCCCGCCCACTTTTGCTGTTTTCTGCACTTTTGTTATAGACGCACTTCCGTTTGACGAGAACTCCGTTAAAGCTAATGACGAACGAGGGAAAAGTCTCGCCGCTAAAATGTTACATAAAGTAGATTGATTTGTGTAAAATGTTTAATGAACATGAGCAACAACAAGTCACAACACAACGATTTCCTGAAAACGTCTTTTTAGTCGAGTAGAACTTATTTTCTGTTGAGCTCGTCTGCTCCGTGTGAACTACAACGGAAACAAGACAGCGGCGCATACGACAACTTCAGGAATAAGGTGAATAGTTTTAATTAGTGCTGTCAAAGTTGATGCATTAACTCGTGCGATTAATCATAGAAAATGAACGCATTAATCACAAATTGACGCGGATTAATCACACAGGTTGATTTGACGAAACACGGTCTTTTAGCTCACGCAGGAGGCTTTACCTGAGTGAAGGAAGAAGAACAGGAGAAGTGCTGTGGTCACGCAGTTCATTTTACACATATAATCCATAAATCCTCACGTTGACGAGCGTAGATTTCTCAGGGGCAGATGTTTACGGGCGCAGAGCAGTGGAGAGCGGTGAACAAACCAAACACATGGCGGAAATCACGTGTCGAGCTGCGTGTGCTCCGTGGTGAAAACAAAACCGCTAAACCGTGAGCGCGAAAACAAGTTAACTGGACCAAACATGTCACCAAACTATTACAGAGCACCTGTAAATACCAGACAGACACCAACAGCGCCATCTGTCTCCATGAATGTCAGTTACCTCTGTAACTATAGGTCTATAGTAGAGTATTAGAGTATGAAGGACCCTTAATCCATTAAACCTGTGTTTGGTCGTGTAGCCCAGATTTGCCTGAAACGTGTGCAACAGACTCAATATGAAATGTGTAGACTTTAATTAAGTCTAGACAGATCTAAATCATGTATTTAGATAATTATATATTATAAAATGATTTAATTTTCAGAAGAAAATGTGCAAAAATACGTTAAAATAGACGTGTAAACTATGACACTTGAAAAAGCTTGTATTGCAATTGATTAATCAGATCATTTTTTTAATCGTTTGACAGCACTAGTTTAAATTAACGATTAACCAATTACTAAATTAGTTGATGATTACTTTTGAGAATTGATTAGTTACAATGAATTGATTAACTTGTTGCAGCCCCAGTTCAGACTCTGGGTCACACTTTAAAGATGCTGTATCTAACAATCAAACAGCAGTTTTGAACAGAAATTGAATGGTTCAACTACTCTATTAAGTTGTTTTAAATCAATTTTCAGTACAAAGAACAAAATATAAAACACGTGTGAAGCAAATATGTGAACGTTCACAAAACAGCAGGAAAAGCAGCCCTGGTCCTGAGCACAGCCTGGTGTTGTGTTTACTGACCTGTCCCAGCCGAGGGTCTCCAGCTCACGGAGGAGGTCCGAGTAGGACTGAGGCCGAGGGATGGAGAGAGGCTCAGGACGGCTCTGAACACACACCTCCTGCAACAGAAGAGAGGCTCAGGACGGCTCTGAACACACACCTCCTGCAACAGAAGAGAGGCTCAGGACGGCTCTGAACACACACCTCCTGCAACAGAAGAGAGAGGGCTGCAGTGGTAGCTCCTGTATTTGTCCATTTTGTCTCAGGGCTGCAGTGGCAGTACCTTTAGCTGTGTGTTTTGTTCTTTTGTGTCGTTTTATTAGTTTGATTTTGTTTTAGTTCTTTAGTTGTTACTTTACCTTTACACCCCTGTTCATTAAATTTCATCTTTATTTAAACCTTTTCCCATCTTTGTTTTTTTGTTACTTCCCCTACCCTAGCAGAGCTGGGTTGTAACACATACTATTTATACAGAAAAGTACTAGGAAACAGTGTAATTATAGGTCAGAGATAAACAGGGCTTAAGAGAGTCATGTGATCGTTACTACAAGCTACAAGATAAACGACAACAGCAGGGTCTGAAAACGAAAAGAGAAACACATAACGAAGACTGAGCAACTAGGGCTGTGGTCGACCAAAGAAATGTGCGGTCGACCAAAGATTCTGCCGATCGATTAGTCGACTAAAAAGAGGCAAAAGCTCTCTAATATCTCTATGATCTGATGCCTTGCTTTTCAACCAGTGCGCCGGGAAACACTAGTGTGCCTTGAGGTTTTCCCAGGTGTGCCTTGAAAAAATGTCAGATTCATGGATTTAAATGAACAATTGACCATTTTAGGGTGTATTGAAAGGTAAACATTGTCAAATTTAAAGAACCAGACGCAATGTCACGCTGTATACAATATTTGCAACGTAAATAACACTATTGGTGCTCACGATATCAACTTTTGAGACGCGAAAATATCACCATAAACGATAATATTGAAACTTTAACGTTGGAATCTCAAAGCAAACGTTTTTTCAAATTATTCACGTCATAAAAAAGTATGAGTTGTCATTGAAAAAAAGAGCCGAATTAAACCTATAAATAATTAGTTTGCGTAATTTATGAGCAACTTAATTACTCAACACACTACAGCTGAAATTTGAAGATATTACTGAAAAATAACAAAATGTTTCCTATTAGCGACGCACACGATAAATACTGATCCCCAAAAATATTGTTCCGGTTTTGATTTATTGAACGATGAGTCGATTTAGTAATTATCATCTGATCCAAACTGCACTTAAACCACCTCAAGAGCACGGTTCTTCAAGCAAAATAACTATCTACACAGAAAAGTACGACGTATTTAAACGTAAAAAGGTAGAATAATCTCAGCATTCATTCAATTCACACTCTTTTTCTGCTGTTGTCCGTGTAAATCTTCATCTAAATAAAATAAGATGATAATTGACAATTGGACAAGACTCTCGATCTTGATTAAGGTGAGACGCTGCAGGTGAATAAGAAAAAATCTGAAGTTTAAAGATATCAATTGTAAACTTCTCCCGTAGTTTAGTCACATAAATGTAAGAAAATAATATATTACAAGTTTTTCATCATGTCATGTTTTCATGTAGAAATAAGGCATTTTATGTGGAAAAACGACCAAAAATACACATATTTGGGACATTTAAACCTAAAAAATGGACAGAACCAGGTTTAAATTTCATGGTTCATTTTGTAACATATTAGTTTTAAAAATATACAGAGGGGATTTTGGATTTATTTTTTAAAGGTCCCATATTCTGCTCTTTTCCCCTTTACACAGTCTATTCTAAGGGCTTTGTTGATACATTTTCTCGTTGTGTAATATCCATAACATAACAGTTTACAAAAAACACCCATTTCTTGGACTGGCCCCCCTCCTTGCAAAAGCAAACGGCTCACTCTGAGATCTGACCCCCCCGAACAGAGAGCAGGCTGCCTCCCCCGCCCAGCCCGCGCGCCTCCCCCGCCCAATCCATGATGAAGCCTAGAGTGGAGATGGTGCATGCGCCGTGTGCTCCGGTAAACAGCGATACACAAACACTGAATAAACATTTTCTGGTCCTGACGGTGCGTCGTGCTGAGTCCTACGTCCTGGATCTGACCTGGAGTTTGACGTGCTCCAGGGCCTCGACGACGGACGTGCCGATTGGTAAATAACAAGCTAACTCTTCTATCTGTCGGATCCATCGTGTAATTACTGTGTAGCATTAGCATTAGCTGTTTTTATTCTTGCGGCTGCGCGCTTCCTGGAGGCGTGGCTTAAACACCGCGTCATCCTGGTGAAGCGCCCCCGTCTGCTGCTCAGCCGAGGGGGACGGAAAAGACAGTTCTCTAGAGAAAACATGAGGGAATCAATCAAAAAACCACTTTGGGCACAACATACGAGGCCCAAATAGCACTGGAGGAAGGTTAAAACCCCTGAAAAGTCCATTTTGCAGGATATGGGACCTTTAAAGTAAACGAGATTGGACTGAAAATTGTCCTAAAAATTCAAATTCCGCCTAATTTTTTTAACTTAAACCTTCAATAAATCAGTTTTGGAATTAGATATTTAAAAATCCTTCTGTCTTGTTACAATCTTGTTGAGTCCAGATTGTACCGTTTGGTGTGGGATCTACTTTAAGGCTGATCTTTTTTTTTTTAAGAAAACAGCCTTTAAAGTTACAATGTCCCAGAGAAATTAATGGATGAAGTGGATTAAATGGAAGAATAAAACATTTGTTAAGAGCAGATTGGACAAGTTTGTCGTTTCCACATGAAAGCCGAAGTGTTGAGAGAGAAAACGAACGGAAAAAAAGTGTTTTGCCTTTAGTGTCTCGCCTTAAATTTCTATTAAAGGTTGACAGATAATGACTGCATTCCACAAACTCTGGTCCTGTCCAAGTCCTGGTTTCGTCCTCTGAGTCCAGTCCAGGTTTAGTCTCACTTCGGTCCCAGTTTTGATGTGAAAGTGTGAACGCCGTGTCAGAGTGACCCGCGGATTCTCACCAGAACGGTTTTCATCTCCAGGAGGAACGAGCCCAGATCTGACGACTGCTGCAGCCTCTGGAGACACAAGAGACA
Organism: Rhinogobius similis; assembly: GCA_019453435.1. Taxonomy (NCBI): domain Eukaryota; kingdom Metazoa; phylum Chordata; class Actinopteri; order Gobiiformes; family Gobiidae; genus Rhinogobius; species Rhinogobius similis. The sequence goes on along the minus strand of CM033634.1, from coordinate 4,302,334 downwards.
CAATCGCACTGTCACTTCGCTCTATCCAGGCGCGAAAAGTCATTATTCACAGGGAAAATTACTCAAAAGGCCTTCAAAAGAGAGTCCTCCATTCACTTTTGACACTTGTTAATTACAGATTTCAAGATTTAGGGCCAACGTTGGTGCTTAGTAACAGCTTTGGTAATGCCCTGGATGCACTTTGCTCCAACGGACACAACGAGAAGGTCCTGGGTTCGACTTCCGGGCAGCGCGAGGTCTTACAGTATGGCGTTTGCGTCTTCTCAGAGTACGATAAAACTGCAGAACCGGAGAGAACAGCAGTCACACGCGTCACAACAGTGAAAACATTGTGTAAGCGGAGGAAAATAGCACGACAGATCGAGTTTTATTATCACGTTTTTGCATGAATATTCACTTTATTCCAGAAGTTGTCGTACGCGCCGCCGTCTTGTTTCCGTTGTAGTTCACATGGAGCAGACGAGCTCAACAGAAAATAAGTTCTACTCGACTAAAAAGACGTTTTCAGGCCTCAGGAAATCGGTGCGTTGTGACTTGTTTTTGCTCGTGTTCATTAAACGTTTTAGACAAATCATTCTACTTTATTCACCTTGTTCCACCCCGCCCACTTTTGCCTCTTTTTGCCACAGATACACGCTTCTGTTGTAAACGCACTTCCGTTTAACGGAAACTCCGTTAAAGCTAATGGCGAATGAGGGAAAAGTCTCGTCACTAAAACATTATATAAAGTCGATTGATTTGTGTCACTTGTAGTCACATTTTTGACATTTGCAGTCACGTTTTTGACACTTGCAGTCAAATTTTTCACACTTGTAGTCACATTTTGACACTTGCAGTCACGTTTTTGACACTTGCAGTCACGTTTTTGACACTTGCAGTCACGTTTTTGACACTTGCAGTCACGTTTTTGACACTTGCAGTCACGTTTTTGACACTTGTAGTCACGTTTTTGACACTTGCAGTCACGTTTTTGACACTTGCAGTCACGTTTTTGACACTTGCAGTCACGTTTTTGTCAAGTTTTTGACACACGTAGTCACGTTTTTGACACCCGTAATCACATTTTTGACACTTGTAATCACGTTTTTGTCACTTGTAATCACGTTTTTGTCACTTGTAGTCACGTTTTTGACACTTGCAGTCACGTTTTTGACACTTGCAGTCACGTTTTTTTGACATTTGCAGTCACTTTTTGTCACTTGTAGTCACGTTTTTGTCACTTGTAGTCACATGTTTCACACTTGTAGTCACATTTTTGACACTTGTAGTCACGTTTTTGACACTTGCAGTCACGTTTTGACACTCGTAGTCACGTTTTTGACATTTTTCACACCTCTAGTCAAGTTTTTGAAACATATAGTCATGTTTTTGACATTTACAGTTGTGTTTTGGACATTTACTGTCACATTTTAGACACCTATAGTCACGTTTTTATTACATTTCCGCCACTTTCAGAATGTTTGTTTTTTGCTGTCAGTGACGAGTTAGATGTTTGCCTTTTTGTCACTTTTAGCCAAGTTTTTGTGACATTTTCAGAACATGTTTAAACAAATCCAAACCACAGGGCTAGCAGTTTTTACGCAGAATAAAACAGCCTGTTGTTTGGAGGATATTATTTTGATTAAGTGCGCAGCCCTCACTGATGCCAAATGCGAGTCACATTCAGCCCGTGTCCCACCAGTTGAGACGCTCTCCTCCTCAGACCAGTCCATTATGAAGCGCACGCAGCCATTCAAATCAAACACATGCTTTTGATTAATGGAGGCTGCCACTGGCCTAAATAATTAACGATCGCTTAAAGGCTGCGAAAATAATGAACTTTGGAGCCCGAGGAGCAGTATCAATCTCCACCAAATCACCCGCCGGGCAGCCGTACAACAAATACGCACATTTACCACACCGCGTTAATTAAACAGGGGAAAATATTAGCGTCAGAGAAAGAGAGCGAGCGAGAGAGAGGAGGGAGGAAAGGAGAGAAGAGCGACAGGAGCGATGCAAAAGTGCAAGATACAGAGCATTTTATTCAAATCTGTGGTGAATTTGAGTTGTTTTTTAACACTTTCTGATCCAAAGGTAGGGACGGTGAGAAAAATAGAATCGTGAGCTCGTCTGCTAATCTGTTATTTTTGTGAAATGGTGGTATCGTGATTGACTGTTTGTGTCTTTAATGCAGCTGTCTGTTCAAACACACTTTTTCTCCTGTTGTTTAGCCTCTGAAGCCTCTGAGCAGATGACTTTATTTACCTCTTAAAGGCCAGAGCTGCACAATTAAAACAAATCCACACAAAATCACAATTTTAATGGATGTAATTAGCAAATCACAAAGGCTGGAATGTTTGAAGTGCAATAATTTCTTCCACAAACAACAAAATGTCTTGCTTTGATTTGAATAAAAACTGCTCACACTGTAGTTTGGATTTGTACAAACATGTTCTGAAAGAAGCGACAAAAGTGTGACAAAGCGATAAAAATGTGTTTAAAAGTGACAAAAACACGTCTACAAACGAAAAATGTGACTCAATGCACCGAGACTCGATTATAAGCGACAAAAATGCAACTAAAAGTGACAAAGACGTGTTTAATTATGACAAACACAACTAAAAGTGACAAAAATGCGACCTAAAGTGACTAAATTGTGTTTAAAATGTGAATTTAAACAGAATCCTATTATTAAAAGATAAATCTCAAATCTAATTGCAATCGCACTGGTCAGAAAAATCACAATTATATAATTTTCCTAAATCGTGCATCTAGGGCTGGGTGATATGGCAAAAATGATCATCTTGATTTTCTTGGGGCCAGATCATGATTTTGATTTTATCACGATTCATGTTCACTTTGTGTATAAAACTAGGGCTGCTCACTTAGTCGAAATAAAATTGAAATTGCAATTTTAATGGATGCAATTAGCCTTTAATTTCCTCCACAGACAATTAAATAGTGTGTTATTCTAAAAAATAAAATAATGAAATCTGCTAACCATGTAATATAAATTTGTTAAAAGATTTTCAAAGACATGCGACAAAAAAAGTGACAAAAATGCAACTAAAAGCAACCAAAACGCGACTATAAGCCAAAAAAAGCGACAGACACGACTAAAAGTGACACAAATGTGCCATAGAGTAACAAAAATGTGACTTGAAGTTGCAAAAAGGAACTAAAAATGACAAAAATGTGCCTAAAAGCGTCAAAAATGCAACTAAAAGTGACAAAAATGCAACTAAAAGCAACTAAAACGGGACTATAAGGCAGAAAAAGCTACAGACACGACTAAAAGTGACACAAATACGCCAAAGAGTAACATAAAATGTGACTTGAAGTTGCAAAAAAGTGACTGAAAATGACAAAAATGCACCTGAAAGTGTCAAAAATGCAACTAAAAGTGACAAAAACATTCATTCAGTTCATTTTTCAGTCTTTTTGTCAATTCAACATAAATCAGAAATCTAATCGCAATCGCTGTTTGTCTGAAATATCGCATTTAGGTATTTTGCCAAAGTTGTTCAGCTCTAAGTCAATGTTAAGCTTTTGTTTTGACAGAGTCTGACAAACATTTTAGTTTCATTAGAATAAGTCCATTTACCCTTTATCCTCTCGGCTCACATTTGTATAAGATATTGATGTTACCTGTTTGATAATGGGCTCATATCCTCGTAGCAGATGCTTCAGCGGCCAACAGCAGTGGAGTCTAAAAACAGAGTCAGACGGCACAGTTATTACTTTATCGTGACACAGAACATTTCAAACGTGTGAACATGATTAGATTTAAGAGTTTACTCAACATTTTGCCCATTTGTTCCAGTTTGACAGAGTTAGTAAAGTTTATAAAGTTACTTCCTGGTTGGACATGAGCACAAATATGACATAGAGGTAGTGGAGGTAATTCTACAACTGTTACCATAGCAACCTGACTGTAAACAAGGGCCAGCATCCATATACACATATTGAAAATAAAGACATAAACTTTAAATAAACTTTAAACATTTTTAAAGTCTTTCTGAAGGTTCTCGTGTTTTTCTAATTCTGACGTAGTTTGGTGGGAGGGCACCTGTGGTAAATATTTTTTTTTTGGTCACAGTTTTATATATGTGAAGTTGCAGTTGCATAAAAGTTTAAAATGACAGGAAGTAGTGCTGAGTTTTAAAGTGGAATCCCTCTGTGATGTCATCAAAAGGCGACACACCAATTAAAAATAAAGAGACAGTTAACGCTCAACTGAAACATCTGTCTGACAGTTTAAACAGTCATTCTACAAAATAAAGGTGTTATCAGGTATTATAATTTGTCAAATAAGAATTATAATTTATGTGGATGTTGGCCCTTGTTTACAGTCTGGTTGCTATTGGTAACGGTTGTAGAATTACCTCTAACTGTGTCATATTTGCTGCTCATGTTCAACCAGGAAGTGACATCATAAACGACGAAAACTGTCAAACTGGGGACAAACAGGCAAAGTGTTGAGTAAAATCTTAATGTTGGCAACTTAAAATAAATAGCTTTGTACTTGGCCTGTTTTATCTGTCGATCCGGAGGAAGCTGTATCCGGATTCTGAAGTCCTGCTCCTGAAAAACAAAACATCAAATGAAAAGTGGTTGCATTGAAGCAGCAGTTACAAATGCATACTCATTATTATCTGTCTTTTAAAAGTCATATTAAAAAACTTACCAATACTGTCAAATTTAACCTAAAGATTTTAACACTTTTAACACTCAGTGCTGCTAGAATGTTTCTCCATTCAATGATTTTATCCCATATCGAATACTGCATAACAAGTTGGTCTCTAACCACTGTCACCAATTTGAAAATAATTGAACATTGTATAAAAAATCTGTTAAAATGTTTGACCAAAAACCTAATTAATTTCATGTATGTAATATTTTAAACAAGTATAATCTTTTAAATTTTGAAAATTTTATAAATTTTAAGTATGTATGTTTAATCTACAAAGTGCTACATGGACTAGCCCCACCTCCCTTGTCTGTCTTTTTCAAACCTAAGACTTCAGGAGGAGAACCAGAGCCTCCTCCAGAGGAGACTGTGAGGGCCCCACAGAAGAACAACCTTTGTTGTTTGTTTGTTGAACACTCTCTCAGTGAGGGCCACTAACCTCTGGAACGGTCTTCCTCTGCACACGGGAGAGTCCTACACTGAACAGCTTTAAAACTCAACAAAAACGATGGCTGAAAACAAACCAGTCATGTGACCATTAGACTATTAACTTTACCTTGTATTTGTGTTGCATGTTGTAATTTTTTATGTATTTGCCTGCCTAGGGACTACGGATGAAAACTAGCTTTGAAGCTATAATCCGGCATATTTACATCTGTTTTATACTGATGTTCATTAATGTGCATTGTCCCTATCAAATAAATAAATAAATAAATAAATAAATAATGAATGCAAGATATAACGCATTCGAACGGACATTTTAATGGTCGCAATCAGCAAATTGCAATGATAGCAATTTAGGGTTGCAAGAAGTTAATCGATTAATCACGACTAATCGATTAGAGCAGTGTTTTTCAACCTTTTTTGAGTTGTGGCACACGTTTTGGGTTTAAAAGCCACCACGGCACGCCACCTACCACTAAAACATGACCAAATCAGACCATTTAGTTAAAAGTATTGTATATAATGAGGTAAATAATGTCTGTGGCACTGTCTAGTTCTTTAAATTTGATGGTTTTGAGTTGTTTTTATGGTGCAAATGTTGCTCAGGACACTCCAAAAAGGTAAATTAATTCATTAAATCCGCATTTGTGAATCTGTGAACTCAAACTGGACATTTTCTCAAGGCACAGCTGGTAAAACCTCAAGGCGCACTAGTGTTCCTGGTTGAAAATCAAGGATCTAGACCAGTGTTTTTCAACCTTTTTTGAGTTGTGGCACATGTTTTGAGTTTAAAAGCTACCACTGCACACCACCTACCACTAAAACATGACCAAATCAGACCATTTAGTTAAAAGTATTGTATATAATGAGGTAAATAATGTCTGTGGAACTGTCCAGTTCTTTAAATGTGGTAATAGTGATGGTTTTGTGTTCTTTTTTGGTGAAAATGTTGCTCAGGACACTCCAAAAAGGTAAATTAGTTCATTAAATCCACATTTGTGAATCTGTGAACTCAAACTGGACATTTTCTCAAGGCGCACCAGTGTTCCCCGGCACTGGTTGAAAATCAAGGGATTAGAGTAATGCTTGTCAACTAATTAAATAATCAAGTAATCGTTCACTGGTCTTTACACTGACACTTAAAGGGCCATGACAGGTTGAAATACACATTTAACTAAAATGCAGTTAACATAAATATATTCAAATTTCTACTAAAATATTTACAAATTTAACCCCAGTTTAGCGGTTTTAAATTTCATTCCTGGTTGTAAAGTATGACATCACACTAGGAAATTACCATAGCAACCATCCTGTACACTGGGCCAAAACTCATCTAATGTCACAGATTTTGTTCATTTGACAAAGAGAAACACATGTGAACGCCTTTATTTTGTTGAATCAAAGTTTAAAGGGTAAAAAAAGTAGTTTATTTTGTGTAAATGATGCATGACCTTTGTCTCCCCAGTGTGATGTCATCAGTTCGTTTACTTCCTGTATTTTTCAACAGGTTTTTCAACTTTTTTTCCACAAACAGTCACCTGATTGGAGTAAAACTATTATTTCTATTTGCAACAAGTATTAATACACTAAATAAAGTCAAAATTAGAAAATCATAGAAACCCGTCATACGCACTTTAAATAAAAATACATTTAAAAAATGTTGATATAGTAATTATCGTCTCAGGCCTGGTTTCGCAGCTAATATTTTTTCAGTTTTCTCGCTAATGTTAAAGCTGTGGAACCTGATTTTCACACCATGTTTAAATATAACCAGGCCTAGCACCTTTAGCACATCACTAGAATTCATTTGCATTATTTATTTATTTATTTTTTTGCCTAAAGCCTGCTCTCATCCCAGTTTGCAACTAATAAAAATGCGACATTAAGGCTGGGCGATAGTGACAACAATGAATACCGAGATTCAGACGATATTATGTAAATCCAACATTAAAACGTGTCTTTAAACGTATTAGTTCAGGTTTAATGATCAGGCAAATGTAAAATGTTTGTACTTCACATGATTATTTCAAAGTTTACAACATAACTGACTTTTTTTTAAGCTGTAAACAATATACTCAATGTTCAAACGTCACAGTATTATATACATTTCAATATTTTTGCCCACCTCTGTGTACAGTGCCTCACACATTATGGGGGAAATAATAAATATATTCATTTGTAGGAGACTGGTTTGGGAAATTCAGCTTTTATCCCCAGTACAGTGATTTATACCATTGATTTTCAACCAGGTATTGCCAGGTGTGCCTTGAAAAAATGTCAAATTTGAGATAATAATATAATATAATAATAACAATATTTAATTTACCATTTGGGAGTGTCCTGAACATACATAAACATAAAACATAAAACAACATAAAAACAAAGCAAAACAAACCAACATTGCCAAACTTAAAGAATTATTTATCACATTGTGTCCCAGTTATTTTTACTTTTTGTGTTTGTCGTGTGCCATAGTCTTTTCAAACAAAAAAAGTGTCCCGCGACTCAAAAAAGGTTGAAAAACACTGATTTATACGATTGAAACAGATCCAAACCTTATCGCAGTCGTAAAGCTTGTCAGAAATATCGCAATTGAATTATTTATTTGTCCACTCATTATTAGGGCTGCAAGTTGCAACTAATGATTATTTCAGTCTTGTGGAGCAGTCAGTGATTATTTTTTGTACTTTGCGACTTATTTAAATATATTATCGATTAAATAAAGGTTGAAATAAGGCGACAGAAGACTTTCAGTTGACGTTTCTGTCCTGGAATCAAAATCCTTGCTTATTTTGTACTTTTATTCCACGCATTCTTCACTCAGTTTTATTATAAATGTCCTGTTCTTACCTGAACCGTGATAAATCCATCGTAGACCGTCTTTTCTCTGTTCATTGGCAAAAGCAGCGGGTTTTCCTTCATCAATAAACTCTCCATGTCTTTGTATCAATCTGCACACGTTCATTTATCCGTCAAATTAAATTAAATTCACGTATACAATGGATAAATACGCACGTAAAACTATCAAAAAGCACGTTAATTAGTGACACTTACACGTACAGCGCCACATTATGCAGTGTTACGCGCAAAATACACGCTGTAAATCCAAATATTTGCGTTTAAAGTCAGTTTTGGGGCTTTCTCCGCGAACTTTTCTCGCGTTTGCGTCGCTTCCTGGTGGCGCCGCGAAAACCGAAAAACGTGCTGCGTCACGTCCGACGTCATCGCGCATCACACGTCATCACGCAGCGGTTTTTGGAGGACGTTTTCTCTGAGTTTTCCTGCTCAAATGCACCAAAAATCACGGTTTTATCAGATACACACCTACATTAAACTGTGGGATTATTTGATTGTGTTCAGGATATAAAGAAATAAACCACAAAAGAAGGAATTAAAAGTCAAATTTTCAGTGAAATGGCTAAAAGTAGGGTTGTAAATCTCTTCAATCTCTTCGCTTTTTCCTGCATTGAAACAATAAAAGGTGAGCACGTTTATTTATCGTTTTCTGCTTTGATAAACCCATCTAGATTGGAATGATCTGTAATAAATTAATTAAAAAGTACATTGTTTTAATGAGAGCTGCAAGGATTAATCCACGAATCGTGATTAGTCGACTATAAAGAATAATAATTGTTGTATTTTGATTATTTTAATTGTTACCTGAATTACTGACTCTAAAACACATGAGAAAAGACCATTTTATAACAAAAACAACTGTATTATTAAATCTAAATGAGAAAAAAGAATAAAGGCATTTTATATTTTTTAGCATTTCTACTCATATTGTACTAAGTATTCTTTATCTAGAAGCTTTCATTCACCATATTTCAACTTTTACTTCATTAAAAATGTTTTTATACATCTCAGTGTACAATAGAAATAATCTTTTTGACTAGTCGACTACTAAATTTGTTATATTTCCAACTTTTCTGATTCTGAGTAATGGCATAAAACCACAGTCTGTGGACAAGGTGATCAAACTAAACTAAACAAATGTCTAAACCATCATTATAATTTGTCCTGCTCATTGTGATGGTTGTTTGATAATTTTTTAATTCTGTCATGTGGAATCCAAATGCAGGTTTCAGGTTTTTATGAGGTTTACAGGTTACAGTATTTTGTGCTTTTCTAAATGCACAAAAAGTGGGAAGAATTACACAAATATCAGAATAAAATACTTAAACTTGTCTTTATTATAAATAGAAGCTGCTCATATGACACTCAAATCTTACTGTAGTACAAAAAACACAACATAAACAAAACATAAATTTCACACTAGTTCAGGTGCACACGATAAATACTGACCTCTTAAAGCTGGGGTACCTGACTTTTTTGGGTGTAAATTAGTAAATTTTGTGTTTTCCATCAAAGAATGTCATGTAAATGCAACACTTTCTGACAAAAATGAGACCTCTGTGTGCTGTGTGTGTCTAATAATAAACTCTTTTGTCTCGAAGTAAGAGCTAAAAGCAGCGCTCTGATTGGCTGTGCTCGGGTGGTCCTCCCAGTTTCACTTTGTCGTCTGAAAAAAGCTGTTTTAAAGCTGTGCACGGAACTGAAAATAAATGCATTTGAATTTTAACTCAAATTAACTGAATTTCATGTGAATTCGCTTTTGGAACATTATAAAGTACTTTAAGTCAGTAGTTTTAACATGATAAAAGTGTAAATGGTCTTGTTTTGATGTTGATTATGTTTGCATTAAAAAGCATTACATTTGATTAGCTAAATCCTGAATAGCTTTGTTGTTTAATTGTGATTTTGTGTGGATTTGGTTTAATTGTGCAGCTCTGGTCTTTAAGAGGTAAATAAAGTCATCTGCTCAGAGGCTTCAGAGGCTAAACAACAGGAGAAAAAGTGTGTTTGAACAGACAGCTGCGTTAAAGACACAAACAGTCAATCATGATATGACGATTTCATAACAGATTGTCACAGGGACCAGTATCATCCAGCTCTATGTGCAGCTCTATTAAAGACAATAGAAAAACACAAAGTGAACATGAATCGTGATCTGGCCCCAAGAAAATCGTGATAATAAGGTTTTTCCATATCACTCAGCCCTACTGTTTAGTCCAGTTCATGAATTTTTATAGTCGACCAATCACGATGAGTCACTGCAGCGCTGAATCTTTGAATAATTCAGGTCCATAGAGTTGAATTTACCTTTACAGCTCCATGAGACAAGCCTGGCCTCTTAAAATGACTTGAATTGATCATTTTTATCTGGAAATGAGTAGTTTTGACTCATTTAGATTGAATTGTTTATGTAATTTCAAGGTATTTCTGACTGATAATGCAATAATTTAGCTCAAAATAAGATTAAAATGTTCCATTGGAGTAAATTAGGAAGTAAGATTATGTAGAAATGTATTGAAACAAGTTAGAAACAGTTTGAAATAAGTAAAATTATCTAGTTCCCGCAAATAATTCGTGTTAACAACGAGTCCAAATGTCAGAAATTAAGATTATTATCTGTAAATTAATACATTTTAAGTCATTCAGAAATTCATTTTTTGCAGCGTGGCCGACCCTCGACTTGGGAAATGACTTTATGTATTTAAAAGCAGATATTTTTGGGTTGGAGAGAGTGGAGCGAGTGCTTGTTGTGCGCTCGGTGAATGTGGCTCTAATCGGAGCCTGTTTTCTGTTTGTTTTGTGCTTCTACAAACGCCGCTCTTGTCCTTGGGTTTCCCCTTTTCTATTGTGGCTCCAACAACCAACGTGTGATTACTGTGTCTGCTGTCTGTGCAGCAGTGTGGGGAGGGAGGGGGAGGAGGGAGGGAGAGAGAGAGAGGAGGAGGGAGGGAGAGAGAGGAGGGAGAGTGAGGGAGAGGGAGTGAGAGAGAGAGAGAGAGAGAGAGGGGAGAGGGAGTGAAGAGAGAGAGGAGGAGGAGAAGGAGAGAGAGGATGAGGGAGGGGGGGGAGGTGGAGGAGAGGAAGTAAGAGAGAGAGAGAGAGGGAGAGGGAGAGAGAGAGAGGAGGAGGGAGAGGAGGGAGAGAGAGAGAGAGAGAGAGGGAGGGAGGGAGAGGGAGGGGGGGGAGGGGAGAGGGAGGGGGGGGGGGAGAGGGAGAGGAAGTGAAGGAGAGAGAGGTGGGGGAGAAGAGGGAGAGAGAGGAGGATAGGAAGCGAAGAGGGAGCAAGTGGGGGATAGGGAGATAGAGGAGGAGGTTAGAGGGAGTGAAAAGAGAGGTGAGAGAGAGGGAGGGAGGGAGAGAAGAGGAAGTGAAGAGAGAAGAGCAGAGAGAGGGAAAGGGAGGGAGAGGGGAGAGAGAGAGAGGGAGGGAGGGGGGGAAGAGAGGGGGGAGAGAGAGAGAGAGAGAGGGAGAGAGAGGAGGGAGAGAAGGGAGAGAGAGAGAAGGAGAGAGAGGGGGAGAGAGGAGGAGGAGGGGTGTGAAGAGGGAGACAGAGGAGAGAGAAGGAGTAAAAGGGTAGAGAGAGAGGGGGAGTGAAAATAGAGGAGATAGAGGGGGGAGGGAGGGGGGTGAAGAGGGAGAGAGAGGATAGAGGGAGAGGAGGAGAGGAAGTGAAGTGGGAGAGAGAGGGAGAGAGAGGCGGAGGGAGGGAGAGAGAGGATGAGAGAGGAGGAGGAGAGGGAGTAACGAGGGAGAGAGAGGGGGAGAAGGAGTGAAGAGAGTAGGAGAGAGTGGGGGAGGGAGAGCGAGAGGACGAGAGAGGAGGGTAGGGAAGGAGGGAGAGAGAGAGAGGAAGAGAAGAAATAAAGAGAGGGAGAAGGAGGGAGTAAAAGGGGAGAGTGTGAGAGAGAGAGTAAGAGAGGGTGAGGGTGAGAGAGGAGAAAAAGAGCAGGGGATTAAGGGAGAGAATTAGATGGAGAGAGAGAAGGTGTAAAAGGAGGGAAAGGGTAAGAAAGGAGAGGGAGGTAGAGAGAGGGAAGAGATTGAGTAAGGAAAGAAGGGAGGAAGAAAAGAGGGAGGAAAGAGGCCCAAAAAAAGTGAGGAGGAGAGAGAGAGAAAAGAGATAGAAGTGGGAATAGAAGTGAAGATAAAGAGGAAAGGAGGTAGAAGGGAGAAAGAAAGTGGAGGAGGAAGTAAGAAAGGAGAGGGAAGTAGAGAGAGGGGTGAGAGAGTTTGAGAAAGGAAAGAAAGGAGAAGGAGAGGAGGAGGATGAAGAGAAGAGGGAGGAAAGAGGCAAAAAGAAAGCAAGGAAGAGAGAGAGAGAAGGGGGAAGATTTAAAAGTGAGATGAAAAGAGATAGAAGGGAGAGAGAAACAAGAGGAGGAGGAAATTAGAAAGGGTTAGAGAACGAGAAAAGATTATGAGTAAGGAGAGAAAGAGAAGGGGAGAGAGAGGGATGAGGAGGAGAGGCAAAAATAAAGCGAGGAGAGAGAGAAAGGTAAAGATGAAAGGAGAGAGAAGGGAGAGAGAAAAAGGAGGAGGACGTTAGGAAGGGTTAGAGAGTGAGAAAAAGAGAGAGGAGTAAAGATGAAAGGAGATAGGAGAAGGAAAGATGGAGAAAGAGAGAGTGTGGGATTAACGGAGAGAAGCAGATGAGGGCGAGAAAGAAAGAAAGACAGGTGGAAGAGATAGAGGTGAAGATAACGATGAAAGAGACAGAAGAGAGAAAGAGAGAGAGAGAAGGGAGGAAAAGAGGGAGGAAAGAGGCAAAAAGAAAGCAAGGAAGAGAGAGAGAGAAGGGGAAAGATTGAAAAGTGAGATGAAAAGAGAGAGAGAAAAAGGCAGAGGAGGAGGAAGTTATAAGGAGAGGAAGAGAAAGAGAGAGGAGAGGGAGGAAGAGAGGCAAAAGGAAAGCGAGGAGGAGAGAGAGAGAGAAGGAGGAAGATTGAAACGAGATAGAAGGGATGGAGAAACAAGAAGAGGAAATTAGAGAGCGAGAAAAGAATGTGAGTAAGGAGGAGAAAGAGGAAGAAAAGAGGGAGGAAGAGAGGCAAAAAAAAGCGAGGAGGACAAAAAGAGACGGAAGGGGGAAGAGAAAGAAAGAAAGAGGTGAAGATAATGACGAAAGGAGACAGAAGGGAGAAAGAGAGAGAAGGAGGAAAGAGGCAAAAAGAAAGTGAGGAAGAGAGAAAGAGGGAGAAGGGGTAAGATTAAAAGTGAGATGAAGGGAGAGAGAAACAGGAGGAGGAAGTTAGAGAGCGAGAAAAGAATTTGAGTGAGGAGAGAAAGAGAGGGAGAGAGGGGGGAGTGACAGGACCGCACACACGGCGCCTGTCAGCTCTGATGCTTTTTGTCATCCACCTGCTTCACACACCGCAAGAGCAAACACACACACTCTATACACACACATTGTACACACACATACACACTGTACACACACTGTACACACACTCTATACACACACACACTGTACATACACACACACTGTATACACACACACACTCTATACACACTGTACACACACACACTGTATACACACACACACTCTATACACACTGTACACACACACACTGTACACACACACACACTGTATACACTATACACACACACACACTGTACACACACACAAGAGCAAACACACACACACACTGTACACACACTCTATACACACTGTACACACACACTGTACACACACACGCACTGTATACACTGTACACACACTGTACACACACTCGCATGCAAATGACTGCGAGGGAGGGGGAGAAAAGGGGAGAGAAAAGAGCAGGAGGAGGAGGGGAGAGAGGAGGAGGAGGGGAGAGAGGAGGAGGGGAGAGAGGAGGAGAGGCAGGAACAAAGAGCTTTGTTAGTGCACGCGCGGAATTTAAGGCAATGTCGCGGCGCCTCTTTTGCTTTTACGTGACTGATCGGCGGAGGTAAGTGCCTTTTCCACACGTGGGCTGCTGCCGCTGGGGGGTTTCGCGCACGCCGGTCCCGCCCGCTCCGCGCTCCGGCGGCACTGGAGCGGCGCCGGTGCACGCGCTGGTATTTGTGGCCGGCCGGTCACTTCTCTGGATTGTTATTGGCTGGAGTCGGGCTCGTGGCGCCCCCTCCCCGCCGCACGCGCTCGCCGCTCTGCGTTATCTGTGCGCCCGAGCCAGAGGTGCTGTGTCCGACACCAGCGGGGAGCTCTCCCTCCCTCTCTCTCTCTCTCTCCCTCCCTCTCTCTCTCCCTCTCTCTCCCCCTCTCTCTCTTCCTCTCTCTCTCTCTCCCTCCCTCTCCCTTTCTCTCCCTCTCTCTCTCCCCTCCCCTCTCTCCTCCCTCTCTCCCTCTCTCTCTCCCCCTCTCTCTCTCTCTCTCTCTCTCTCTCTCTCTCTCTCCTCTCTCTCTCCTCTCTCTCTCTCCCTCTCTCCTCTCTCTCTTAGCCTTATATCCCTCTCTCCTCTCCTTCTCTCTCTCCCTCTCTCCTCTCTCTCTCTCTCTCCCTCTCTCTCTCCCTCTCTCTCTCCCCCTCTCCCTCTCTCTCTCCCTCTCTCTCTCTCTCTCCTCTCTCCCCTCTCTCTCTCCCTCTCTCTCCCTCCCTCTCTCCCCCCCTCCCTCTCTCTCAGGGCGTGAGTGACGCTGCAGACATGTTGTTTTCTTGGTTCATCAGTGGAGTGTGTTTGAGGAAAAGTGGTTTGGTTTCTTTATTAGAGCTGCATTGTTTTATTAATCGTTATATTTGACAGTTTCATCTCTTTTTGTTTTGGTCTTCGGAAAAATAATGTGGAGATTATCTTAAAATCTCAAGATTAATTAATAAAAAGAGTTCTCTGTGGGCATTGCAGGGATTATAGTTTTATTGAAGTATAGTATTATTGACATTTGCTTCTATTCATTATCTTTGACAGTTTGCATCATGGAGATTATCGCTTAAAATGTCAAGATAAATGAATAAATAGATACCGTTCCCAGTGTTTATAGTTGTATTGAAATGTGCTACTGTTTTATGTCATTTATTTAAATTGAATGACATTGTTTTCTCAGTTCTTTGGGGAAATGTGTTTGAGAGAAGCATTTTGATTTCTTTATTACAACTGCATTGTTTTTATTTGTTGACAGTTTTCATCTCTTTGGTTTCATCACCTGCAGAATATTTTGTAGATTATCATAAAATCTCAAAAGAATGAATCCAAAATAGACATTTTGTTCTTTTACAATGTTTTAGGCCACAGTCATTTTATTTATTTCATTTGAAAGACATAGTGACTTTGTTTTCTCGGTTCATTGGGGAAAAATGTGTTTGAGAATAAGAGAATAGATGAACATTTAGCTTTCTATATTAGAGCTGCAATGTTTTTAGTCGTTATTTCGGACAAATCAAATCAAATCAATTTATTTTTATAATGCCCAAAATCACAACAACAGTTGGACAGTTTTCATCTGTTTTTTCTTTGGTCTTTGCAGAATAATGTGAAGATTATCGCTTAAAATGTCAAGAGAAATGAATAAAAAGAGAAAGTTCTAAACAGAATTATAGTTGTTTTATTGAAATTTGCTGCTATTTTATTTTATTTGAACGAATGACTTTGTTTTCTCGGTTCATTGAGGAAAAATGTGTTTGAGAATAAGATAATAGTTGAACATTTAGCTTTCTATATTTGAGCTGCAATGTTTTTAGTCGTTATTTCTGACAGTTTTCTTCTCTGTTTTTCTTTGGTCTTTGCAGAATAATGTGTAGATTATCGCTTAAAATGTCAAGATTAATTAATAAAAAGATAAAGTTCCCAGTGTTTATAGTTGTATTGAAATGTGCTACTGTTTTATGTCATTTATTTAAATTGAATGACATTGTGACATTGTTTTCTTGTTTCATTGAGGAAAAGTGTGTTTGAGAATAAGCTGAACAGTTTTGATTCTAAATTGGCTTCATTAAATGTTTTTAGTCGTTATCTTTGACAGTTTTCATCTCTTTTTGCTTTCGTCTCCTGCAGAATATTTTGTGGATGTATCAGAAAATCTCAAGATGAATGAATAAAAACAGGGATTACAGGGGTTATAGTTGTTTTATTGAAATCTGCTTCTATTTTATGTTATTTATTTAATTTGATTCACAGTTTGACTTTGTTTTCTTGTTTCATTGAGGAAAAATATTTGAAAATAAGATGAACAGTTTTTAATCGTTATTTTTGACAGTTTTCATCTCTTTTTGTTTTCGTCTCCTGCAGAATATTTTGTAGATTATCTCTTAAAATGTCAAGATAAATGAATAAATAAATAACGTTCCTATTGTTTATAGTTGTATTGAAATGTGCCACTGTTTTATGTCATTTATTTAAATTGAATGACATTGTTTTCTCGGTTCTTTGGGGAAATGTGTTTGAGAAA